>CM017444.1:29675730-30049795 GCA_007726485.1 Eragrostis curvula
ACTATACAGAGTAATTCTTATTCTGAATAGGTGGCCGAATTGTAAAACTTTCCTATCTCAGCACCTTTGAGCAAGAACAACTTTCAAATTTAGGTCCTATTAATTCCTAGTTGGGTTCTATTTCTGTGAAACATCTTTTTTATGGATATGCATAACGGAATATTCCCTGTTGAACGGTTGTCTCATAGCCCAAAAATATTACCGCTGTAGAGAAACTTGATCGAAGTTGTAGAGGGACTCGTACAAAAAATTGGCAGCACAACAAGACCTCCATGCAATTGTATTTGGAAATCATTAAGAAAAACCAACATTGATGTGCGTAGTAAAATATCTGAGAAGTACTACGTACTAGGAATTCACATGTTTAATACTGCCTTCCAGTGCTTTGACAAGGGACAAAGCCTATTTAAATCCCTCTTTGGCTAGTCTTTTGCAGGAGTTCCATTCACAATCTGCGGAAGCGAAAAAAGAAAGCTTCAGCTTCCAAGCCAAAGGCGAAAGGTGAAAGCATAAGGGTAAGCAGAGACTGGATAGATGTGCTTAGCATTGTTTTGTAGAAACAGAGGAGGCTCTCTTCTTCCTCTCCCTCCTACTACCTCCATTCTTCTGCCTGGACCACAGGCTTAATAGCCGAGCCTTGTTTTCGTGCAAACACAAACTCTAACAAACTCTTAGCGCTTACTCTCTGCGATTGTGAGTGTGTGAGAGTATAATATTGCAGCCTGCCAGGCCATTAGTTAACTGCAGGAAGAAGGCATCTTTTTCCCCCACTCCTTTGCAGCTCATACGCGCCTTCTCTCTCCGCGCGCTGTTTCCCCGGGAGAGAAATGGTTGCTGTTTGGTGCCGTATTGTTCTTCTTCCCCTGATTTGAGGCCTGTGTGTGCCAGATCTGTGGAGTTCCTTGTGACTTTGGTGGTGGGAGCTGCGGCATTTGGGGTGGTCAGACATGAGTAAGGAGGATGTCCTCAAGGTGCAGGTGAGTTTTGCTTCTCCTCAACTCAAGCTGTGGTGCAGATATTCGGTTTTGCCTTCTTGTGTTTGCTGCCATTTTTCTTCGCTGGTCGAGCATGCATGCTTGCTTCTGTTCTCAGCATGCGTTTGACTGTCCCTGCTGCGGCCATCTTGGTGACCTCTGTTCCTGTTAAATTTTCAGACCTGTGTGCTGAAAGTGAACATCCACTGTGATGGGTGCGAGAAGAAGGTCAAGAAGATCTTACACAAGATTGAGGGTAAGAAAGATCACTCTTTTAGTTTTGTTTTAAGACAAGTTGTTCCAGTTCTATTTTACTCTTCCCTTACTTTTTCTTCTAAGATACGGTATGAGATAATACGTTGGACTGATCTGCAGGTGTGTACCAAAGCAGCATAGACGCCGAGCAGGGGAAGGTGACAGTGTCCGGGCTGGTGGATCCTGACACCATCGTCAAGAAGCTGAACAAGGCCGGCAAGCCGGCCGCGCTGTGGGGCGCCAAGCCCGGCGTGGTGAGCCAGCCCCAAAAGCTCCAGCTCGGCGGTGGAGGCAAGGGCCAGCCCAAGGATGCCGGCGGCAAGGGCCAGCCCAAGGACGCCGGCGGCAAAGGCCAGAAGGGCGGAGGTGGCGGCGGCGGCGGCGGGGGAGGCGGAGGTGGAGGCGGCGGCAAGGACGCGAAGATGGTGCTGCCGCAGCCGACGCCGCAGCAGCTTCAGCAGCTGCAACAGCAGATGCAGCAGCTGCAGATGAAGGGAATGAAGCTCCCTCCTCAGTTCATGGGCGGCAAGATGCCGTTCCCGGCGGCGGCGGCGCCGGCCAAGGACCCCAAGTCCGTCAAGTTCAACCTTCCCGAGGACGAATTCGACGACGAAGGCAGCGAGTTCGATGACGAGTTCGACGACTTCGACGACGATGAGGATTATGAGGACGACGGCCTCGACGACGACTTCTACGACGACCCCAAGATGATGATGAAGCCCATGGCCATGCCGCCGCAGGGAGGCGGTGGCGGCGGTGGGGGCAAGAATGGTGGCGCCGGCGGCAATGGTGGCAAGAAGGGCGGCGGCGGCGGGAACGAGATCCCGGTGCAGATCAAGGGGAACGCGAACCACGGCGGCGGCGGCGGCGGGAAGAAAGACGCCGGCGGCAAGCAGAACCAGGGTGGCGGAGGCGGCCACGGCCACAACGGCGGCGGCAAAAACGGTGGCGGTGGACAGCCACAGCAGCACGGCAAGGGAGGAGGCGCGCCGGTCGGCGGGAACCAGCCGGGCCAGGGGAAGAAGGGCGGCGGCGCCGGCGGCCCGATGGGCGGCGGTGTCGGTGGCCCGATGGGCGGCATGCCGCAGCAGCAGGCGGCCATGATGAGGCCGGGAATGATGGGCGGTGTCGGTTTCCCCGGTATGGGCCAGATGGGCGGCGGGCCCATGACGATGCCCATGGGCCACCACCCTCACATGCGGGGCATGCCGAATCCGCAGCAGCAGCAGCAGCAGCAAGGCGGCGGCGGCGGTGGCGGTGCCGTGAATGGCATGCCCGCCGCCGGCGGCATGCCGGGGGCGGGGTTCTACCAGGGCGGCGGCGGCGGCGGCGGCGGCGGCATGACGCCGGAGATGCTGCAGGCTGCCGCGATGGCCGGGAACCCTGTGGCGCAGCAACAGTACATGGCGATGATGCAGCAGCAGCAGCAGCAGCAGATGATGATGATGGGTGGCCACGGCGGCCATCACGGCCACGGCGGCGGCGCCGGCTACCCGCCGATGGGCTACGGCTACGGCCGGCCGCCGATGCATTACCCGATGGCGTACCCGATGCCACCGCCGACGCACGCCGAGCCGTACAACATTTTCAGCGACGAGAACCCCAACAGCAGCTGCTCGGTGATGTGAGCGGCGGCCGAGACGCGGCAACCTGCTGGTGCAGTGCAGAGGAATCCCAGCTTTCTTCCGCTGATGCTGTGATGAGCCAAGCCAAGCCAACCCGGTAGGAACTCAGGTCACAGATCATCGTCAATCAGCATGGTTGATCAGTATACTGGAAAATGAATCCCAGCTAGAATCGTCCCTCCCTTTTCCCCCCTTTTATCTTTCTCTTTTCTTAGTTTATTTTCACCTTTCTTTGAGAAAAAAAAAAGCAACTTCCTTGAAGGCGAAGGTAGGTATAGTAATTATCAATAGTTGTCATAAGAGGTGATCATGATGATGACGCTTTTATAGCTCAACAAGAAGGTAGCAGTGCTGGTAGTGGTAGTGGCTATCCTTCTTGATCCATAACATGGGACTGATGGGTGGATGGATGGTAGTAGAACAATGTGCATGCAAAGCGATATTGTTAATGCCAGAATGCTTGTTGCGTTGTAGATACATGAACGGTGGAGCTGAACTCTGTATCACCATGCCATGACTGACTGCTAAAATCTCTTCTCTAGTGCGTGTATCTTTCTGACTTGAGTGCCTTGGTGTGAAAGATCAGGGAAGATATTATAAAACTATACTATCTACGACACGGTAAGATGATGATGATGATGATTGTGATAATTGTGGCCGCAATGGAGGGGGGCGATCATGATGGCTGTTTCTGGTGGTGATGGCGATGGTAGTGGTCCATGTGAGAGACGATGAATGAGGGGCAGCAGCAGCTGCTGCTGCTGCAGTTTATTTTGGGCATGGTGGTGCCTTTTTCCTGCACCCTGCACTTACATTATTGATGGGGTAAGATAGGGCTGTCCCCTTGCAGCTGCATTCAGGTTGGCTGCCTACGCCACAATGGCTCGCTCGCTGCACCTCATTTCAATCCGATGACACCATGCAGTAGTAACACACGCCACTGCTTCTGGTTGCTCACAGTCATGGTGCATGGTCCCATTCCATTGATAACATTCATAACTGATTGATCCCAGTCCAACTACCTCAGTGAGAGTAAACCCGTGCATAAAACAAATTTTCAGTCCAACCACGGCAGTGAAAAAAACAATGCAGAAAAACAGAGTAAACAAGCCCTGAAGTTTTGGCGCACGCTGCAGAGAGCCTTGACTCCTGAATTCAGATACACATGTTGCCACCACTTGTTTAGTGTCATAGGGGGCTGCTGAGTATATCTTGGGAACCATGTTTATTCAGTCGCATGGTACTGGTGTTTGTATATTCGATGCTTGAGATTCGATGTCACTTGTCGCGAATGGCGGATCCATCCGCACTGGATTTCGCGCGGAACCTCACGCTCTGTTCCGTATCAGGGCGCCTAATCGCCGGGACCGCCAGGAACAGCAATGATCGCCATGGGTTAGATTACTGAACCCAAACAGGACATGCCGTGCCGTGGATTACTATCATGAACCACGCCCCCAAATGGGACTCGTCACGCTTAAACTAGTACTACAGGGTTTTAGGCCGAAAACTCAGACTCGTGCTTGTCATGATGAGCTTGGAATGAGCAGACGACTACCGCTTTTATACAATTGCTTTGCTTTGCGTCCTTGGTTGAACTTGTCCAGGTAGGCACGAACTTTCTCCTCCAAAGGCCAAAGGCCAAAGCCATGGAGAAGTGAGTAGTACGATCTAAAGTGGGGCAAGTGATGGAATGGAGCGCCAAAATAATGATGCTACTTCTATGCAGGGTATGTCGCTGCTCGCAAAGGCAAACCATAGGTCAAAAATGTTAGCTACGATCGAGCCATGTTTCGAGGGGTGCACTGAATGATTGCAGGCGAGTTGTTTTGCTTGCCTTGCTTGCTTCAAAGCGATCTTTAAGCTTGTAGGTAAGGTGCCTACTATTATTTGAGTAGCATAGCAGGAGGATGGTGGTGTGGTGTGCCGCAATCATAGCGGCTTTAACACGTTCGGGGCCCCGATGGATCGTCTCCCTGCACTGTAACGATCCTGCCACGCCTTGGCATGAATAATGTGCTGGTGTTGCTCTCACGACAGAGAGGATGGCTGCCACAATAGTTTGTTGAACAGTCCAGTCCTTGAGATTGATATAGATGGTCCTTTGAGAAGCTGGGCTGATGGATTGTTGATCGAAGGATGAGAGCATGCCAAAAGGCAATGTTTATTCTGCACTTTTACTGGCGCAGTAGTACTACTACTCTTCTAGTGATGTCCATTTCGAATTCTTTAGCCATCTTGGAGGAATGTGTTACTGCTACTACTTGACAGCCTAGATAAATTAACTGGAGATGTTTAATCATGTCGGTACTGTGCTAATGGAACGGGCCTCCGAGATTGTTATCTTTAAGTGAAGGAAGTTTCCAAAGCTAGGGCGACTAGCTCGTAACGAAAAGGAACTCGGATGAGGTTCCTTTCGCTCGGTTATGCAGCTTTCCAGTAGTACAGATTAAGTATAACAAGTTGTTTATACCAGACAAAAGCAGTCTAGAATTAGATGCAACAAAGTGAGAAAGAAAGGTGTCAATTACGTGCATGCTCAGCTACGGAGCGTCGGAGAGCCATACTGACAACACGAGGATCACCGGCGTCGGTTGCGTTTAGCTTTGGGGCTGGAAGGAACTGACGGCACTTTTTGTTCTGCGGAAATGTGCAAGCAATAAACTGGATTACGTGCAGAGAAGCGCGGAAACCTGTCTGGATCTGCATTGTTTAACATGCAGTTGTTTAATAATAAGCGAACTGCATCTTGCCGATTCATCGGATTAATGACGCACATTTCTGTGGACCTTCCATTGACAGGGATGTTAAGATGGCGAGATGCCGCCCGGCTGCTAGCTGCTCCTGCTGTGCCCGAATTAGAAATGGTCTGTGATTTTTAGCTGGAGCGCGTGATTAGTGTGCATCAGTGCATGTGCTTCTGTTCCTCCGTGGATGGGGACTTCGGCGGAGGCAGGCCATCAACAGCAAAGCCGGCCACTGGCCAACTTGAGTTGAGTGGTGGCGCCCCGACGCGATCTTGTGCTGGCCAGTCCTTTTTTTTTTTCTGTAGCCAGCCTACCACCATGAGCTGAGCTGACCCGGACAGTGAATGGATCGTGCGACGCCCACGAGAAGCCGCACCGAGGAGGCGGCACCGACACAGGTCTCACGACCAGCTAGCGCGAAGAAGCTGCAGGGGAAGCTGGGAAAAATGTCCCTCACCTAACGAAACGAAACCATATGAATTAGTATGAAAACAGAGATCACGGGTTGCCACCACTATTATAGTTCACGGTCACGTGTCGTCCTCGACCGGCCGTTAGTGGTGGACTTCCGCCAGAGGCTTAGCGCACGGGTAGTACGACATGACTTGCAATCAATCAAGCTAACTCGGCTGCGCATGCATGTGCCACTGCCACACGTGGTCCGTTCTAATCCAAGGCCGACCAGCCGTGTTTGTTTGTTTAAGACTAAAGTTTAGTCTAAAGTTTTTGCTATTTAAAGGTATTAAATAAAGTGTAATTATAAAAATTTTTACAGAAACCTAGGCTACTTTGCGAGACGAATCTAATGACGGTAATTAAGTTGTGATTAGACGATGGTTACTGTAGCATAACTATAGCAAAACATAGCTTAATTAGGCTCGTTAGATTCGCCTCGTAAATTAGCATCCATCTGTAAAAAGGTTTTGTAATTAGATTTTATTTAATACTCTTAAATAGCAAGATTCTCTGAACTAAACTTTAAAACTGCTCCAGATCAGATTATGAACAAACCGCATGATCCATACCGGTGTGGGTGTGTGTGTCTGTTCTTTCTTTTCTTTTCTTTCCTTTTTCTTTTTGGCTAAACGATAAGCAGGCCAAGTGCGAGGAACTGGATGAATGGAAATGGAGGGCGAGCAAAGCAAGCGACGGGAATGGAAAAACAAAATGCAAAAGAGGTAGCAGTAGTAGCAGCAGTTTGAAAGCATTGTATAGACTCCTGTGGTACTGGTAGTGGTACTGGTACATGCAAATTTTGTACACACTCCCGTGCACGCCGTGGTACACGTAGTAGTACGTCGTACCAACTCGTCTCGTGGCAGGCAGCAGTACTCCTCCCATGCTTGGCGGTGCGTGCCGCGCGCGAGGCAGGACGCACTGATGGTCCGTACTGGGCGTGGTCAGCGTTTGTCGAGGAGGCGCATCGGAATGCTGGCCTGCCGGCCCGGCCGGCTCTTGCGTTTGCAGGACAGGCCTGCCTGACGGACGCCGCGAGATTATTATTATTATGCTCCTGTTCGTTTCTTTTAGCGCTAAATTTTAGAGATTTTTAAATAAAGAAAATTTAGTATTAAATAAAGTTTAATGACAAATTTTTTTTACAGATGGGTACATCTTTACGAGACGAATCTAACGAGCCTAAGTAAGCTATGTTTTGCTACAGTCATGCTACAGTAACCATCGTCTAACCACGGATTGCTTACCCTCATTAGATTCGTCTCGCGAATTAGACCAGGGGTTCTGCAGTTAGTTTTGTAATTAAACTTTATTTAATACTCTTAAATGATAAGATTTTTTTTAAACCCCTCTAAATTTTAGACCCCTCTAAATTTTAGACCCTCATAAAACGAATACCCCGGTTAGCTTAGCAGACGGCGCATGTGACTCCCGTGCTGCGTACCCGACGACGGACGACGGCCGCGTCGCGTGCGCGACGACCCAACGGTGGAACGCCGACGAATCGAAGAGGTCCGCGGGGGCCGTCCACCCAGCCCAGCCGCGCTCGCGTTGGCTCCGGCCGCTAATGGACGTGACGAGTGCACACCCAATTAACTGCCGGTGCACGAAACAAAAGTGGTACTCGTTATTCAGTGGTGTCGTTTCGTTGCTAGTACAACTGAATCGCGTCACGGGATCGAATCGATTGCACAGTACAGTAGTACTAGGAGTCAACGCTCCACACTGATATGAGGCGCGCACCATGCCGTAGGAATAGCAAGCAGCGTATATGAACTTTTCCTGTCGGCCAGCTGCTTTAAGCAAGCACATCTACAGTATTCTAGTACCACTATCACTTGCAAATGTGGAGTATTTCTCCGCGGTCAGAGCATTCTGACGGCCCGTAGATAGTATTACGTAGATTCCGTTCGGCTCGTTCGAGTGTTTGACCCATCCATCACGTGAAAGGATGACAAGCCTGAATGAACAATCCCCTCCACCAAAGGTCCAAAGCAACACAACAGTCGAAGACTTTTAAAAGTGAGAAGCCACTGATTGAGCTAGGGGAGGGGAGACAAGCTCGGGCAGAGGCCGAAGAATGTAGTTTGGTGGTTTGGCGGCTTTTTTGTTCGATTGCGTCGGCCGGCCTTTTGACCCTTTTTTGACCTCAGGACGGACGGACGTTCCTCGATCGCCGCGCGGTTGGCCACGGCGCCTACAAAAGCGTCCATCGCCTACGAGATCGGGTGCTTGCTGCCAAAACGATCGAGTAGCAGAGTGCGTGCTCACATCACCCTGTCGTGTGTTTGTGTGGATGTTTGGGCCTGGTCCTGCTTCAACCTCCCTCCCGTCCCGGAGAATCTTGGCGTAAAAGAATGGCATGCCCCCGCTAGGTAGCAGCACCATGAGCAACTTCAGCGGCTGGATGTGGTCACTTCCGCACAAACCTGAACCCTGGGTCCTCAAAATTAACCATCGTTGGAGCTTGCGGTTACCGTCGAGTAAAAGATGCGGTATACCAACACCTTAACGTCAAAAAAATGTACTCCTTGGCGGCGAATTTTCACAAGCAACAATTTCCATGGAAACGCTGGCCATCATCCCAGTGAAAAAGGCTCCGTTCCAAAATCGGCGCATGCAACTCCAAAGTTTGCACCATGCAGGGTCTACACTTGCTTACGGTCGTCGAATGGACCAGGCACGCAAATTCCTGACACCACAACGGGTCGGAACTTTGTGAGCTTGGAAATATCGGAATGATTCAGATGGCCTACTACATAGTGACTGGATACGTCACATCCATGCAGCCTGTTTCGTAGACCAGGAGAATCTCCCGCACCAGCCACTGGTAGGAGCCCAAAATAGCACGGTCAAGATGCTGACACGCACGGCACAGACATGTCTAAATTTTAGAGGGGTCTAAATTCTAAATAAGCTATATTAAATAAAGTTTAATTACAAAACTAACTACAGAACCCTGGTCTAATTCGCAAGACGAATCTAATGAGGGTAATTAAACAATGATTAGATGATAGTTACTGTAGCATTACTGTAGCATGACTGTAACAAAACATAGATTAATTAGGCTTATTAGATTCGTCTCGTAAAGATGTACCCATCTGTAAAAAGGTTTTGTCATTAAACTTTATTTAGTACTAGATTCTCTTTGTTTAGAGGCCTCTAAAATTTAGCGCTAAAAGAAACGAACAGGGCGCAAAGTAACTTGTGGTAAACAAACGACCTCAAGTTAAGATCGAGTTCCGTCCGTTTCTCCAACCATTTTCACTTGAAGTAAACAGCAAACGTTTCGTGACATGCCTTGATATTTAGGGATAGTACTGTACCAGTAACATGTCTGGAGCTGTAGGGAGGCAGCCCTGATTAGGTTCACAAGATCAGGCGAGATTCGAAGCATGTGTTTAGGTACTCATGTAACGTCACGGAACAGTGGTCTGCATGCAAGCTTCCTGAAACGATTAGACCGAAGCTAAGGAGGGATGGAGGGAAAATGACGGTTGTACGTAGTACTGCACCTTGGGCTCGTTGGACCGTTCATGGAACCTTGGGCTCTGCTCAATTCCGCCATGTCCGTACGAGAACGCTGTTCAATGCAAAAATGGCTTTGCCATTGCTAGGGAAAATCAAGCAGCACTGTGACAGGAATAATTGCGTTTCACGTGTGTGACGCCACCGCAAGATAACGAAGACATTCTCCGCCGGAGAAAAGGATCGTGTGTGGGATTCAAACGTATAAGATTAAGTTACGTGAGTCTTGACTTGCTCGTGTTGGAGTATAAAGAACATTACTCTTGAAAACTCGACTTCCCAAACGTTATCGCCTTATACTTGGCTGCTGACTTGCTTTTTAGGAGTATAAAAGAACACTACTCGCCAACTGACCGAAGTTCCCATCCTTTTATCTTTGCATGCAGGTAGAGGATCAACTTTTATCTGCTGGCCTGCCTGTTTACACGATGACGGTGGAGTGCAGGGAGGGCACTGCCTCGACGTCTGAAATGGAAGTCGACCGTAATCTGTCTAGAAGAAGAGCAAGGAATTACGGCGGCGCAGAAACTTTTTACCGCGCGGCATGGCCTTGCTGTGCGCGCTGAGCGCTCGTGGGAAAGCAAGGAATTTTTGGCTTCTGGAGCAGTAGAGTGAAGAGGTAGGCGGAGGAGGAGGTAGCTGGGAATTTGAGGCGCGAGGAAGGAGGAGGAGACAAGGGTCACATGGCATCTGCCTGCTGCTGCCTCGGGCGTGGTGGCCCCCGCACATGCATGCAATTCTGGCCGCGGCCCCATGCCGGCGTGCGCCCATACGGACCCATCATATCTCCTCCACCCGTTAATCCGGGCCCCCACGGCCCACCCTGAGCCCCTGACAGCGACGCTGTGCTTGGATGAGTCAAATTTGTCAAAGGATGGCACGCATGCACGCACGCGCCCGGGAAACAGATCGTCTAACGATCGTCAGAGGGACGAGCGCCCGTTGATGCGGCAGCGAACGGCTGTGCTCCTTCGATGGTTCTCTGCTCAGCTGGTTCGTTTCCAGGCAGCCCAGATGGCCCAACCAGGCAGCCCAACAACGCATGACGCGGTTTCTGATGGAGGGAAAAAGGCACGCGGAACGGACGAGTGGAGGGAAAAACGCATTTCAGCTCGCGTCTCGCGCTCATTTCTGCTCGGTCTCGGCAATACGGAGAAAAGTGAGCGATTTGGCTCCAGTTCCGGTGAAGATGGACAACGAGGCAAAATCAGAGGACCATGACTCCAACAAGTAAGTCTGTTCTTGTGTTTCTTGCACTAGCACAATCGAATTTTAACTCAAATCTGTAATGCAGTACTAAAGCACGTACCTTTTAGCTTATTTTTTTCTGTACTTTGACGTCCATTCCTGATATTTTAGGGAGAATGTGCTGCCTAGTTTTGCACCTTATGTTGGGATGAAATTCGGAAATCTGGATGAGGCTTGGGCGTTTTGGTTAGCCTATGGATATCAGATGGGTTTCGAGGTTAGGAAGAGATACTCAAACAGAAGTAAGATTGATGGCAAGTTAACATGTTGTAGATTTGTTTGTTCTCAGGAGGGTCATAGAGCCTCGTCGTCGGCCGGAGCGCGCACGGCCCCACCATCTGCCGCATCTGCTCAGGGGAAGTCTATCCGGAGATGAACGAGCGTGGAAGCTACTGCGGCTGGGAACGAAAGAACATGGGCCAAGATTTCTTGTTGGGCCGCGCGCACACCGTCAAAGCAGAGCAATTAAATCTGAGCCATTGGCTGCCGCATCAACGGGCGCTCGTCCCTCTAACGAGCGTCAGACGATCTGGTTCCCGCGCCCGCGCGCCCTCGGCTGGAACGAAACGGTAACAAAAGTCTTGCTAGGACGACGGCGGCCGCGGCATCGAAATGATCGGCGTATTCGCTAGGACGACGGCGGCCGCGGCATCGAAATGATCGGCGTATTCTTTGACGCATCTCGCTGAAATTCGTCAGGGATGCGGAGAGCAGAGCAGAAGCTAAGCAGGAGACGGGCGGGTTTGTTTCCGTTCTGTTCTGAAAAAAAAAGGATTTGTTTCCGTTCTCCGTATCCGAGAGCGGCAGGGCGGTTGGGCTGCAAACTCGATAGCAGCCTTCCAGTCCTTCTGGGAACAGATGCAGCAGCCGGTCCAGTCCATTTAGACCTGCTGTGGCCGGACAACTGGGCCCGATATTCTGGAATTTGGGCTGGACTTGCACCAATTTTGCGGCTGGGTTGACAGAGTCCAGGACTACATGAACCAGGCCTTGTTTACATTGCGGCCCTGCACATACTCGGGCCGAGCCGTATTTACGCTACAGTACAATCGGGCTATAAATCGGAAACCTATGGGCGCCCAACCCAGTATCTCAATATTCCTCCTCCACCTCCACACAAAAAAAAAAAAAAGGAAGAAGAAAAAAGGAGCAAATTTCACAAAGCCTCAGGCAGGACTCGGCATGGCACGTCATTTTCTGCCCACCCGCTAGATTGTTACCTTTGCGCCGCGTGTTCTACCAGCGCAATTCGTCTCCTGGAATCGCTTGTTTTCCTCTGCACCGGGAGGAGGGTCACAAGGAGCCGTCGTCGCAAGTGGGGATCGATGTGCTTCAAAACTAGGACATACGCCACTGACGCATCCGAGTACAGTGGTGGTGTCCTGACGATGATGACCGTGCACAGCCTCGCACTGCTGTTGCTGCCGTCGCAACGCACGGACAGGCACGCGCTGCCTGCTTCAGAATTCAGCTAGGCCGAGGCCAAACAACGACGCGCGGCGCGCTTGATTCAGGAGACACGGCCCGGCGTTCTTCAGTTCTTGTATGTGGAACCCGATCGGGTCCGTTCCGAACAGATACGGTGTTATGCATGTTCATGTTTTACTTGCCAAGTTCTGCAATGAGTTTTTTTCTTAAGCGCTTCGGGTGCAACGTTTTACTAGCTCAAGATCTTGAAACGCAACAACCACGGTGAAAATGACAACGGAGAAATCTTATTTGCTACAGATGACATAACTGCATAGTACAACTGAAAGGAAGCTGGCCGGAAGTTACTTGCAATCTGAACAACCAGTGATACAGGCACGCACACATAGAAAACACACACCCCACAACACAGAACTTCTCTTTTTATGGGACATCATACAGAGAAGAGATAGATCAGTTGCATGCCTTGCCATTATGTTACACCACCATGTACAAAGGTTCGCTTGTTTGTTGCCCAACGACGCCCTGCATGCAAGTCGCCTCCTAATGCAGTGCTGTGAGGATGGTAGTAGAGCTTTCCACCTACACATGAAAGTCATGAGTTAACAGTGCATATTCTGCAGTTTCATGATAGATGCTGAAATCCCCTATTCTGAATGTTAACCTTCTGCTCATATTTCCCTAATCTGACGCAGAGTGCTGCATGATTTACGAAACTCTGACGAACTACGATAAATTTCTCTTCGGACAATACAAAACCAAGCGTCTTTCTTTTACCTTGAAAGTTGCACCACAAATTTCCTCTTCATTTGCTGGAACAGCAGTGACCTTGTGCTTTGGGTTCTCATAGCACTTCAAGCCTCCAAGAGCGTTGGAGTAGAAGCACCCTGCAGCCAGGACCAGATAAGTGAACATGACTTTAAAAATGTTCAAGGATAATATTTTCATCTCATCAAATGTATTACAAGATGCTCGTCTTTCAAAATCGGTGACCAGTGGTTGGCAAACATTTTCAGATAAGAACCGCTTTTTTTTTATAAAGATAGAAAATGAAAGGAAAAAGTTGCTAGTAGATGATTGGCGAGTGGCAACACTGAAGTCTAAGACATGACCTGGCATTGCTTAATGTGCTGTCATTACCTTGAGGAAAAGGCGCAAGCGACTTGCCACATGATCCTTTAAGCATGTCAATGTCGTCAGAGAAGGCGACACAACCGTCAGCAGTTATCCCCCAGTACAGCGGCACCTTGCCCTCGGGATCCTAAGACGCAACAAATCCACAGCACACAAGAGATTAGGCACTGATGCAGTGTCTGCTGCAAATGTCCAAAGTATAGAGATGAACACGCTATTATGAGACTTACAGATGCGACGAGCAGGGAGGAGGTGGACTTGTCGAAGAGCACGAAGGCGTAGCTCCCTGTGAGCTGCGAGAGCATGAAGCTGGCCGGGTATGGCGCCCGGTCCCGCAGCGTCTTGTACGCTTCGATGACGAGGAGCACCTCGTTGGCGCCCTTGGACAGCCCGTACTGCTGGCTCAGCCGCCCCAGGTTGTCCAGCACCCCCTCGAACAGGCAGAAGATCTCGTCTTTAGCCGCGAAGGACCTGACCCCAAAACAGTTTTATGTTGTCAGTGATGAGCATCTTTCATCTCAAAATAAAAGAAAAGAAAAAAATGATGAGCATCTTTCTGGACAGTGCATGCATCTCGATGTGCCAATTAGTACTATCATTAACTATGAAAAAAAAATGATATGAGAAAACTCTGAAAGCTGGGATGCTGAACAGCATTGGTGTGTTTGGTGCTAAGCAGTTCAGAACTTCAGATATCTTGAACTACTGAAGAACAAGGTCCTTCGGTGTTCAGAATGCCAAATTAGGCGAACCGTCAATGACTTAATGCCAAGATGCACCTAACAGTGAGAATTAGGATACGTCAGTTTGTCCTTTCTCATAAAATGATGCCTAAACTTGTTCCAGAAAGTGCCGGGCGGGATGTCGTCGTGCAAATGAATGGAGTAAAGGACTGGAATTCCTTGGATGCCACTCCTTCAGTGAATCTGCCTAGTACTGTACTGAGAGGATAAGAGCACAGAGCAATCAGGCCCCACAAATCATAGCGGCGAGAGACCATTTGGGCCACCTACTTTCAGCTTTCCTTTCTTCAAATCTGTGGGCAGGAAAGCCGGATTACCAATTGACCACCAAGGACCATCTACTATCAGTGAACCATGTGAATGTTTAGCACAACGGCACGGAACCATGTGAATGTTTAGCACAACGGCAGCTACAATTAAGGGACCAATCAAACTTGCCCAATGCTGCCACGATGACAAAAACATATACTCCTATTTCCTAGACTAGTCGCTTTTCTCGAATAAAAAATTGTCCATTGAGGTTCCATAGCCGCCTATCGTTGGAGAAAATGAGGCCGGTTTGTTGGTAAATCAGAGGACACCATCTCTGTGGAAGGTGGCATGATGTGGACGTGCAAATTGCACTCTGTGTGGGGTGTAATACCTTTTTTCATAAATAATCATACAAGATATTGTTAGTGTCCCCGTCAACATCAACATCGGTGCAACTTTCTTCCAGTCTGTTCTTTCTCGTCTAATCCACCAAGAATTTGGCGCAGGTAACCTTAGAAATCCATCAATCTATCATCGACAGCAGCGTTGTACCGTGGTTAGAGACCATCTAGATTTCTAGTACCATGTGAGAAAATCTCACTGGCTCAATCTTCACCGCAAAATAAATCTCCTTTGATTTCCTGACCAATTTTTGTGGCTGACAATTATTAATTCAGACGATGAATCAATTGGTTAGGTTGGTCCTACAGCTACAGGAATGGGCGCGATAAACTACTTCATATTTAGTGCTCCTTATCTCTTTCGATAGCGCCAAAAAAAATTCTGTCCAATTATTGACAGAAGTTGGGCATCAATCGTTGTTTCATAAAATTATCTTGTCAATAAATCCGTTACCAATTTAATTCAGGTGCCATAGTCCCTGATTAATGACAAGTTTTGTGACCGTAAATTAGTATGTAGTAGATAACATAATCTTCTCTAAAAAAAAAGGTAGATAACACAAGGGACCATCGATCATGGTGGGTGAGGGTTCCATTTGCTGACCGAAGATCGGCCAGAGCATGGTCCGTCCGAGCATCTCTAACAGTGGCGTGGCCTGCTACTAGTGCGCATGCTTTATCTGAGGACACGGGTCATAGGGAAAAGTCTTTCTCGCGCCAGGCCGAGGTTGCCACGTCCTATGCCGTGGCCTCGTGCACCCCCAGGATGCACGCCGGCGACGTGAGTGAACCGAAGCTCATTTTCACCGAGGCTGGGCTGTGAGTATCGGAGGGAGAGAGAGATACGATACAAACGAGGTAGGTGCGTGGTGACTGGTGAGTTCATGTCACCAGTCACCACGCACCTACCGTCACCGTTATCTAGTATCATTACTTTTTTCTCGCGGGAATTTATCGATCATACTTCATCACGAACTAAATAACAAAACAGAGCAAATGACTCTGTTTCTTGCGCATAAGAACTACTCCGTATTGAACAATCTATGCGAATCATAGAGATTACTCATGAACCACAGTCCTTGGACCTTGCGAAAATTCAAGCGAAATCAAAAGAGCACTGCTTTGAGTTGATCCAGCAAATATACCTTGGGCGGAGCAGGGCCTGGTTGGTGTGGGAGTACGCGAGGCTGCCGAGGTCGCCGAGCTGCATGGACACGGCCGGCTGGGCGCTGCCGAGGAAGCGGTTGACGAGCTCCGACGCCTTCGTCTTGGGCGACGGCGTCCGGCTCCCCGCCGCCACCAGCTCCGCCGGCACCTCCACCACCGCGCCGCTGAACACCGCCAACATCCTCACCTCACCTACTAGTACTAAACTAACAACAACACTACTACGGGATCCTACTCCTAACCTCCTCTGCTAATTAATCAGAGTAGCATAAACACAAAGTACTCCACACTCCTTGGATGGATGGACGGATCCCCTAGCAACAAAGGATGGAGGAGGAATGGAGCAAGGCGGGGCGGTTTATATAGCCGCGAAACCAAAGCCCAGGGCCCGCTGTTTTCCGGGGAGTGACGTGGACCCCATGTGGCATCCTGTGTACTGACTTTCAATTATCCGATTCCTCTTTCCGTCTCGGTTAAGCTTAAACGAAGCTCTCGTGAGCGTGGACGTGGCAGTGCCTGTCCTTTACCGCTACTGTTAATCGTGCCGTAGCATCTAACCCGACCCATGCGTGCACCAGCTGTGAGCATATTTGACACGGGAAGTTCAGAGCTTTGTGCAGGCTTCTCTGAAACGAAAGTCTGAACTTTGTTGCTGCCTTGGTACAGACATTTGGGCAGCGAGAACTGCTTGCGGAATCTGAAGAAAACGGATGCGAACGTTGTAGAATGATCTGTGTACATGGATAGGGGCTATCTACTCCGACATGGCGAGGGAAACGAATCGGAAGAGTCTGGAGATCGGGAGGAGAACGACGCAAAGCAACGGGGATGCGAGAGAAGACGAGGACGGTGACGGGTGCGTGCGTCGCGTGGGGTTCCTCGTGAACGACACGTCTCTTTCCCGTCCCACGCGGAGAGGCAGCGCAGCCACGCACACGCACGGCCACCGGCAAATTGGCCGCTTCCGGCAGATATTGCCGGCGAGCACACATTGCCACGCATTTTCTTTCAATTTTTTCCTTTTGGGAAAATTGTTGCCACATATATATTTTTGCCAATTTTCCATATATTTTCATCGACAATGGAAATGGTGAGTGATGAAAACGGATTGGATCGCACTGGATAATGTCCTCTCCATGTCTTAACCCATCTTTTTCTGTCGGATCTGAAGCGGATCGTTTATTTCACAGATGTGGATATTGATATAGATTTTTTTCGGATGTTGGAAATGGTATGGAATGGAGTCGGAGTTGGATTCCAATTGTTGGACATATGGTTACCTAAGACAGCATGGCACCTACAAGTCTTAGTCTTACGATACTCGTATCGCTAGTTCATGGTAAATAAAAAAAAATATTTTACTCATTATAAATGAGCATTTCAGAGTTTGGTCAAAGTCAATTCTCTTTAACTTTGACTACTAATAACAAAAAAAATTAATAAAAAATATTTGACTAATTATAAATGATGTTGTTAGATTCATCATGAAATCAATTATCATAATATGTAACTCTTCATGTTTGAAATATTTTATTTTTATAGACATTAAAAATCAAAGTTAAAAATGATTGATTTTGATCAAACCTTGGAATACTTATATTGGACGGAGGGAGTAACACATAGCAGCATTAGAAATAGGCAAACATGGAGCCATTATCTGGTGGCATACACGTTAGGTGACCATGTGCAAGGCTTAGCCTTGCAACTTGTATTCAGGTTGTGTTAGATTGATCAAACTTATCAGATAATCCTATTTTAAACATCCGATAATCCATACTAAACAATCGGATAATTCATATCCTATCTCGCATTCTCATACTATCATATTCGGATTATCCATTTCCCCTTTCGTGCGTTTTAAAAATTCGGGTTCGGAACGGATCGGATAATTATCTACATCATTTTCTTCCTCTAAATATACAGTGAGTGTAATCATGAATCCTTCTTTCCAACTGAGGCAATTTACTCACTTAAAATATTTGTTGCAGTTATCGACAAATAGAACCTGAGCTGAGCGAGGTCCAGCACATTCCTTTTCTTCCCTGCCGTGACTGCTTTCTCCTAGTTCGCACAATGTTTACCTCCACTCCACCCCCTACAAGCATTCCCAAATGGTTCGATGCTGTCACGTCGTTAACACGCCCGCATGCCACTTAGAACGGATCCACTCTAATTAGATTCTACTTCATTTCCAATTGGTGACAAGGACTGTTAATCCCCTGATAAATAATCAATGCAGCCACACGAAAAAGTTTGGCTGACGGCAATCCCACACCACACGCTGATTTACAAAAAATCAGTGGACAGAATCAACGGCCCTGGTGCACCGAGGACGACTGACGTAGAACTCCAAGTTCCTCACGACCATTAGACACTCTTTTCCCCAATTTAATTAATACAATGCTTCTGTGTCACAAAAAGGACTCGCACTAAGACGTGCAATGTCTCGATCAAATTGGCTGCATGTAGCTATGTATTTGTGTGCACTTAGAAATCCATCGTTGCAGTATATTTCTGAATGTACATAAAAATTCTTAACCACCGTCAGCAGGGAATCAGGATTCAGCACCACGTCGCTTTTGGTACACTGACGCAGAGACAGCCGGATAGAATCAGCTATATGTCATTGTTAGGTGCCCACAACGACAAATGGTCGAATCATCTGTTTATTGATCAAGTGAGCACAATTATTCCCAAGTTTAATTGAAAAAATATCATGATAAATTGAGCAAGGCCTGACTTCACCAAAAAGTGTGTGGTCGTATGCTTGCATCAATAAGTCTATTTCAATGGCTCAGCAGTCACAAATTTCTCACGGACCTAGTAATTAACCAAATGAGTATGAAGAAACAATTTGGTTGGTAATTGACAGAGCTTACAAACGCGGTGGAAAAACAATAAATTCACAAACCAGCATAGAAACAAATGATTCGACCATGGCTCGGTCCATCCAGTGAAGGGCCAGAGAAATAAGATCTTCCTCTGGTGGAGATTTGGCTGATTCCCTCTGATGAGATTGAATCCACCTTGGCAGTGAGTTCTAAGGTAATGGATATTGCAGCTTCAACAAAGTTTGGTGTCAGTCAATGCTAGTTGAAGTGGAATAGGCTCTGATTTAGTTCATGCTCTCCGACAGCACCAATGAAAGAAGTGACGGTGAAGGTGAGTAAAAGACTTATATATTTTTTCTGCGTATTCCACTTTATTTTCAGAGTTGATGTCATTGATATAAAAAGTCTATACTCTCAAATTTTTATATTACCCCCCTAACATCACACATGTTTATTTTGGTGGGAGTTAATATAAAAAAAGGACTAACACGTTCAGGGGCCGTTTGGAACACGGGATATTTGCAGGATTTTTGGAGGAACCGGTTCCTCTGGAAAGGAACTGCATGTATGCGTTCGGAATGGAGGAAATCAACTTTCCTTTCCTCCGAAAAGGAAGAGGACGCTGCCTGTTTTACGGGAAACAATTCCTCCACTCAAAACCAAGGGAACGACTCGCTGCTCGTGGTTTGAACGATCAAAAGTTTGGATTCCTTTATTTTTCATTCCTGCAATCCAAACTGCAAAAGTTTCTCATTCCTCTGTTTTGTATTCCTATGGTTTTCTCCCTTTTCTCATTGCTGTGTTTTTTCCGGTTCTTGTGTTTTGCATTACTTTGTTCCAAACGGGGCCTCAATTTATTTCGGCGGGAGTTATAGTTCCTGAGTCCAGTCCAGCAAAAGAGATGATCATATTTGATTGCGATGTCTGCACACAGTGAAAACTTTCATTGGAGGCTACATTACTACTTCGGAACTAGAGCTGTTTTTGTTCCTGCTGACGAACTAAAGATTGACGGATCAACTGATGGGGTTTCTTTATATTTATTCAGCTTATCAGTTGCTATCAGACTATGGTCATAATCCACAATCGATATAAAAAGGCTCCATTATTTTACCTCTGTATTGTAAGATTGGCAGTGAATATATGAAGAAAAACGAACCTACGTATGCCATGGTTTATGCCGATTGTCTTGCAAACATGAAACAAATGGAAGTAATACAAAACCTGGCATGCTGGATGAAGTGGGCACGTCGCATCAGGCCCTCCTCCCTATTTGGTCAAACAAAAGAAATATTGAATCTCGCGGTGACCAAGGAGCAAGGAATCATCGACAAGTGGTTCAACACATTTGCGGCAAGACACAAATGACGTAGCAGCCTAACAATGATGATAAAAATATTTGCACTTGTGTTCGGACACCAATCGGCTGTTTCATCTCTTTTACATGTAATCTAAACAAAACACCACCATGACGATGCAAAATTAACTGTCTCACCATAGTGCTTTACCATGGTGGAAATTTACTTCACGGTACAGTTTTAAAAATAGTGCTAATCCTTCCAATCGGCACTGTATCCCAAAGAGTAACTCAGCCAAACTTGATTTGGAGTACAATAATATGCAACCACTGACCAAATTGGTCTAAACCGCAGCAGAATCACAATATCTTTAAAAAATCGAAAAGGAAAGTTATGAAAGTTTTTACTATATTATCATCCATTGCTCTATTTTAAAAATGATTCTGGAGTGAGCATTTGGTTACTCAAACGTGTACTGAACAAAATTATCAAAGTATTTATATGCAGAAATCAATGGGCGCCCACAGAACTGGATAAGACAGTGACCCACAGATTTGCGATTTTTTTGCTGGACTTGTGTACTGCAGGGAGAATCTAGCCCATGTGATCCAGTGTCGTTCTGAATTCTCTTTAGCTAATCCTAATTGTGTTCGTGGAGCTCATTAGGTACAGATCATGATACACGGCAGAGGAATCAAACTGACGAAGAACTGTCACCTTTAATTGCTGGCGGGGTATTCTAGCATGAGGTCCCTGTCTTAGTAGATTTATCTGTGTGTCTGAACCAAAAACCATACATTGAAAGGCAGGAGCAACTTGGCAAGAGGCACACCTTTAATTAGTAGTGTTATATTGACATAACTATTTCAATATGATTGTTAGAAAAAAGAAAATATTGACACGTACGCAGGCACTCCCGTTAATTTCAACATGTTTATTCATCGTCAGATATTACAGCTAGCCGGTACATACAATTCGGACCATCGAATGCGAACGTCTCGATATTATCATATGAACTTCTTGATCATGCATACTGCGTTGCATGTGTGCTTGCTGCTCTGACAAAGCATCTTATAGGAGTATGTGACAATCGTGGAGTCACTGTGCAGGAATTCTATGTGCCCACAGTTTGCCGCCAAGGGTCCTGAAACTAGACGGTTTCTTCTCTAGCCGAAGTCTAAGATGATTCTTCCAATGCGCTGGTATACAGGTCGATTCCTTATCGTACTTCTTTAGTAGTTCATGTTTGCTAGGATGCCATCATGCACACTGTTTTGTGAAACTTGGCTAGGCTAGTTAGTATCAACTGAGTGCTTACTGAACTATCAACTGACTGTAACTATGAAAAATGAACAAGACAGAAGCTACAAAGTGCTCTTTTTTCCCTTGACCTACAAGGTTCAAGGATGCAGTTTTTTCTTGTTGTCTTGAACATAGCTTTATGCACCTTTTTGATGCAGCGGCCGGAATATAAATATTCCATTTTCTAAAAAATATAAATAGGAATGATAAGTGTCGTAGGTGGCATGCACAGGTAAGGTTGATGGTTATGATTCTGAATGAACAATGCAACCAGGTCTGTACCTATGAATTTAATATTTTTTAGCAATTAAACTTCATTGTCACATATATTATTCACTAATTTATTTGAGAAAATATTAAGTGCAAAATTTATATCTGTTGTATCATAAAAACTAGCTAGAAGTTTTCAAAAAATTCTAAAACTTGACATAAGTGTAGAGGACTAGAAGTTTTGAAAACATTCTAAAACTTGACATAAGTGTAAAGGATATGGTGGGAAAGATGGACAAAAAGTTTCGAATCCAAATTCATTTTTATTAAAGATACAAAAATAACAAATTATTGTGAAAGGCAGGGAGGCAGCAGATGACGACGATTGCGGCAACAGTCAACACGGTGAAGGGGGCGAGGATGATGAGAAGTGAAAACCACGTTCCCGCTGCCGTGCTCTGCATGACGTTGGCCACGGCCACTCGATCGTGACTCGGGCTGGTTCGGTTGGTTGCTGGTGGGTTAATACCCTATAGGATGGTGTCTGTGCCTTCATGAATGCTTATATGATCAGCATGGAATAGGTATACCTTTCGGACTATCTACTATTGAATGATCTATTTTTACCTCCTGGGGATTATCACTCTGTAAATTACATAAAAATATTGTTATAGGCTACCAAAAAATCTCCTAAAGGCCTGCTACTTGGAGTAATCTGTTTGACTATTTCAAAGATTTGAACCAGACTACATGTTCAAACGAAATGCCAAATGCACTGCAGAAGAAGTGGGAGTACATTTGCCGATAAACAATACAACAACATTCAGCATTCAGAGGTTCAATCTGCAGGTGAGAGTGTTCAATTTGAGGAGACCACCAAATAGATAGGCGGACTGCCTCCACCAGAATCGCTGTCCCCGTCTGTTACCAACATATTGGACAGTAAAAAGGAATCTATTCTGACCAGAATGGAATAAGGTATGCATTTCAAATTATTTACTGTTTGACTTTCTTAGACCTGAATCCAGTGTTCAACCCAAATGCCAAATGTACTCCAGAAAAGAAGGGTGATGAAGGTTGCTGATAAACAATTCAACAAGTTAGCATTATTAGGTGAAGAATGTTTAAATTGAAGGACACCACCGAATAGACTGGCAGACTGCCTACACCAGAATCGTTGCCCCCCTATGCTACTAACATACTAGTGACAGTTAAATGACTCGTAAAGGCAGGCGGCGCTGCAGGTCACCTACACCGGGGTGGCCATGCCATGCGCCGGCCGTGGAATGCCGCAAGCATGGGTCGCCGGATCGGGGGCTTGGTAATCTATGGGGGCGGGGCGGCGAGTGGGGAGTGGCGCGGACGCCGAAGCGTAGGCCGCGGAGTGAGCTGAGTGGCCGCTGCCTAACTTGAGAACCAGGTCCAAACGCAACTTTTTCTTTTTTTGAGAGGGTCGAAGAAACTCAACATGTGTAACAGTGTGAGCCTGTTTGGCGAGGCCCAAGGCCAGGTTTCACGGTGTAACAGTGTGAGCCTGTTTGGCGAGGCCCAAGGCCAGGTTTCACGGCCTGAAAATCTTATCTGAAATGGGCCTGTTCAAGGGCCGTAGCTACAGCCCAATCCATGAATCACGTTGGTACTGCGAAAGCGATGGTTGCACGGTGAAGCAGGAGGAAGGGACGCTGCCATGGTGCCTGCGCATCATGAAAACAGAGGTGGTGCCATCATACTTTAGTCGTACGCAGACCGGTCCTGATGGATGGGCCGTAGACTTCTGCCCATCCAAAGTCACTGCATAAAAACAACGACCATGTAAGGATGTGGCACATGATCACTACAAACTTCGATGGATTCGGTGACTAAATTCTACGGTAAATGGGAACATGGAATATCCATGGTTCCAAAAGAAGGAAAATCTTCGGAAGCTGCGTCTTCATAACAGTTTTTGATTTGCCAAGAAAAACAAAGGTTCAAGAGTGAGATGCCAATGTTATTGACATAATTGACTCATGTTTTTCTTTTGCCAAATATTTGAGTCATGGTTGACAAGGTCAAACAATGTCTGATGATGAAACTATGAAAGGACGCCACTGGGATTAGCTGCACCACTTACTGTCCAAATATCTCAACAAGCGGGTCGCCCGGGGCGTCGAAAGGTAATTTTCTGGTCCAATATGAACTGATTTGCTGGAATAGAAAAAAAAAAACTTTTTTGGCAGTCTCGGGCAATTAAGAAATGGAATAGACACCTTGGCTTGCGTGGAAGCCCTGAAGGGATATGAAATGAGACAGGCAACACCAAAAACTGCACATCCCTTATCTGTTCTCAGTCCCCTTTCTGTTCTTCTTCTCTATCCCACATTCCTACTGCATACAAGGATTTATCCGACTCAGGATAACTTCATCCAGTCCCTGATCATCAGTACACGTACCTCTCTCTCTATCTCCTCTTGCAGCAGATTAGCTGCTGCTTACGGCGCTGGAGCAGCTCTCAGCTCATCAATAATCAGAGGGAAATCCCTCTGATTATTGATCCTCTATTGTACGTATCTCTGTCCACCTGATTTCCGTTCTGTTGGTTTATTGTTTGATTACTCTATTTTCCTTTATCACACTTATTTTGTTATATATTTTTTATTTACGCGATCTTGACTCGAATTTTGCTGAAATGTCAAATCAGGATCATATAAACCACATCGCACCAAAAGGCAGGAGGGTCTATTTTAAGCTTTCCAGTGGGTTCATATGACATCAAAATTTCCATCGGAATTTGCCTTCCTGGCAAGGAAAGTAGCCGAATAAGCAATGATTGACTATATCCCATCAATCTGCTATAACTCATACTATACAAAGTCGATCTCGGCCCCCTTTTCCTAATTTGATCTACTAGGTTCATTATTATTATTTCTTCGCAAAGTGGGGTCAAGAACACAAATGATTTTCCTTTCTGTTCATGGAATCATTTTGCTGGCTTTTTGTTCATTTAGCTTACCACCTTTCTGTGCATCAGATAGCCGGCTTCTTCCAAACAAGCCGCTTACCGTTGGCAGCAAACTCATCTCCGATGATGGCACTTTTGCATTGGGCTTCTTCTCCCCATCCAACTCCACCAAAAAACACTATTATCTAGGTATATGGTACAACAACATTCCCAAGGATAATGTTGTGTGGGTTGCCAATCGCGCCACTCCAATCACTGATCCTTCGTCTACAACACTTGCCCTCACAAATGGATCCAATCTGGTTGTGTCTAACACTAACGGCCACATACTTTGGATTACAAAAATCGATGCTACAAGAAGCTTCTCATCAGAGACAGCCAGTGGAGAAGCCACACTTGACAACAGTGGAAATTTTATCCTTCGAACATCGAATGGCGTCATCCTATGGCAAAGTTTCGATGACCCGACCGACACTCTTCTTCTCCCTGGCATGAACCTTAGGCTCACCCACAAGAGTCATGCACCACAACGGCTTATTTCTTGGAAGGATCCCCAAGACCCATCACCAGGCAGCTTCTCCTTCGGTGCAGATCCTAAAGAGTTTCTGCAACGCTTTATTTTGAATGGCTCAAAACCATACTGGCGAAGTCCAGTATATAATAACTACGTAGTAGCTGGGTCATATCTTGATACGATCAACTCCACTATCTACATGTCAATACGTCGTATTGATGATGAAATCTATGTGTCATTTGGCATCACAGGTGGCCCCTCAACTATAAAAATCAAAATGGACTACTCAGGAAAGCTAAAGTTCCAGGTTTGGAACAATAGCAACATACCAGAGTGGAATGCATTGCTAATGGAGCCAAACAATGAGTGCCATACATATGGGTATTGTGGTGCGTTTGGTTATTGTGACAACACAGAGCCTATTGCGACATGCAAGTGTCTCGATGGTTTCGAGCCAATAGACAGCAAAGACAGGTCCTATGGCAATTTTTCAGGGGGGTGCCACCAGAAGGATGCACTAAGATGTGGTCAAGAAAACAGTTTCTTAACTTTGTCCGATATGAAGATTCCCGACATGTTCTTGTATGTCAAGAACAAAAGTTTTGATGAATGCAGAGCAGAATGCACTAGCAACTGCTCCTGCACCGCGTATGCTTACGCCAATATGAGCACCAAGGCTGTCAATGGGGATGATACAAGGTGCCTGTTATGGATGGGAGATTTAATTGACACACAGAAGCAAATTGTACTAGGAGAAAATCTCTACATTCGGGTTAACGAATTAAGTGGTATAGTTCATGTTTCCTTTTCTCTGCTTGCATATTTTTTTTGGGGGGTTCATTTTTCGTGTCTGGAAAGGATCCAGTTGCATCCCCTTATTTCTTCATATAATAACAGAGCGCGAAAGAGATCCAAATAATTAGTACAAAAGAGTAGGGTTCAGAATTGATAATACCTTTTACTGTTATTTGCAAGTAATGTGTGAGTTCAAAGAAGAGACTGTCCCCCTAAAGGTTCTTTCGTTGACCATATATAGTCGGCTTAAAAACTACTACAAATTCACTTAAGATATCTTAGCTTGTTTAATTATAGGTGAATACAATGATAAGTTTGTTGATTGACATCATTCAATTGCCCATTCTAATTAAATGTCGCAAGTTGATAGCTGTACACACCAATTTCACATTTCGAAGAGGTAGTAAAATCACAACTTGTTGCATATAAAGTTTCAAGGCCAAACTTCATTTAATATATCTATTATTTTGTTCCTTTCCTCTGGCTCTCTTAGCGAGTTGTCATTTCTCAAGCCTTCAAAAGTTTATATCGTCGACATGTATCGAATTTTCTAGAATTTCAATTTGTAAAATATGTTCTCTGGGTATATGATAAATTTATTATTCAATAGTAACACAAATGAACGAAGTTTCCATGCTCAGGGTCAGAAAAACCAAACCATGTGAGAGTGTAAAGCAAGGTATCATACGCCGACTCACAAAATTTTATATTTCTCTATTTAGAAGTTGTTGATTGCGATTAATGTTTGTGGATGGTTATGATACACCATCCTCTATAGTATCATGTTATTTTAAGAAAGAAAACCTACCAGTCTATTAGTGGAATTGTGAAAAGCTCCTCAAAAAACATGTTCATATGTTGTAAAAAAATTCTAACATATGTGGACGATATGGTGAACAACCAGCATATAAATTTTCAAGTCTAACCTCATACTCACCGGTTGGACTGCACAATCAGCATGAATATACCATATATTACTCTGCAAGCGATAAGTCGTTTACCCATAACTTGTGTTTGAAATCTTGAAATCCAATCCAGCTTGAAGGATAGTATTTGCTGTCTTAATTAAATATAAGAAACTTCATGTGTTGGCTTAAATCAATATATGTGATAAAAGGAAGATAGGATATTAAATTTTATACTATAAGCAAGAAGTTCCAGATGTAGTGTGTGCTACTATAGTGCCAAATTACTTGTAAATGGGGAACTAAAATTTTAGATAGTTTTCCATGTACAATCATATGTAGCGAACTCTTGAGAAATATGTGGTGGATCAATTTCTTAAACCATGATGCCTTTTATGGGTTAAATTTGCAGACAAGAAGAGAAGAAACAACATATTGAAAATCACATTGCCCGTCGTATCATGTTTGCTCATACTCATATGCATGTGGCTCGTCTGGATCTGCAACTGTCAAGGTAGACATAAGTTCACCATTTTCTTTCCATAACCCCTAGGAATGTTTGCATGTCACTATCTCATATGCAATGCTTTTCTATTGCTATTAGCAAAACAAAGGAACAAGAAAAATTGGAAGAAGTTAATATTTGGAGCCTTGAGCATTTCTCGTGAACTTGGGGATGGAAACTTCCTTTTTTTCAGCTACCGGAAAATTGTACTTGCGACAGACAAATTTTCTAGCTCCAAAATGCTTGGACATGGAGGTTTTGGCAATGTCTATAAGGTATGAAGAATTCTTCTTAAAGTAGAAAATCATTATGTTCCTCTTTGATGTGATCTAAGAATAAGTATGCGATTTTGCAGGGAACTTTAGATTGTGGTAAAAACATTGCTGTCAAAAGGCTTAGTAAGAGTTCTGGACAGGGAGTATCGGAGTTCAGAAATGAAGTAATTCTCATTGCAAAGTTACAGCATAGAAACCTAGTTAAACTACTTGGTTTCTGCGTCCATGGAGATGAGAAACTATTAATATACGAATATTTACCAAATAAAAGTCTGGATGCCTTCCTTTTCAGTATGTTATCTTTCCTGTCAAATTTTGGTAATGAATTAAATAATCAAGCATGACTGAAGGTATACCTCAATTTATGCTATTGCCTACAGATTCCACAAGGAAACCATTATTGGATTGGTCAATAAGATTCAATATAATCATAGGGATAGCTAGAGGGCTTCTTTATCTTCATCAAGATTCAAGGCTGAAGATAATTCACAGAGATCTCAAAGCAAGTAACATACTATTAGACAAAGAAATGAGCCCCAAGATATCTGATTTTGGTATGGCTAGAATATTTGATGGAAGCCAGCAGCAAGGAAACACCAATCGCGTTGTCGGCACATAGTGAGTGATATGAGACATGCATATGAGTATGAGCAATGTGATTTTTATTAATCGGATTTTGTTTCATGCAGTGGTTACATGTCACCTGAATATGCTTTGGAAGGTGTGTTTTCTGTCAAGTCTGATGTGTATAGCTTTGGAGTTTTAATTCTAGAGATTGTGAGTGGTTCAAAGATAAGTTCTGTGCACGTATCAGAAGATTTCCCCAACCTTATATCCTTTGTAAGTACTATCAAATACTCATATCACAACAACTTAGATTGTAATAATGTATACTGATGGGAAAAATGCGTGATGGATGCAGGCATGGAGCTTATGGAAGGATGGGATCACAAAGAATTTTGTTGACTCATCAATTGTGGAGAGTTGTTCACTTGATGAAGCTTCACAATGTATCCATATTGGACTCTTGTGTGTTCAAGACAATCCAAGTGCTCGTCCACTCATGTCATTGATTGTGTCAGTTCTGGAGAATGGATGTACATCACTTCCACCTCCAAAACAGCCTATATATTTTGCAGAAAGGAACTATGGAACTTATGAAGCAGCAGAAACTATTGTGAATTCCTCGTATACAATTACAGTGTTGGAGGGGCGCTAGAAGTCTATTACTGCAAATGCCAATTTGTAAATTTGTACTATGGAAAGTACATTGGCCAGTGTTGGAGGGGAGGTATTAGAAAGAAAAATGAGTTTTTATAGGCCTCAACGAAGGAATCGAGCCAAGAGGATCGTCTCCATCTAGTTTGGAAGCCCATTTAGGGGCCTGTTTGTCAGGTGAAGCTGAAGCACCTGGGAGCTGCACCAAACAGCCCCTAAACGGGCTTAATTTGTAAACCTGAGTTCAGTGATGTGGCCATGGATTAATGAGGCTTGGGCGGCCGACCCTGACAACAGTATGGTACATCCATGAATCACCTGGCAAATAAGATGAGATCGTGTATCAACTTCTTAGTGCAAACAGTTCAAGTTTTTCATAATTTTTTTCGAAAACATGCGATGCACGTATTTCATTAAGAAGAAATAGAATTTTACAACACACCTCACACCGCCCCACCAAACTGGTAGGGCGGCCAACATACACCGAGAAAAAAGCTAACTACTCACTAAAGAAAACCAACAGAAAACTACACCTAACACTAAAACTACACACACCGGTACATAGGATGCTACTCATATTACAAAGTAATCTGACCGCACTACAAGACCCGCTCGGCTCCACCGAAATCTGCTAGACCAAAACGGCTGGGGTGATCGAAGTGTTCCAGATGCGCCAAGCACATAGGAAAACTACAGAATCGAAGGCGAGTCCCACTCATGGCGATCTGGTCGAATTGGGGGAAGCTGTAGGTATTCTTGCGGGTCAATCAATCGGGGAGCCAGGGACTCAACTAACATTAAGAACTTTTCATACCAGTGGACACGTTTCCTACCGGCGCGTCGTTGACGAAAACCACAGACTCGATGCCATCACAAATTTAGTCTCGAACTACTAACAATTGGTGCCCCACCATCATGCTGAGACCTTCTTGCGGTTTTCATTAGTCCTGAGACTTGGGCCGCGACCTGAATGTTTGGCACAACCCGTGGCAAAACACGGCCCGAAGGGGTTTCGTGCTGTGCCGGCCCGGCCCGGGCTGACGGGCCGTGCCGCGCCTAGATTTTTGGCCCGACGGGCGGCACGACACGACATGGTCGCATGGGCCGTGTTCGGGCCGACATGGCACGAAGGCAGCCCGATGGCACGAAAATGGTCCGACGACACGGTGACGGCCTGACGGCAGGGTGGCGGCACGGGATAATGTTCTTGAGACATGGTTCATTTTGTATTTTGATTCGTATTTAAAAATTCAAACTTGTATAGAATTTGCATACGTAGTCCAAATGAGTTGATTTTTCTCTCTAAAATCTTTAGAAAAATAAGATCTATCATGTGGAATCTTTTTAATCAAACTTTTCTAGTTCATTTTTATACTCATCGGTCAACACATTAACGGTTCTTTACCTTTCTGTAAATCACCAAAGGAATTGAATTTTAAAATGATTTTTTGTGTGGACGTACATTTTCTACATATCTATACATAGAATTTTTGTATAATTTTTTTTTGAAGCATTTACGCTTGTGTAAGTTCAAACTGCTCTTCACTTATCACAAAATCTCATTACTTCTATGTTGTTTAGTGAAATTTGAATACACTTTCATGCAAACATTGTTAAAAAAAAATCTCCATAAATTGCAGAGGTTGATGTTGACTTGGAACAGCTCCACACCAAAATTGAGTTCAAAATCCAATATATTTTTGGAGATAAAAAAAATGCAAAAACTCACTTTTCCTTTTTTTTTTGTTACACACAAAGTATGATGATTTTAGAACTCAAATTTGATATACACATGTAATATAGCTTTCTTAAAGTAGTGTAATTTTTTACGAAAGTTTTGAATTTTTTTATCTATGCAACACTATAAAAAGAATCAATTCGAACAACAAAATACGCGTTTTCTATGCTGAAAACGTATTTTGAAGTAGGCTGTCAATGAAACTGGGCCGTGCCCGTGCTTGGCACGGCCCGACGGCCCGTCGTGCCCCGTGTCGTGTTCGGGCCGCATTTTCTCCATGTCGGGCCAACCAGCACGACACGACGCGGCCCAACGGTCCGTCACAGCACGAAGCACGACGTGCCCGTGCCATGTTGTGTCGAGCACGGCTCGAGTCCCAGGACTAGTTTTCATCGGTTTTGTAATCCCTAGGGTAGCAGCGGGGCCAAAGATGCCGATGAAAGTAATGAACAGTTCATCCAGAAAGAGATGGTGCCATGGTGTCGAACTGGTGCCACCGCTGATGATCCCATTAACAAAACTGTGCCATGTTAAAAACAGCAGCCACACCAGCAGCCATGTCGTGCGTACAAGCAGAAACCTGCGGTTCCGTGCCCTCTCATCTTTGATATTCCCTTCTTCTCTAAATATATGGTTTTCTAGCATTCAAACATATAAATAATCAGTTTTTTTGTTGCCTGGTTCGGTCTCTCAAGGTGCTAAAAGATTACTATACCTTTCATTTTTATCTCAACCCATCACTCCATCAACCCTTCCATCTACCACAAAATTTGTCTTATCTTCAAAACACCTTACATCCCTCTGCCTGAAATCAGCATCTTCATGCAAAGACTTTGATTCCATCACAAGCCACAGCCAAGTCTCGAACTGCAAACAATCTATGAGAGCAACCGATTAGGCAAAGCAAAGAACTCGGAAGATTACCAACCGATTAGGCAAGGATTACCCCACGAGGAGGAGTAACTGATTCGCACTTGAAGAGTGCTCCTACCCAGCCTTGCAAAGGCCCCGGCACGTTCGAATTCATCGCCATCTCACCTTTCACTCTTTTACACGGCCCAACTGCAACGCACTAACACAACAAGCGTAATTACTCCAGTAATAGCATTTGAGTGTGACGATGCAACAATTATTACTAGCACCACAAATGACCAAGCAGATGAACACTTGGGTTTCCAATTGAAACCAGGCAACCGTAGCAAAACAAAACGAAACAGATTCCCTTTCCCCATTTCCCGTCGCCATCTCGTCGCATAAAGTACGGCGCCACCTCCGCCACCCCACCACTCCCTTGTCCCTTCCCCGTCTTCAATCTTCATGTCGTCGCGCACGCGCCGCGACTGAGTCCTGAGAGCAGGACTAGTCGTCCAGCCCCGTGCGACCGCGGGGCGAGCAGCGCGAGACCGGGAACTCTTCGCTTGCTTCAGCTGCTTCCGCCGCGGGGGGCTCCGTGCTTGGTTTCTCCTGGCTGCGATGGCGCTGGGCTCGCCGGTGAACCGGCTGGCGCGGCGGGCCGTCAAGGGGCCGCTCGAGAAGGCCGGGCTGGCGGGCCTGGCCGCGGTGGCGGTCGCCGCGGCCGCGCTGCTGCTGCTCGTCTGCGCGGCCTCGCTCCGCTGCTCGGCCGCCTTCGGCTCCGCGCTGGCGGCGGCGCCCCGGAAGCTCTGGACCGGCGGGGTCTCCATCGCGGCAGAAGCGGCGGCGGCGGCGGCGGAAACGCGCAGGAAGGTGGCGGGGGAGGAGTGCGACCTGTTCGACGGGAAATGGGTGTGGGACGACGGGTACCCGCTGTACGACTCCAGGGACTGCCCCTTCCTGGACGTCGGGTTCCGGTGCTCCGAGAACGGCCGCCCCGACGCGTCCTACACCAAGTGGCGGTGGCAGCCGGCGCGCTGCGATCTCCCAAGGTTGGTTCGATTTGTTACTGAGTTCTTACTTGCTTGGCGGTTGCCACCCTCCCCGTTGTTCCTTCCTTGGATTTGGGGGGTCTGTTACTTACGAATCGACTGTAGCGTCTCCAAGAACTGGCGAAGATTGGTTTGCTTGACAAAGCGAAGAAACTTGAAAACTCTCGATTGAAATGTCGCAATGCATTTTGCTCATTGGACCAGTCTTAATTTGACAGTGCTAGTTCATTGCAAACCTCCCCACTTCAATGAAGGGTCCTTTAGTAGTGGGAGATGTGGATCGGTGGATGGATGCGCAACTAACATTTGATTATTGGAACACAAGGCTGTGGATGGCCACGCGCACTTAGGACTACGTAACATGATTGGAAACTCAATGTCCTTTGCTGCCACTCGGTCAGATGAACATATTTAGTCATGGGGAGATATACTTGTTAATTGAAAGGTGTTGTATAATTATTCAACCTGTCATGACGTAGGCGTAGCCATCTTGCGACCTTTCCTGTTCCTGTTATTTGTTGGTCGTCAGTGTTTAGTTGACCTTTTCAATGTTACACTCAGCTGCCATTGTTGACAAAATGGTTTGGTGTGTGTATGTCATTTCGTTCCGAATTGAATGCAATGTGTTAATGCTAGCAGCAGCATGGCCTCATACAAGGTGACAATATGTATTAATGGTCTTAGTTGAATGTTGCTAACATCAATGGTAGCCATGTACTACATCAATATGATGGCAAAAATGGCAAAATCACAGCAGATTTTGCTTCTATCTGCAACCATCAGTTGCCCGTGCCTTTAGTCTGAATTAAATATGCACTCCATCAATGGAGAACATTATAGTATTGTTTAGTAGAATTTTAAGTGTTCATGGTGTGGTGTTGTGCAGAGGGCAAATGCAGTTGGTGGGTGATATTATATAATGTATGGGTGCAAGTTGCAACTATTACTGCAGCATATAATTCCTTATGCTTAATGCATTGTGTGCTACTGATGGGCAGATGAACCTTTATGGGTGTTGCTGAAAAATAGTTTGCTTGTTTTGATCCTGGAAGTAGCACGTAATATTTTCATGGACTTGTACATGTCTATCAGTTGCTTGTTGTTTGGGTTGAGGCATAATCTGGATGAACCACATTTTCACCCTAGCATAATTGATATCCCCTTTCTAATTTGTTCATATTTATTCTTTGATTTGTAGATTTGATGCCAAAAACATGCTGGAGAAGTTACGAAACAGAAGGGTAGTATTTGTTGGTGATTCAATTGGAAGGAACCAATGGGAGTCTCTACTTTGTATGCTATCTACTGCTGTTTCAAACAAGAGCTCCATCTATGAAGTTAATGGGAGTCCCATCACAAAACACATGGGGTTCTTGATTTTCAACTTTAGGGACTACAATTGCACTGTGGAATATTACAGATCTCCTTTTATAGTCCTTCAAGGTCGTGCCCCAGCTGGAGCCCCTGAAATTGTTAAGTACACAATTCGGGTGGATGCTATGGATTGGATGTCTGGTCTAGGTCAGTGGAAGGATGCTGATGTGTTGATCTTCAACACTGGGCACTGGTGGAACAATGAGAAAACAATCAGGGGGTATGAGTGACTTCTTGTATTATGTTTACTTGATGGCTTTTCATGGTAGCAGTTTCTTTTGATCTGGCTTTTTTAAGATTTCAGTGATATTAGCTTGAATGAAGCTATTTACCTATCGGCTGGTTCTCTATCTGTGCTCTAAGTTGTCTCTTAGAGAATAGCTGTCTCCATACCTGACATGTGATCATCATGTTTCACAGTTTCAGAACTCATCTTTCAGTTCCACTTAGTGTATAATTGTATTTAACACTGGCCAGTGACATGACATCTCTTCTGGTTTTAAAGATTTGTATCCGATAGTCCATGCCCACGACACTGATTTTTCTGTTGGCTACTTGAAAATGATGCGATGAACTTTGGTATGTGGATCATGTGGTTACAGCAGAATGCAATAGCAATTCCTTTTGTGCATGTAATGCTACCTGCTTTTGTTGAATCATATCTACTTGAAGCTAGATTTGCTGACTTGATATGTTTTATCAGGGGTGCCTACTTCAAGTGGGAGATGAGGTGAAAATGAATATGACCGTTGCAGATGCTTACCGGAGATCAATACAGACATTGTCTGATTGGCTTCGCAAAGAAGTTAACACGAGCAAGACCCATGTCATCTACCGCACATATGCTCCTGTGCATTTCAGGTTTGTATAGTCACCCACTTACCAGTGCTCATTTCCCTCATCCTTAGCTCTAGAATTATGAGATAATAATATATCTCCTCTAAACTAAATCATGCTACTGTGATAAGTGCTCAAAGCCTTGATCAGCACATGCATTTACTTCATCTGCTACTGAATGTTCTACTTGAATACATCGAGTAAGATGTGTTTTCCAGTAATATGTTGATCTGCCTCTTTAACAAGAGCAACATATATGTTCTGCAGAGGTGGTGACTGGAAGACTGGAGGGAGCTGTCACTTAGAAACTCTTCCAGATGTGACACCACTCACGTCGCTACAAGAATGGGCTGACATGCTTCAACCCGTGAATGATTTTTTGGGAGATAACCTCAGGCCCAAGCTTCATGGGGTAAGTATGCTGAACGTGACACAGATGACAGCTCAGCGGAAAGACGGTCATCTCTCAGTATACCTGAGCCCTTCAGGTCCTGTACCTCGATACAAACAGGACTGCAGTCACTGGTGCTTGCCTGGAGTCCCTGATACCTGGAATGAGCTTCTGTATGCCCTTGTGATGAGAATACATATGAAGATGGATCAAAGTGTTTCCCTAGCTGGCTGATAACTTACCAAATGCTTGTTTTGTGAAGACTGAAGAGGGATGTTGAATGGTGCATCCAGCTTCATTCATCCTGGGTGATGTCTGATGGCGCTGTTAATCAGCACACCAAATAGGTTGCCAGAGTGGCGAGGGAAACACATTTTTGGATAGCAGGAGTTGGTTTGCAGGAAGCTGCACCAGCACCAGCCTGTTTTGTTTGTATAGTCCGAGGTTAGTGAGTAGCTGAGCAGAGTTAGAGCATAGTTTAGCTTTGTATGATGAAGGTAATTTGTAAGGTTATTGGTGTTAGTAGTGGGCATAGCTAGGGCCTGCAGTGTGAATGATGTAAATATATAGCAGCGGCAAATTTGCAATGATTTCTGTTCACCTCACCACAGTTGGCTTATCTGTCAGTTGGCTTTGTATGTTCAAGGCTGCTGTTTTGTATCCATCTGATGGGTGCTGCCGCTTCATGCATCCCTCGTGCTATTTTGTTAGAATATTTTTGTTACTTTTGTTTTGATCTTAAATCTATGATGGTAGAACTTTTTAATTAATCCGTTTGATTGATGCTATTTGCTAGAGGGTACTCTCTCGGTTTGTAAGCATCAAACCGGGTGAAGAATGACTGGCGTTTAGCCGGGATTTTAAAATGGGCCGGCTGAAACCGTCCGATGCCACATAGATTCCAGCCCACCTCGGCCACTTCCGCTCCTGCTCCGTCGATTCCTCGTGTCGTACTAGTCATTCTTCTTCGTCACTGGGCAGGATTCACCCAGCTGGGATCCATGGAAGAAGGATTGATCCAACTTTGAATACTCGGCACGTGCTGCCGCTAAACTACCCAACCTGGCATCTCCGGCCAAGTGAGCATCTAGAAGCATCCATCGCCTACCTACGCGGCCGCCCGTCGCCATGGCTCTCGTCGAGGAAGACACGGCGCCTGCCGCCGCCGCCGCCGTCGCTCCCGATCCCACCGGTGGTGAGTCCCTCCTCCCTTGCCGGCCCTCCTATTCCCGACCTCTCTCACCTGGCGCTGGTGCTGAGTGGAGCACTGGAGCTCCTTGCTCTCGCTTGTATTGTTGACTCCGTTTAGTTCACAGTTTGAGATGGTGATTTGAGTTTCGGCAAATATAATTCATAATTGCACTATAGTAGCGTCCTTTTCGTTGGGATTTGGAATATTAGAGGTGGCTCGGCACTAGTTTGAGCTTGGGTGTAGATCACTTGTAATGCAATTTCTCGAACTATTTTCTGCCGTTTGCACCTTGCAAATAGAACCTTAGAGGCTGAAATCAACTGCTAACTAGTCAGTAAAAATTGTAGTGCTAAAACGAATTTATGATGTGACTGCATAAGAATCGGAATTTTGTATCAAGATGGAGAGTAATTTGGGATCCTCGTCTCTACTTTCCCTTAATTATTGTCTTCTGCTTTCAGGTTCTAGTGATAACGAGATAACGGTGGAAGAAGCCTCTTTTGTGCATACTGAACCTCCCCAAGATGGCACTGCCCCACCTGTGGCTACCTCTGATATGGAGGTCCTTCACGACAAAGTGAAGAAACAGGTCATCAAGGAAGGCCATGGCAAGAAACCCTCAAAGTTTGCGACATGCTTTGGTAAGTATGGAATAAGCAGTTCATTCCCTATGCTTGGGATGTTGGTCTCTAGAGTGAGGCTAATATGTTGTGATTGCTGTGATTCTACAATGATATCCTGTGATTGCTGTTTGTTCCTACACTAGTTTGGGGAACATCCATAACTTCATTTATCAACTTATCTTGTGTGAAAAGACATGACTGCATGATCACGATCACGAGACGCTATTGGTCTTCTCCCCTTTCAATATAGAAAAAGATGTTCTGAGCGACAAGGGGATTTGTAAAATAAATTCTGTAGTTCTAGGTTCAGGGTCTTTTCACCCCCAACCCACATTCAACTACCATGGCATGCAGTATTAGCACAGTTGTGATACTAGTTGCCCCTTCCTGTCACTCTTTTTCTGTGCATTTGGTACTAATATCCATTGCAGCTACCATCTAGTTTGTAGTATATGTTACCATTACCTATTCGTTTTGATAATCTAACATTTTCGTCAACTTTTTAAACTTCGAAATTAATCATATTCTGTCAAAGTTTCCTAATTGTGTATTCTATATTAACATATTAATTGAATCATCTTTATGTTATTGGGAGGAAGCACATATGCGTATTCTGATTTAGTGTACAATTTGAAGGAGAACACCTGTACATTAACTTTTCCTTTATAAAACTTGGTATTGCAGTGCACTACAGAGCATGGGTTCAAGGATCATTGCATAAATTCGAAGATACTTGGCAAGAACAGCATCCAATTGAACTGGTACTTGGAAAAGGTGCAACAAAAGTTGTTTCACTTATTTCATCCTGAGTTTTGCTCTGTTGTATGCCTTTCATCCATATACTCTATTTGAGGGTACTTCAAACAATTTAGTTTGTATGCTATTTTAGTTTTCTTGTACCATGATGGTGATTCTGACAAATGTTTTGAATACAGTTGTTCTGCCATTAATTTATCATGTCTGCTATTGATTTTCTAATATGGTGTACTTGTTCATCTTGCATCGCTCAGTAAGTATACTTGTGCAGTGTAACTAACCTAAGAGAATTTAGTAATAGGATTGGTCCTTAATGCTAGGGATGAAAACGGAACGGGAAAATCCCGTCCCTTCCGGCTACCGCTCCCGATTTTCACCCGACCGTTTTCGTATTTGCCGGGATAAACAGGAACGGGACCGAAAACAGGAAAATCTAAACGGGAACAGGAGCGGAAACAGTTGAGGCAATCTCCTGCCCGTTTTTACGGTTGCCTGTTTTCAAGCGGGATACAACCGTTTTTCATCCCGTTTAACTACAATCTGGGAGATGACTGTGAACTAACAACTACTACTCTCATGCTTTTATATAGAACGTGTACGTGCAGACGCATGCTAGCTGGCCGAGGTGGTACTAAACTACTAATCGTAGAGCGTCTGATTATGGAGTGGCCGATGAGTTACGGGCCTTCGCTGCTCCAGCAGCTGTAGAGCCCAGCAGCCTTCGGGCCTTTGTTTACTTTTTGGTCTACTTTCTTTTTCTTTTTTGTCACAAAGTTCTATCATTTCTTTTGTCATGTGGGGATAAAAAATATGTCATGAAAATTATAGTAGAAAATTATAAGGCTCCTTAAAGAAGTGTTAAAATATTATTGGTGTTCCCGGCTGAAATTCCCTGTTCCTGACCGTTTCCGGCATGTTTCCGTCCAATTTTGTTCATTTTCGGATACCGGCAATTCCCGTTATCGTTTTCGTTCCCGGCTATCCCGTTTTCGTTTCCGTCCGGTGTTACAAATACGGAAACGGAAACGGTTGAGGTGTTTTCCCACCCGTTCCCGTCCGTTTTCATCCCTACTTAATGCTGTCTTATCACCAGAACTATGTTGGTGCTGCTTTTCTTTATTCATGATGGCTCTAGCCTCTCACGAGGTCAAGGCCAGGAACTCTTTCCCATTATCTGAAAAAAAAAACATGAGAATCATATGGGCACCACAAGAGTATAGCAGAAATTTATCAGTGACAATTCCTTATGGAGCAACTTTCTAAAGTTTTTCTTTTCCATATACAGAGAAAAAGACAATGGCTGGTTTAGGCATTGGTGTTGGTAACATGAGAAGCGGGGAGCGTGCGCTGTTGCATGTTGGTTGGGAGCTAGGCTATGGCAAAGAAGGAAACTTTTCATTCCCAAATGTGCCTCCAATGGCAGACCTTGTTTATGAAGTTGAACTTATTGGATTTGATGATGTCAACGAGGTATACAAAAACAACTCCTGTCGCCCCCCACATTGTGCTTTGATTGTTATTATTGTGAAGAGTAGCCTGATATCATTCGTTCAGATTGTCATTTTTACTTAATTTTTTCGAGCTGGAAACTTCCAAACAATGACAAACTGTGCAAATCAGGGGAAGGCTCGAAGTGACATGACAGTCGAGGAGAGGATTGCAGCTGCAGACAGGAGAAAGATCGAGGGTAACGAATATTTCAAAGAAAAGAAGCTCGAGGAGGCCATGCAACAGTATGAAATGGTTAGTGCCTAAGTGATGTGTCTGCATGTTGATAGTATCGTGATACTCTAATTTAAGTCAACCCTGTTACAGGCAATTGCGTACATGGGAGATGATTTCATGTTTCAATTGTTTGGAAAGTACAGAGACATGGCCTTGGCTGTGAAAAATCCCTGCCATCTCAACATGGCTGCATGCCTGATCAAACTAAAGAGATTTGATGAAGCTATCGCACAATGTGGCATCGTAAGTTCTTCTACTTTGTTTCTTGAGATTCAGTCTTTAAACTTGAGATTTATATTCATGTGTACATTACTACATTACTATGGTTTCATGGGGCTTCACAAAATCTCATTTTGTCAACAAAATCAAAATGACAGTAAATACCTCTTCATTACAGGAGTTACATACTGCTGATTTGCACCTTTCTTTCAGCTACTTTTTGATTTATTGTACAGTCCCATGTTCCTACAACAAAGTTGTCTTGTTTTGTCTCAAAATGAATTGTTCAAATACTGATCTACGATTCACCTCTTTTGCGTTACTGTTCAGGTGTTGTCAGAGGACGAGAATAATGTGAAAGCTTTGTTCAGACGGGGAAAAGCTAAATCTGAGCTTGGGCAGACCGAATCAGCAAGGGAGGACTTCCTGAAAGCTAAGAAGTACTCACCGGAAGACAAGGAGATCCTTCGTGAGCTTCGGTTGCTGGCGGAACAAGATAAAGCTCTGTACCAAAAGCAGAAGGAGCTATACAAAGGTCTCTTTGGGCCAAGGCCCGAGGCAAAACCGAAGAAGGCAAACTACCTGGTTCTGTTCTGGCAGTGGCTCGTGTCCTTGATCAATTACCTGGTCAAGCTATTCAAACGTAAGAATGAGTAGGATAATTTAGCGGAATTGTGTGAAGAGTTAGTGAGATCTGTGGCCAAGATGACCACATTGTACTATACGCCGTTTTGTTACACGTTGCACTTTTGATAATTATATATCGTATATTTGACTTGGTTCACATCACATGTTGTTTCAGAAACTCTGTACACTGATGTGATGTATTTTTGTGAGCTTCGTCGCTGACTGCCGCTGGTAGTTTCGGAACTGAGTTGCCGTGAAGGTTTCCACGTTGTGTGCCGGTAGTTGTGAACGCTTTGAAGTGATTCTTTCGTTTTTTGCGACGCTTTGAACTGATTCTTTCGTGAAGCAACGAGCATAGCTTCATCATGCAGCTTTATTCCTTTGATCATTCATGTTCTCAGATAGAAAGTCAACTTAACTGGTAGTTCTGTTGGTTTCACAGGTGGCCATGGGTTTATTGCTCTTGAGGGGATATATACAGTTGCACAGATTTTGCACTTCTCCTTGCAGTATTTCAAGCCTTGGGTTCTTGCAGATACTGGAATGTTAAGACCTTGGCTTCTTTCGAGAGCCGCAGTAATGCTTGGTCTAGTGGTTTGCAAACAGCTCTTAAACTGGTTGCTGAAAGCACCCGCTTAGATGCATCTATTGCTAAAGCTCTTATGGAGTTCATCAAGGAAACTAATGAACTTGAGGTGTCCAGTCTTCAAAATTTTCTTCCAAGCAACGAAAAGACTTGTAGATTGACCCTCCTGCCAGCTAGCCTCGTACGAGGTAACACTCTCTAACAATATAGCTATTTTCAGAAAGAAAATTTCAGGTGTGGCTAAACTAACTCTAACCGCCTTGTCACTTCCATGCAGGAATGAAAGTGATCATGTTGAATACTAGCCTATTACTCCCATAAAAAAGGAATAGCCTATCAAAGTTGTGACCTCTTCTGGTGGAAGGCATCAGAGGTTTCTGAGTAAAATCTGTTCATCAAGTTGTGCTGGGCAAAATTGTAGAGATAAAAAGGCACCGTGCCAATCAATCACGGGGCTGCTTTTGCATTTTGTAGGTTGGATCTATGGTTTCGTTGTCATTCTTTTGTACTAGTTGTAGCTTAGAACATGGCACTTTAGTGCCTGAACATGGCACTAGTACAGTAGCAAGTGTAACAAGGGTCAAATTTCGGACGTGTTGTGTATATCACCAAAAACAAAAACAAAAAAAAAACAAACAAACTTGAGTGGACCGGAGCGTGTGATACTGTGATTGCAGCATTCTTGTTGCTTCCAGGTCTAGGCCTCCTATGGCACTGGCATGACGGGCGCGGATCCACTTTGCACCAGTCAAAGATGAACAGCCTGCAGTCTCACACATGCATGTGAAAATCCTACAGGCTCACGGTGCACCCTGCCTGTACCAGGACTCGAGTACGCTTGTATAGCTGAGTACGACTACGCGAGTCCTGCCTGTGCCACGAAACTCTACAGTAACGCTTTGCCCGTCGGAAGCAGCAGGACGTCATGCTCCGATCGTGCTAGATTCTACATGCGCGTTTTGTTCTTCCTGAGATGTCCCGCGCTCGGGCGCTACTTTGGCAAAACTTCACAAACTAGAAACCGCGTGCCAGTGGAGCGCATCATATCGACAGTTTTTCCTAGACAAACAGGAAAGGAAGTTCCGTTCCAGCCAAGAAGGCCTGGATGGCACTGCCTATTCTGGCACTCTTGTGGGAAGGTCCAGATAATCTGAGGACGGTCAAACGTCCGTCATGCAACATGGAAAAATTGACTACACAAGATCCAAGAGCACCATATACCAGTAAACAAAAGTAACCCAGGTAACAGAACAGCTGCTCTTAATGTAAACAGACAGCGTCATCATACGAGTCTAGCAAAAGCTGAAAGTCGACGGACGCACGCATTCATCGACAAAACAGGCCAAACCCCAAAACCAGAACGCAACTTAGCAGATAGACAAGTCCAGCGCTTCTGCTTAGTTCTCGATCTCTCCCTTCGACGACAGATCAAAACCTTAAGCTTGCTGCAGCATCACATCAGTGCCTTGCAGCATGGCTCCCCAGAATGCCCCTCTCCTGGTGAGGAGCACGCTGGTAACCATTCGACCGCCCACGGTTACCATTGTACTCATCGCTTCCGCCTCTTCCATATCCTCGACCTCCACCACCGAAGCGGCCCCTACCTCCCCTCCCTGCCAATACCAATATTTATGAGAAAACATTAGGGACACATGTTGAGTGTCATGGTTTACCACCACCAGTTATGTATCACAGTATCAGATTCTGTGGCATGTTTTCAGGCTACAAATGCAGAGTATAATTCCATTGTATATGCACACTTGAGCATTGAGCCATTCAAGCTGATGCATTGGATAATCATGAGGTTGCTATTATTATCATTCAAAAAGAGAGCTGTCAAATTGCCGCAAAATGTTTCCACAAATATTATAAGAAAGCAACTTACTTCCACCTCTTATTCCACTGTTAGGCTTCCGCTCCTCAACATATATCTGGCGACCATTTATTTCGATTGGTGAAGCCTGAAATGGGACGGCAGAAACTTAGCATATTTGACAAGCTCAACCATGAAAAAAAACACCAATCATGAAGGAAACTTGTCCAGAATAAGAAAACAGAACATGATTTTTCCAAAACGAAGGGCTATGCACAAGAAACTGAACAAACTATAATGCACAGCGTAATCTGAAATGCTCCCTCCAGTTCAATTTAATAATGTCAATTAGTTCACAGATGAACTAACTTTGTGGACTAACCAACATCAACAAAAAGACAACCATAGTAAGAACAAGAATGTAAGCACGCACCCTTAATGAATTGTGGACACCACTAAGTTCCTCAAATTCAACAAAGGCATAATAACCACCAGTCTCCTGCAATTTCCATAGAATCATAAATTAAATGAAATCTGCTCATGTTAATGTTACTGAAAGGAAAGCAGAGAATCTGAAGTCAAAATTAACAGCAAACCTTGCGGCTTCTGATAGCAACACCATCAGGGATGAGCCGACCAAACTTCTTGAACTCGTTCTCGAGATCAGCCTCGGTTACAGATGATGGCAAGTTCCCAACATAAACAGATTTGCTCTCTCCTTTAATGAACAGAAATTTCAGTAACGGTAGCAACGCAAAAAATCAAATCAGCAAATGCAAAACACAAATTAAAGGACAAACCTTCATCATCGTGGGCAGCAACTTCACCATAGGCATCTGATCTGGGCCTCTCAGCTGCGGCTGTAGAAGTCATAACCGAGTGATGAGCCTGGTTCGACTCTGACACAGGGTGAGGAAGCTTAGAAACAGGGGCTGGCTGGGCTGGCAATGCAGGTGGAGCTTTCGCGGTTTTGAGCTGCATGAGTCATACCATCATGGTTTCAAAAGATGCACTAGATGATGCTAAAATAATTGCATTATCAAGCAATAGATGTGACATACAATGGAAGCGTAAGTCTTCTTTACTGGTTCACCAACAGGTTCTTCCACATGAGGAGGTGGCACAGGTGGAGGTTGCACTGGCTCCTCTGGTGCCACCGCCATTCCATTTGAGAAAGAAGAAGGTGGCTCTTCAGGAAGAGGTTCCTCTCCCCAGTTGTCGGGCTGAGAAACTACTTGCTGCGATGGCTCTGAATAATTATAATTGTCAACTGCGTCATTTTCTTCAGACGTTACTGGAACAGCATATTGTGCTGCTTGACTTTCTTCTTCATGACTGTACTCGGGAACTGCAGCCAGAACAATACCAAGTCAATCATTGAGTAAAATATGATCCATAACTAAAAAGTCGGTTAGATCCAAAGTCATCACTATGTCCTCTATGCAATAGACCCTTTATGGTACCAGCAGAAACAAGATTACATCTGATATAAATTAAAACTCGATGGTAGTGTCTTAGAAAATAAGCATTGCAGACCAAGCCAACTGATAAGTCAATGGCAATGGGATCCAATGTTTTTAAGGTGGTAAGGCGAGGCGAACCTCCCCCTTCCAATCGCCTAGGTGACGCCTAGGTGTGCATAAGGTGAGGTGAGGCGACGCCATACATATTCAAGAAAACAGACTAAGTGCACCCTGGAGGAAAGAAAAATGAAGAGAAAGCTGGAATGAGAAGAAAGCCCAGCCCACAGCTAGCCCAATAAGCTTTCACCAGCCCACCTGATGACCTATAAAGCCATGCATGCACTTCGTTCTCGTCTACCGGATGACTCTCCACCTCCCAACCAGCGCCACCACGTGCTCTCTCACTCTCCCTCGCGCACACAACTGACCCCCTTTTAATCGCCTAGGCAAGGCGACGACAGATCCATCAAAAGAACACACCACACGCGCATCCTGGTGAACAGTAAAGAGAACGCTGGAAGAAAAAGAAAGCCCAGCACAATAACCTTTCCCACCAGCCCTCGCTACCTCTCTACGGAGCAAATCAGAAGTATTTCAAGGATTTAAGGTGCACCCAACATAGATTTAGTGTACTCTTACTCTCTTAGTATTAAGAGATGGAAGACACAGAGCAAGGAATCCTAGGATTAGGTGGTGGAATTTGAAAGAGGATAAACAAGTTATGTTTAAAGATAACATAATTAATGAGACAGAATGGAAGTTAGGTGAGGATGCTAACTCAATGTAGAATGAGATGGCTCATTGTATCACGCCATGTTTTCATGACGTTGCGGCATCCTGTGGCGACCCACCCCCCTAACAGTGCCTAGACGACAACTAGGCGTTGTGGTGTAACTAAAACCCAGTGGCGTCCCACCCCACTTACAACGCCTAGGCGACGCCTCTAAAAGGGTATCACGTCAATGGCAAAAGAAGTTTTAGGTGATCCCTGCCTGCCTCCCTTGCGCTGGCTCCCACTACCCTCTCGCACATGAGGCTCCACAGCTCCTCGTCATTGTCCTCTCATTCCTGATGCGCCCTCCAATCGGCGGCTGCCACTGCCTCCTCCTAGATCTGCTGCCAATAAGCAAATCAGAGGGAGGTATGTGCCAACCAGAGGAGCCGGAGACAGCAGGGAGAGCAGCGGCAGCAGTTGCTTGGCCTTTCTAGCCGGTTCCCATCATGTTTGACGCTTTCCTAGGAAGGCGACGGGGACGCCCAGAATTTGAGCGCCTCGACACTTAGGTAACAACTAAGCGACACCTTAAATACATAGTAGCGAAGACATTTGGACAGTACAGGGACCAATATAGCGTGGAATATAGTTGAATTGTTCACATGTAGATCACAAGGCAAACAAATGAATTTTGGTAAAGACCCAACTACGGAATTCTTAAGTTCCTAATGATGATGCTTCATAAGACACGGATCCATATTCACATACCAGTTTCAACAACAGTATTGGATGCCAAATTGCTCTCAAAGTTTTCCTGAGCAATGACAGGTGCAGATTGCACCTGTTCTTGGTCAACAAAGTGAAAGTAATCATTGAGGACAAAGTAGCCCTTCTCCTGCGGGGCTAGGAAAAACATTTGGATAAATTTCCTTTGATGGCTGTACTCCTTGGTCTGCACGAGACCAGAGACCATAACTAGCACTCCATCTCCCCATGAGTTGACAAAATTGGCAGTCTTAATCTCGATTTGGGTGAAATTCAGGGAAATTATGAGGGAGTGTATATCCTGCAGGGGGAGCATGAAATGGAGATTAATTATAGAGGACATGCAGGTGGTGCAAATAAGTAAAAATCAACTTAGTAGGGTGGGCAGTGACATGATACGGTGCAATATGAGATATACCATAAACATGCTAAACATTAAAATTCAACGCCAGTGATAAGGTAAAACAACAACAAAGCCTTTTTATCCCAAGCAAGTTGGGGTAGGCAGTGATAAGGTAAAAGTGATAATCAATTTTAACACATGCCAACATCATTGGTAGCGTGATGCATATAGTGCTATGTTATAGAGGACACGCAGGAGGTGCAAATAAGTAAAAACCAACTTAGCAGGGTGGGCAGTGACATGCTACGGTGCAATATGAGATATACCATAAACATGCTAAACATGAAAATTCAACGCCAGTGATAAGGTGAAAGTGATAATCAATTTAACATATGCCTACAGCATTGATAGTGTGATGCATATAATGCTATATTAAGACAACAAGGTAGAACAAGTTGAGCGGCACAACATCATATATAGAATGATAATAAGTGAGGAGAACATGCAATCTGAAATTGATAGCAAATGAAGAAAGTGAAACAGCCATGGAAGATACCATCATGTTGTTGACGGTGGTGTTTGTGCCGGCGAGGTCGTCGACACGGACCATGGTGCTGGCTTCACTGTAGAACTGGTGTACCACATCGGGATTCTGCTGTAGCAGGTTGTAGTAGTTGCGTAGGAAGTACGTCCCCACCTGCCATTCATGCCACCAAAATCAGTCCGCGAATCCAATCTAATCAGATAGTCGGTCTAGGGTATTAAGGGAACATCGCGGGGCCTAGAACCCTTAACCCTAGCGGAGGGGGAGGGGTACGGAGCAGTGGGCACTCACTTGGGTCGCCGCCGCCGAAGCCATGGATGAGAACTGAAACCCTAGATCTGCACTCCTGCTGGATCTGACATACACCCGATAATATTTGCAAAAGAAAATCGAAGTTAGTATGGAAATAATACATGCCTACACTTGCGAAGTCAGATCCGATTACAACTAGCTTATGCTAGGGTTTGGGGATATGCACCCAGCAGCAAGGAAAGAGACGGGGCGGGCATACCTGGTGGGTGCTCGTGTCACCGGCGAAGGGCGTCGCGCGCGGCGCGCTGCTCGCCGAGTCGAGTCGTCGCCGCCACTGGAGACGGGAGAGACAGGAACAGGGGTGGAGAGGTGAACGGGAGAAAGAAAGGAAACGACCTGAAGCTGTGAACGCACCTTTATGATTCCATTCCATCCATAATTCCTACAGCATTAGACTGGACTACGGCCCATTTACCTGCAAAACCAGTCCAGCCTGACAAATTGGCCCATTATGGCCTTTTTTTTGGATCCTCCCAATATGGCCTTTCGGCCTGCGCGTAACCAGCACCTAGCCGTTTTGCCTTTCGCTGCCGCGCGGACACAAGAAATGCAGCATGGTGCACACTTCGGCAAGAATCTTGTCTGCGACCGTATTATTAGCTCAGCCGTATTTTGGAGTATTTGGAAACTGAGCAATGCTATATGTTTTGAGAGAATATTTTGGTCAGAGCTCCATCAGGTGTGAGAGTTAATGGTTGGTTGGTATGGTTCAAAGCTGGAAGGTACTATGTCCCGCATCAAGAGAGCCCGATTTGGCTACTTTCTGTTGTTCCCTGAAGAGGCACACGAACAAGGTGATAGCCCTTCCTGCTAGCTTATTCTTTTTTGAGGGACCAATAGCTCTAATCTGCACACCCCAAGCCCAGCCGAGTAATATCAGCATAACTAAATAGCTTGTGTATGAAAGAGTCTAAAAAGACCTAGCCCCGCGATATCAACTGAGCAATGTATAAGTAAAATGATGGAGGCCTAGCCGAGTAATGTCGGCCGAGTGACGTCATCCTATTGTGATTGGGACGCCAAATTTTCCGCCTTTTGAAACCCTAATCCAGGTTCCGTACGACCGAAGACAAATGGCGCGATAAATAGACGCCGTTTAGATGCGTCTATTCAATATGAGCCGTCCAAACTGATTCCTTTCAGAAATAAAATTGCGGTAGGAGTTCCCATATCATCCCTTTCGCAACCCCTCGTCTTCAGGCTATCTCCAACGGTTTGGCAGACCCAAACCGAAACTACGGCGCCGGAGATCGAAGGAAGGAGACTAAAAACATTCGCGTCTCCAACGGAACGACCGAAACCCAACCAAAATCACGTCGCCCAGACAAAAAAAAAGGAAAAAAAATCCACCGTCGCTGTCGCCGCTGCCGGCGCGGCCCGCTCCCGCCCCCGCAGTCGCCTGCACCGCCGCCGGCGCGGCCCCCGCCTGCGCCCGCTCCCTCGCGGCCTCGCCGCATGGCGTCGTGCGGCGGCGGCGAAGGAGGAGATGGGCGAGGCGAGATGCGGGGTGGGGCGGTGAAGGCGGGGAACCGCCCGCCGTGGCTGGGGCTGGGTGCGGCGGTGTGGATGCAGGTGTCGGGCGGCGCCAGCTCCACCTTCGCGCTCTACTCGCACGCGCTCAAGGTCGCGCTGGGGGCCAACCAGAGCCGGCTCGCACTGCTCGGGGTCGCCTGCGACGTCGGGGAGAACCTGGGGCTGCTCCGCCGCAGCAGCTCGCCATGGGCCTCCGCAGCCGCCGCGAGGGCGAGAAGGAGGAGGGGAGCACCTTGTCGAGGGAAGCGGCGGCGAGGAACGAGCGAGGAAGACGAGAAAAGAACGATTCGATTTGCGGTCGCCGGTGGAGCTGCTGTATTTGTGCGTCGGGAAGAACCGGACTCCGAAAATGGATGGATGCTTTGGGTCATCCGTTGGAGATAATTTTTTACTCTTTTACACCTCAAATCATATGTAAGTGCCAAAATAGTCATTCGGTTGGAGATAGTCTCACTTCCCTATTTCTTCGGTTGCCAAACCTACCCGCTGCCGCCGAATCCCCCATTCCGGCGCCTTTGTTGTATGGCCAGATTGAAAATGACGGCCAAGTTAGTTGATTGAGGGTGCCACCGCCGCTTTTGCCGCATCCGATCAGGATCTGTCAGCGACAGTAGATCGCGGGGTCGAGGAAGGCGAAGCCGGAATCGAGAAATCCGATGCAGCGAGGGCTGATAGTGCCGAGGCAACAAGCAAGAGCTCCCAGTAAGATGTTCTCTCCCTGCCATTCGCAATCTAAAAAACGACTGATGAGTCATTGGGAACATTGGTGAAGATGGGGCTACTCCCCGACAAGTCGATAGTCGAGTGGCGTCCTGCTCGAGGCGATACTTATCCAGCCCCTAGGCATTATGAAGTAGTAGTGTTTGAATCTTACTTCCTTCGTGGTTTGGGTCTGCCAGCCATCGATTTCTTCCGCCAGCTTCTGACTTTCTATGGGATCGAGTTGACGCACTTGAATACCAACTCAATCTTGCATCTTTCAATCTTCGTGACCTTATGTGAGGTTTGTTTGGGGATTCGCCCGCATCTCAACCTCTTTCGTCACATGTTCTCCATGAGGCCCCAGCCAACTACTAAGGGTCCCAGGATCGATGGTGGCGTCGGGATCCAATTAAGGAAAAAAGGGGTATATGTGGACATGAATTTGAAAGATAATGTGATAGGATGGCATTTGGAGTGGTTTTATATCCCTAATCACCCTCCTTGCTTGAATTCTTTCTCTGGTCGACGTCCAAACCCGAGGCCAATGTGGAAAGAAAAGCCAACCAAAGCAGAGATGGTTCAAGTTAATGAACTAATGGGCATGATTGCCGACCCGAAGAAGCAGGGAGTGACCGGTACTGCAGTGGCATGCACTTTCTGCATCTGAAAATTTCAGCCTCTCAAGAGCTGGGTGTTCCTAGCCTAGCAATGGCGTGGTCTGAACGATCCAACAAACGAGCCAATCTTAGGGAGCTTTGAAGATATGAAGAAGGACAGGAGTGCTGAGTTCTTCGCAAGTATCAAGGATGTGCACATGTTTAAGGCTGGAACTTCCGAATTGCAGCCTCTCGGGTACAGGTTCAAGAAGACCACTCATCCGGATGTAAGTACATTCGAGTAGTTCAAATGTTCTCCCTTTTAGTTTTCATGCTCCAATGCTTTTTATCTCTTTATTCTCATGTATTGGACAGGTTCAACCCTCCAAGGCCCGAGTCTTTTGGCAACTCGTCCGAGTCAACAGAACCAACAGAAGGTCGTATTTCTTATGATGATTCAATTACTGAGTTCATCACTAGAGCTGACTCGGACAAAGAGACCTCTACAGATGGTGACTCGGGCGCAAGGGGCGATGATCAAGCTACCAGTTCTCAAGCCCGATGCTCCGAGTTAAGGAGCAAGGCGAACCAAGATCGTGAAGCTAGACGACTGGCGACCGGTTTTGTCCAGCCTCAAACAAAGAGGCAATCACCTCGTCCGAGGAAGAGACCAGCTCAGAGGCGCGAGACTCAAATTGTCTAGTCTTCCGAGTCGGCTAATGACGAGCCAAATGTTGAAGAACAAGTCTCCCTTGGTGGGGGTAATGCTAGAGAGCGTCCAGCTAAAAAGCCGAAGGTCAACCCAGAGGTCAACCTCAAGGGCAAGAAGACCAAAGATAAGTAAGGCATTCGGGCTAAGAATGTTAAGTTTCCGGTTCTCCTTAACGGGCCTCCCTCTTTATTTTATCCTCTTCACTCTAAGGTGCTTCATCCTCATTTGAAGCCTGATGTCCTCCAGAACCCGAGTCCGAGTATCTCTGCGCCACTGAGGGCTGACAATACTCAAGACTCATCTTGTCCAGACACTATTGTTATTGACGACACCAATCCGGTGTTACAGGGGTCAAGTGAGAAGTTGACAGGCGACTCTGCCCCTTCCAAGAGGGACAAAACTCTCAACACCTTCAACAGGACTCGGAAGAGACAGCCTGCCTTCAACTTTGTGGTGTCTGATATGTAAGTGGCCGAAGCAAACTTTAGTTACTTGGAATATCTTCTTTTAACTATGCTGATTCATGGCAGTATTAGTATTCAATGTTATTCATCAAAATTAATGCTTCAAATTTATCGGGCCCTTCGCGCCACCCTTCCTTATAATGAGAAACAATTGTTTTAGTAGCTAATAATAGGAGCACGCTGACATTATAAAATATTAAATCAATAATGACATTTTCATTAGTATAGATAATTTCTACGAACTGCTTTCATATAAGTACACTGAAATCATCAAATCCGTGTTAGCTGAATGAGGAAATTTTCTCGCAAATGCGCCCCTAAAATGTGAACAGAGGGAGTAGCTCATAAAACTACTTGCATAGTATTTTGTGAAGTTTGTTTTCCCAGGCAAAAAGTACTAAAATCTTGATCTGCAAGAGGAAGCCTTATAAAGATAAAAGGTTTTTATGGATACACTGAGAAGTAGCTATAATGAATTATAGTGCCTTTGGCCAAGCATTTTTCACTCTCAATTCAAAATTTTTGTTGTAACAGCCAAGAATTTTAAGCCTTATAAGACCTTGCAATGCTACTCGATTGCATAAAAAGCAAACATTGCTGTTAGGCAAAGTGGCAAACATCTGCTAATATCATATGTAAATGTAATCATATTATCCCAATGGGAAACATAAGTTGTTTCAGCGTTGGGGAAAAGATACTGTCTCCCTCCATTATGCTCAAATCTTGGCCCCGCTTTGCAAATAGCTCCTAATCTGGTTGCTGAAAACACACGCGCGCCAAGATGCATCTTCTGATAAAGTTCTTATGGAATAATGTCAGGCCGCCTCCAGTCCAGCACCGGCATGCTCGCCTGCTACTCTTCCTCGTCGTCCGGCTGCTGCCGCCCTGGCGACAGAGAGGGCAGACGCCGTTTCGCCGGAGCCAGTCGAAGATGCAGTGTTGATGGAAGGCGTGGGAGCACGGCATCGCCCGGAGCTTGTCGTCCGCGCCGAAATCCTGCAGGCACACGGCGCAGTCCGTCGGCAGCCCCGCGTCGCCGGCCCTCGCCTCCTGCAGGCCCTGGATGGCCTTGCTCGAGGCCGGGACACGAGGACGCTTGTAGATGACGTTCCTCTGCTCCTCAGATTCGTCGTAGCCGGGTACATGCTCCACAGAGTCTACACCTCCATCGTACGGCTCATCGTCGTCATCGTCTTGGGGCATTATCAAGAACCGTGGGAGAGGTGGTGGCATTGTCTGCTCGTCTTCATCGTGGTCGCCGGGTACCCAGCGCCGCCGTGGGGGAAGAGTGATGACGGTGTCGTATCGCTCCGGCGGGCGTGGAGCGCTGCGACGCGCCTGGAAGAAGGTGCCGTAGCTGTCTGGATCTTCGGAGGCGCCGCTTGGGGCATCCATCTGCGGCGCGCTCCGCTTCCTGCCGCCGCCGCCGCCGCTGCTGCTCGGAGAAGACATGACGAGGGAGAAGAAGCGGATCAACAGGAGAACGAACAAGAGGGACGACGAGCGGATGCCGATGTCTTACCGACCTATGTATTTATAGACTGGGGTGTCTGGTGGATCCGGTCGAACTCGGATTCCTCGTCGAATTCGGAAGACAGCAGAGGCGGTTCTGACTCTGGATCGGAAGGGTGGGGATGGGTAAAAGGAGCGAGCCCAGGAAAGAAGAAGCGCGGCTGCGCGGGATTCCGCGGGGGGGGGGGGGGGGGGGCGCGGCAGCGGCGCGGGTCCCATGCCCTTTTTATCACGGGATAAAAGCATGTCAAAGAAAAACAAATCAACATTTTTGTTAGGGAAGCTGACAGTTGGATCCATCACTGGGACTAAATTGCGAATTTACTCCAAAACAAAAGTTTTTCCTCACACGCATGTGATTATTTTAACGGTTCGATCTACCAGCTTGTATCCAACGACTTCTCTTCTCATACCCTCGTCTAACCTTTCTCTTGTCGAATGGCGCGACACACCTACTTATGAAATTCTTTCTTGATCATGTTTTTCAACTATTACTGATATATCTATAAAAAATAATATTTTTTAAAAAAATAAATATTACGATAGTCGGTAAATATAGTAACATTACTTTATATCAGTTAAAATGATTTACTGTTACCACCAACATTTTAATTGAAGATCGAATCTAGAAAAGCACTTCTCATCATAAAAAATTTCGCTGCTAGCATAGTTAGGCATACATTAAACTAGTGGTCTTTAAAGTGTCAGATGAGTAAAATACAAACCTAAGGTCTTTAAACTAGTGGCCAATGGTTATGCATGTCCATAAATTTTTAAAGTGTCTATCTAAGTCCTTAAACTATTTATAGATGGCCATTTAGGTTCACAAACTTTTAAGTGACCACCTGAGTCCATAAACTATTTATGTTGTGTCAACTAAATCTATTTTTGAGAGACAAAAACATCCAACCAGGACGTGACAGCATGGAGACATATATCATATAAGTCCTTCATTTATTTATTTTTATCACCATCACACGATGTTCAAGTACCCGCCGCTAGCACTATCACATGTGACCAGTGGATGAGGTAGATGTGAGTTGTGGAGTCATTTATGAGAGCGACCCTATACTTCTATGAACCATGGAATGAAGATAGTGACCCTATTTCTATGAGCAACTTTGGACTAAGAGACAGGTTGAAGGCGAGTGCATTGTGCCACCCCTTCGAAGTAGTGTTGCAGTGAAAATCTCTCTCTTGTCTGCTCAATCGCGATGGATACTTTGTCGACGTGTGACTACAATATATAGCTGCTTCAAGCAAAGATGAGATGTTGGTAAAGAAAAATGAAATGAAGAACCTATACGCGAAACTTTTTTCCCCTCTTTTACAATTCTAATTGATATAACATAAATAGTTTATGCACTCATATGGTCATTTAAAAGTTCGTAGACCTAAATGACCATCTAAAAATAATTTAAAAACTTATGACTTTATTTGTTTATGGATTTGGATGACCATGAGGTAATTAATTTAGGGACTTAGGGTGTAGTTTACTCTCTTTTTTTCCACGATAGTTACATATACGCTTGACATTATTTTGGTGCATTTGAGAACATCGACCTACTTCACAAATGATAATGCCCAAATTTCAAACACAACGTATGATCTGATCCCGTTTTATGTGTTTCTGAGTTAGCGGCAAAATGATTGTTTATGTTACTATGTCAGATTACTTTGTAAATATTGATTATAGCCTAGGAATCCAGCCTTAACTCATGGGAAAATATGGATTGCTTCGGTAAGCTATGGTTACGAGTCTTAGAGCATCTCCAAAAGAGTTTCATAATTTTTTTTAAAATCAAAATATTAGGATTTAATTGTAAAAAACCATATCCAACAGCACCTCAAATCAACCCTTTGTTTTTTCATAGTCCATAAATTCTCCTCATTTGTAGCTACAAACAGAGGAAGAATTGGTGCTCACATTCTTTGTTTTTTCAATGTAATTAATGTTTTTGTGGCCCCAGATGCTGATGTGGGCCAATCAAAAGTGTTTTAATCCACTTTAAAAGATGATTGTTGGATAAAGAGAGAAAAATTGCCCCTCATAATGTTTTAGTTACCCCAAAAATAAATTTAGGGCAGGTACAATGATGTTGTCTCATAGACGGTTTCATCTATGACACGTAATTATAAGACGATTTATGAGACCACATATACAATGGATGATTGTTTTGGTTGTCTCATAGTTATTGCATCTTTTCTTAATTTATGGATGAGAAAAGGAATGTTTATGAGTTGCATGACAACTACAACTCGTATAATGGTGTGTAAAAGTCGTCTCATACTCTTAAATTTTAGCGCTTGAGGTGGTTGCCTCACGAAACAACCGTCTCTTTCTTTTTCCTCCCTCTCTTTTCCACCTCATAAAAAAATTTATATAGCATTATATGAGACGGGCTATGAGACTGCCAACATATAGTGTTGTACCTGTCTTTATAAGATCAATTTTATAAGAATCTTTTGGAGATGCTCTTATGACCAGCGTGGAGTGGCATCCGTCTTTCGTGAGCCCGTATCAGGACTTCGTTAGCCTTAATTAGGGTGTGTTTGGTGCTGCTTTTTGCACCGGCTTATACTGCAGCTTATTGCTTTTTTCGTACTGTAGCTACAGTGTTTTCACTGTTCACTGACAGAATAAGCCACAATAAGCAGCATTTGGGGTGCTTTTTTTCAGCTTTTTTCACTGTAGCAACAGTGATTTTACTGTAGCGCGTGAATAAGCAGGTGAAGAAGCTGGTGGAGAAGCCGGTGCCAAACAAGCCCTTAAACTTCGATGGGATGTCAAGTGGGGTCCACGGCTAACAATTATTCTAGTGCATTTGTGCAAAATGGCTAATGACAAGTGGGGTCAGCCAAAACCGAGCCCCACTCTCTAAGGCATTGACAGGTGGGACCGAGTATTGGCTTGGAAAGAAGATACAGAATGTTCCATGGGACCATCGAAACCGACCTCCCCCCTCCAGGTCGGACCGCCACCCAGATCCGAGCAGAATCAACAACTGCCTGCTTCGGCAGCTCGCAAACCACCGCTCCCTCCACTTCGAATCGTCCTCTCCCCTCCCCAATCCCGCTGCTACATTCTCCCCTTCCAAGTCCGGCGCCCATGGAGCGCAACGTACAAGCAGTGCGTATGGTCGTCGCCGCTCTGCCTGAAGCTCCAGATTCCACCATTTTCTTTGAAGCTCCGGTCGCCGGCGTCTGCGGCGCCTCGACGGCGGCCTCTCCCGGTGAGGCGACCCACGTCGGCGCCCCCCACATCGCTACTTCTCCCGGCGAGGCGGCCTGCACCTGCGGCCCCTCGGCCGCTACCTCTCACGGCGAGGCGACCCACGCCCGCGGCGCCTCGGACGCTGCCTCTCGCTGCGAGGCGGCCCATGCCAGCTGCGCCGGGGACGCCGCCTCTCTCGGCGAGGCCGCCATCATCCGCAGCGCTTCGGCCGCATCTTCTCCCGACGTGGCGGACACCTTCCGCGGCACCAAGGCCGAGCCTTCTTTCGGCGAGGCCACCACCTTCCGCGGCGCCAAGGCCGTGCCTTCTCTCGGCGAGGCCGCTACCTTCCGCGGCGCCAAGGCCGCGCCTTCACTCGGCGAGCTCGCTATCTTCCGCGGCGCCAAGACCGAGCCTTCTCTCGGCGAGGCCGCTACCTTCCGCGGCGCCAAGGCCGCGCCTTCTCTCGGCGAGGCCAGTACCTTCCGCGGCGCCAAGACCGAGCCTTCTCTCGGCGAGGCCGCTACCTTCCGCGGCACCAAGACCGAGCCTTGTCTCGGCAAGGCTGGCACTCTCCGCGCCACCAAGGCCGCGGCCTCTATTGGCGAGGTCACCGACATCTGCGGCGCCTCGGCCACTGCTTCCTCAACCGGCGAGGTCGCCATCATCTGCGACGCCTCGGCCCCTTCTTCAGCCAACCAGGGCAGCCAAGACGGTGAAGACGAACTCTTACTACCCGGCGGCTGGCACAAGTACAACCACAATAAGTATTCCCAATCCGTAGACCTCTTTATCTATTGCCGGCCTCTTTCATCATTCTGGAGGCCAATTTGGGAGGGAAAACCACTTATCTTGCATGATCTTGAGCTTGTGCTGGTTGCTGAGTATTTGGGTAGAAGCCATGGGATCAAATTGATGGATGTGACTGAAGAAATCACAAATGTTCTAGACAATCACCCCGGTCCAGTTGAGTATTTTAGAGTTGACTCGTCCTTGTGGAAAGCCAATGATCAGCTGACTCGCTGGGTGAGGGTTCTTGCAAGCAAAGGGGTTAGGGGTCCAAGAAATTGTCATTGTCAATCTGTTGCAACCATGCACTCTTGAGTTTCCGATTGACGAATTGCAGTGTCATTGTCTCAGAACATTGCGTCTTGGCTTTCTCAAAATTCCAGCGCTCGATATGTTAGCTTTTGAGTACTCATCTCTAAAGGTACTCCAGTTGTTGTGTTGCACCTTCAGCGGTCGAGGGCTATCTGTCATACGTGATTGCGCAACCCTTACCGAACTGATGATTGGTTTATCTGTGGAGAATATAAGGATCTGTTCTGAAAGTTTAGTGAGGATTGATATATGGAAAAGCACGGCTTCATGGTTCACAATTGAATCTGCCCCAAATCTCGAAGTTGTCACCACTGGAATTCAGCCAAGAAAAGGGAATTCCCATGTTTCAATCTCTATAGATGGAACTCCAAAATTGAAGTCCATTCATTACATACAACTTCCACACCATGAGATCAGAATAAGAAATACATTTATAGCAAAGGTTGGTTCTGCATATTTCCATTTCATGTTTTAGGAGTTGGTCTGTCAATTCTTTCATCTGAAATAATGCTTATTGTATCTGCTGTAGGATCACATCTCTTTTGATTGTCTCGAGGAACTTCGTATAGGTGTAAATATGGCAAGTCATTCCCAAAGACGCGCTGTTCAAAATATGATGGATTGTTTGCCACGACTCTCGTCACTTGTGCTGCTGGTATTGTTTCGATATTCCATTCGCAGTTAGTAGTTAATTTCACACACAATAGTAGATTCTCAAGGCTTTAACTCTTTGTAGAGACTGGACGAGGTTCCGTTTGATGAACTATCGGATATTGCTGTTGATGGCTCATTTGTTGGTCTAAAGGATGCTTCCTGTGTACGGATGCACCTTAGAAGATTCACCATTGAGGATTTCCGTGGAGGAGCAGCGGAAGTTTCTTTGCTACGGACCATCCTTTTTTTTGTGCCTCATCTTGCCCAGGTTGTGCTTGAATGTTATAAGGAATGTTCAAAAGAAGCTGTGATCGACGCTCTTAATGAAATTGGCACTATGACTCGCGCATCTAAATTGGCACTATGACTCGCGCATCTGAAATATGTCAGGTTCGCAATAAATTCCCAACATCTTTTCTGTTTTGTGTTGGCATTGTCGGCAATAAATAGCTAAGAAACTTGACTCTTCCTTTCTTTTTGGGGGAGAAAACACTTGCACTGACATTTGTGGTACTATTGTATTTCTTGCCCTTTCAGCAAGCCTGCAAGGCTGACTAGTTAAGAGGCATATTTTTCAATGCTTGTGATCTACAACATCTAGTAATTTAGTAAACAGTTCTGTTATTAGTTCAGGAATCAAAAGTATATGATTCAATTCTGATGCGTAGCCCATACCCCCCATATGTTGGACCAGCCAGCATTCTTGGATTATCCAAGAAATAGAATTATATCATCTTCATTGTCATAGGATGTCTTGCAAAATTAGATGCATTCACTATGTAGTGTGAAGCTACTAGTTCTTGGGTTCTATGATATCCATCTTTATTGGTATTATATTCTAGTGAATTTTCCTAATAAATTGTATGATGGGCGTTTCAAAGGCAAGAAACCTGACAGCAGTTCATTAGTTCAGTTTCAAACAGTGTGCATCTCGTTTAAGTAATACATATTTTGAAATTTTCAAACACTTAATTGAGAAGCCGGCGTACTGAGTCTATGCTAAATGCACATTGCACAATAGTACAGATTAATAGCTTGTATACGAGAAGGCCAGGGTGAAATTGAAGTGGTTATCGCAGCTTGTGCGTAACAGCTTAAGCACTGATTGTATCTCAGTCCCTTGAGCAGCAGACAAGGTTTTCTTCGTCATTAATGTTTTTGGGTATTTTCATTGTCTTGTGCAAATTGATTGACAGATTTTAAGTTAAGTAGAGATTGTTACCTGGTTTTCTGGTGATTTGATATTAATATTATTTTTTAATGTTTTCCAGGTTAAGCTTCTGAACCATCCCCTGCAATGAATTCCTACTGGATTTCTAGACAAGTAGCACGTTGCATGCTGTGCCACAATTTTTACTAGGCTGAAACTTCTGGGCGATGTATAGTACTACAGCTTGCAGAACACACACTTCTGAAACATTAGAAGTTTTGATATTCTTCTCTGAATGAAGCAATGTATAGTTTTGAGAATTGCAATCTATAGCCAAGACTAGCAATGCTATCGATGTATGCATACCAATTTCCGCTATCAAATTGACATGGTTGTAAAACGTTTTGGTTTCTGTTTCCTTCTGTTCAGGAAAAGGAAAAGAATGAAGTGAATATGATTTTAGAATTTGTATTACAGTCTACCACTTCATGGGGTAAAGGAGTGGTGAAACCCAGATAATATACCATTGCCGCGGATGCGTTATCTTGCACTAAATTTTTTTATTCAGCCGTTTGATTTGGCACTATTTTTTTTTTTGAGAACATTGATTTGATTTGGCACTAATGTTTGTTCCTTGTCGATATAAATGCGATCAAAGTTATTTATTTCTCTATCTGTGCTTAAGTAGATATATAGCCTATGTTTTAAGTTCTTGACCACATATGTTATGGTTTATTGTTTTCTCAATGCGGGGAATCAACAAGATTATACAATCACATAGGGTTGTGGACTTGTGCACTTGGAATCTTCGATGTGCTTCATCAGCCCGGTCTTAGTGGAACAATATACACGACTGAAAGAGTAAACTTGTTCAGGCTTTCCTATACTACCGTAATGGTTCGATCAGTGGATATCTATTCGCCTTTAAAATTTGCATCTTTGAAATCATCATTCTAATTGAACACCATCATCCCTAAATGAAAGTGATAAGAGTAATTAGATCATCCTAAGAAGAAGAAAAAATACTTTTATGGGAGGGATGTAGCAATAGCAGGATTACTTAGGTACGAGGGTTAGTCTATATGTCATGTTGCTGTTGTGAAGAACATTTTGTAGATCGATCGGTGCACCACAAGTTTATCAATAAACTTGATGGACTCCATAAGAGCATGAGATAGCAACAGTGGCATCCATGTCATCTTGAAGGACTTTCTTCTGTGCAAAAGACTTCTTTGAAATAATGGAAAAATGGTTTAATGGTAAGTATTTCAGATCAGCACCGTTTCAAGGGAGAACCGAAGATGTGGCCGGAGTCAAGTTCTGTTATTCAGTGATGTAGCTTTTCTTCAGTAGCTTTGTTTTGTTCAGTATCTCGCTAGAAAATGCTGTATGACATGATGTGTTTCAGGCAGAACTTATAGACCCCTCTGGTTAGATCACGCCAGGGGGTGTCATTTGGGACAAATTTGTGTACCTTTTCCTTTTATCGTAATGAAAAAAGGGACACATGCTTTTCAAAAAAAAAAAAGGCACAGTGGAATTTCCCCAGGTCCAAAAAAAAGTAAGTATTTCAAGGGCTTTAGCTGATGCACATCAACAATAATAATTCACTAATAAGTTATTGACAAGATAATGTTTAACAAATTAGCAAGACATATCTTATTTATAGCCAAACATAATCAGAATGCACCTGAATCTATCTTCCAATTGTTGTTGCTTTGCTGTGTTCATGAGAGAGCATAGAACTCTTCTGTTTCTTGAAATGCATATGCTTAATTATTGAACAATTAATCAACCAAAAATAGATTATCGTAAAATGATGTAATGGGTAATCAATGACCTGAAGTCTGAAGATCCATCACATGCTATCACTTTTGTAGAGTGGTGAAGATCATTGAGCTGGAGCTGCTGGACGATTAGACTTGCTTTGCTCTGCCGGATCAAGAACATCTCAGTGCATTCACGATACGTGTTTAGTTTGGAACATTCCAGCGTCCATGACGAATTTCTTTGAACATCTCAGGAGTATAATCTGATATTGATATATGCCTAACTATGTTAGCAGCGTTCTCGAAATTTCATATAATGAGAAGTGCTTTTCTAGATTCAGTTTTCAATTAAAATCTAGGTGACATTCAACAATACTCTCTCCGTCCTAAATATAAGGCCTTATGAGTTTTGTCAAAGTCAAACTTTGTAAACTTTGACTGTAAATAGCGAAATATTGAAAAAAAATTACTAAGTCTAATTTATATTCTTGATACAAGATAAAAATAACTATCATAATATGTAACTTCTTTTATTTAAAATATTTTATTTTTATAGATATCGTTGGTCAAAACTAGCAAAGATTGACTTTGACCAAACTTTATTTTTATAGATATCTTTGGTCAAAACGGAGGGAGTAGTTGAAAAACAGTAAATCATTTTATTAGAAAGTAAATGGGACTGACTATCATAATATTTTGTTTTTAAATAAACTTGTTTAATGGTAGATTGAACCATTAAAAATAATAAAATGCTTGTGAGGCAAAAGCTTTTGTTTCGGAGTAAATTTGCAATTTACTCTAAGTGATGGATCCAACTGTCAGCTTCCCTAACAAAAATGTTGATTTGTTTTTCAGTGAGGTGCATACCCGGTACCTAAAATGCTTAATTACAGTCCCTAAACTTGTACCGGGTTCCATCACAGGTCCTAATGGGTTATGAACCCACTTTGGTTGCCAATATGGCATGCCTATCTGGAAAGCCCGTGCCAAATCGGTGCTAATTTTGCACAAAACCCCCTGCCTCACGGCACAAGATTGACCCCTGTTTCCTTCTGTTTACTTGTCGACCCATGACTTACCGGAGCCCGATTCTGTTTCCTCTTCATTTGCGATCGTAGCGATTTGGCTGACGGCGGCGGCAGCCATCGGAGGCGATCAAAGAGAGGCAGATTGACGAAAAAAAAAGAGGCCACGAAGGCAAGGCTGCAGCGACGATCTTGCCGAGGTGGTCATCTAGGAAGATAGGGGCGAGGCTGCGGCGGCGAGAAGTTGCGCCCGTGTACGGTGGGTCAATGAGAACTCAAATTCAGTATCTTAGGCCACGGGTGTCCGTGTATGGTGAGTCATGCAGCAGAATGCAGCCTAGTACCAGTTTCATTTTCCTGATCGTGTATGATGTCTTCCGCAAATCCAACGTTCGGCGAGGCCTGTGATGGCAATATCTAAATCAGGCATATTCACGTCATGTCCATGTTGATATGTTTATTAGAAAATCCATTGCCTTTTGTATACCTGCGATGCTATCTAATTACATTCAACAAGCCGTGGGCATTTATTCACGTATAAATCTATTGACATGCAACAAGCTGTGAGCACAATCAAACTACTGTAAAGTTTGTGCTAGCGGATAACATGCAACCAGAAGCCCAAAGAAACCAACCTGTTCGCCTCGCTGCGATGCAGCCGTTTTACTGTAGCGACTGCTGAAGAAATAACTGTGAACACTGTAGCGGCTGCTGAAAAAATAACTGAAACACTGTAGCTGCTGCAAAACAGCTGCTGCAAAGCAGCGAGGCGAACAGGCTGAAAATGGATTCAGGGGGTTATGTGAAAAAAAAAAACACTCTTCCTACTGACGCCAAAGCTCTCGCATGCAGAGATTTCCAAGTAGGCACGCCACGTTCGCGACTAAAACGGATTCAGAACCTATTAAGACATGTGATGGGACCCAAAAATAAATTTAGAGACTGTAATTAGGTATTTTAGGAATACAGGAACTGAAATAATACACCCAGATAAATATAGGTACTGGATGTGATGTATCGAATTTTTTTTTAAAATAATAGTATTTTAATAGAAAATTGCAAAATTGGGGTCCGTTTTGCAAAAATTGCAGAAATGGGTACCTGTCGGTAACTGGAAGACCGACAGGCAGGCTATCGGTAACTGGAGGACCGACAGGCAGGCTATCGGTAACTGGAAGACCGACATGTCGTCCACGTAAGCAGTCGGAGGCAGGGAGCCGTCCACGTAGGACCTGTCGGTCATCCGCGACCCGACAGGGCCCTATCGGTCAGCCGCGACCCGACAGGCACCTATCGGTCGTCCAGCGACCGATAGGCCCTGCCTTATCCACTCGCGCCCGCGCCCTGCTCTCTCTCTCTCGCGCCCGCGCCTTATCCACCCGCGTCGGCGAGAGAGAGAGCGAGGGCGGCGGGGCGAGCCGAGCAGCGGAGGGAGCAGGGCGGCGGGGCTGGTGGCGGCGGGCCCCTTGGCCTGTGCTGCGGCGTCGGTGGAGGCCGCCTCGGGCGGCACTCGCGCAGGTGAGTTTTTTTTTTTTTTATTTGTTTAGTCTATCAATGGTAGCATTAGTGTAGTGTGTAGGGATTAGAATATTAGTGTAGTGGTTAGTGTAGGGAATAGAATATTAGTGTACAGATTAGTGTAGGGATTAGACTATATTGTTTAAGGACTATTAGTTTATAGGAGATGCGTTAGTAAATAAGATTAGACTAGTATTGTGTTCATAGATTTAGTTAAAAATAATGGTATGTAGTAGTAGTAGAACGTCATATTTGATGGGCATTTTATTTATCATGCCGTTCGTTAAGTTTGTCAAAAAAATATTAACGCATGATTATATTTAAGAAAAATAGTGGGTGTAATAATATTGATATATAAAGATAAATTTATTTAAGAAAAATATATGATCTCCATAGTAATTAATTTGTTTTTAGCAGGATGTCCAGTGTAGTGAGTTTCCGAGTTTTTTACGGAGAAGGTCAAATTGAGCATCGTGACTATGGGGTAGATTTGAGTAATTTTCAGTATGTGGATAGTGTTTTGAATGATCCGGTAGAGATGCAGCGAGGCGAAGTGTATGGCTGGTTACATAGTCTGTTGAATGTGAATCCTTTAGAGTATCGGTTTGTAGTGAGAGCTATGATTCCTCGAAAGCGTGAAGGCTCATGGAAATGGGAACTTGTGGAGGTGAGAAGCACTAAACATTGGAAGCAATTTGTGACGATGGGATTGCAACGGCATTTTGCTCACTTGTTGCTGGTGCAATGTAATCCGACAACGACCCGTCTGGAGGAGGAGGTTGATGACAATGTCGTAAATACAGAGGAAGATGAAGTCGTGGGACAAATTGTTCATGCAGAGCAATATGTTGGTGACGAGCCGAGTCATGTTGGTGCGGAGCCAAGTCAAGTTACTGCAAATCCTGTGGTTCATCCAACCACTGAGGATAGGTTGCCAATAAATGTTGGCACACTAGAAGCAGATTCGGGAGAGGTCAATGAGGCAATTGTTGATGAAATGGACAGGGATGATGACGAGTTTCGTACCTTCGTTGATGGAACAGCTGGTCAGGGATGGGGCATGGGATATGAAGAGCCGCAGGACTGGATAAATATGGAGAACTTAGCTGTTAATGATGGCCACAATTCATGTTGGGAGTATGATGCTATAGAGGTCCGTCAAGGGCAGATGTTTCCTGATAAGATATCTTTTCAGCATGCCGTAAAGAGGTGGGCGTTCTCAGAGAAGAAGGAGTTCACGGTGGTCATTTCAAACCCGAGGACATATGACGTCAAGTGCACGGCTCTGGGTTGCGCATGGAGGGTTCACGGATATCTGCCGAAAGCTGAGACGTCATTTGTGGCGTCTATCGTGGTAGGCCATTCGTGTTCATTGGATAGGACTCTTCTGAAACACAAGAACATGACTACACAGTTTGTAGCTGAGTACATGTATCCTGAGATTGTGCAGAAGACCGGTATGTCTCCTTTTGCTATAATGCATGCCATAGAGAATCGATTAGGCTATGAGATCAGCTATGATATGGCATCGAGAGCGAAACAAAAAGCCTTAGAAAGAAGGTTCGGGACATACGAGGACTCGTACCACAACCTATCTGGCCTGCTTGAGCTTATGCAAGCTAGGAATATAGGAACTGTGGTTGCGGTGGACGATTTTGAAAATACAAATGGGGACAGGGTCCTACGCCGTGCATTTTGGTCATTTGGTTGTATGATACAAGCATTTATGCATTGTCGATCTGTTCTTGCTGTGGACGGCACTTTCTTGACTGGTAAGTACAAGGGGCAGATCCTCACCGCTATTGGAGTGGATGGAGAGAATCAGATTGTGCCAATTGCTTTTGCATTTGTGGAGAGTGAGAATACAGAGAGTTGGTTGTGGTTTTTGAGGTGGGTGAAGCGAGCGGTTGTTATGCAGAGACCTAATGTCTGCATCTTACATGATCGCCATGCGGGATTATTGTCAGCAATTGATACATTGCAGACAGACTATAATGATCAGGAATTTTGGCCCGATCTGCATAGTCGATGGTGTATGAGGCATCTGGGGGCAAACTTCTACAGGCAGTTTAAGAGCAAACGACTTATGGATATGTTCAAGAAGCTGTGCAAACAGAATCGAAGGAGCAAATTTGACATATTATGGGGCGAGCTGGACAAGCTCACTGGCAACCACATGGACGAGGTTAAAAAGAAACCTCCTATGCCACGTGACGAGGAGCCAAAGGGGTTAGATCCTTTGCCTAATGAACCGCAGGACAAAATTAGGCGCAGGAGGGGTGGACGAAGGGTGAAGTGCTTCTCAGATTGGATCAAGGATGAGCCGATGGAGAAATGGGCATTGATAGCAGATACGGATGGATCCCGCTATGACATTATGACCACTAATGGGGCAGAAGTTTATAATTGGGCATTGAAAGGGACTCGGTGCTTGCCTTTAGTGGGGATTCTGGAGGGTATAACTCGTGGGATACAAACATACCTGCAAGATCGCTATGCAAAAGCAGTTTTGCATGTTGCGAACCCACAAGTGATGTTCAGTGCTAAGATCACCGATTACATCAAAGAAAAAAGTGCGAAGGGGCAGATGCACATGGTTAGGAGAACAGGTAATAGGGATTTCGTCTTCGAAGTCTCGTTGCGGGGAAAGAGCGGACTTGGGATTGGTCGATCCGAAGTGACGATGGAATGCAGATTGTGGCCGCAGTTGAACAAATGCGAGTGCAGTTGCAATAAGCCAAAGCTAATGCATTTGCCTTGCTCACATGTATTCACTGGATGTGCCAAGGCAAAGATTGATCCTCATCACTTCGTATCACCATACTACCTCAAGGAAGCTGTGATGGCTACATGGCAGGGTGAGGTACTGGGGTGGCGGGCTGTGGCTGATTTCACAAAGCCACCAGAGGGAGAACGTAGTTGGATTCCAGATCCTGACAAAAAGGTTAAAATTAAAGGTCGCAGAAAGGTTAGGCGTATAAAAAATGATATGGATGAAGCGAATGCCAAACGTCGTACAAAGGAGTGCTTGGTATGTGGCGGAGATCATTTAAGGAAGGATTGTAGCCAATACCCAGTGGAGAAGGGGCCCGACAACGTGGAGTTCAGGCGTGTTCCCATGCGGAAGCCAAAGAATCAGAACCAAGAAGCTGGCCCATCTACTTAATTTGATGAAGTGTAATCTATTTATGTTTATTTGTTTGTACCTGTAGTCATCATGTGTCAAGAACTATGTTTTCCAATTCCGTACGGCTACGTTATGAAACAATGTGTGTTATAATTATTTAGAACACTAGATATCGTATTGTAAAACTATAAAAACTGTGTGTTTATTTATTTTCCTGTTTCTATGTTAATACTTCATAGGTAGATGGCTAACCTGGAGTTGATCGATCCAGTGATCGATGCTAAGCATCGATCACGCTTGCCTTCTGGGGAGCTTCACGACACACTCAGACTTAGGACGTTTGACGACTTTTGGAGTGTGGATCCACGTTGGACCCTGAGGTACGCATATGTTTTTTATATTATTTCAATATATGTCAATTTCTCCATATTTTGATTTTTTTTTCATACTCTAATGCTCTCACATTTGAAATGACAGGTTACGTGCGGCAGGGTTGCTACCTCTTGCCCAGTTGTTGGACCCGAGGGGTCGCAGGAGCCATCGGTTTCCAGTGGACCGTACACTTTTGACAGCCTGGGTGGATCGGTGGAGGCCTGAGACACACACGTTCCACCTCACCGTTGGTGAGATGGCGCCCACACTGCAGGACGTGGGCATGCTACTTGGGCTTCCTATAGCCGGAGCTGCAGTGGTTCCTCCTGTTCAGAACCCCGGGTGGATGGAGGATATTTTGGACAGGTTTGCAGGTGTCCTCCCTCCGGATCTGGAGCACCCGCAGTTTGGTTTCCACGACAGGCACGGACCGACGAAGGTGTGGCTTGAGCAGTTTCGTGCTGAGAGGTTGACCGTTGACGCAGAGGACTGGAGGGTTCATAGGCACCTCGAGGCGTATCTTCTCTGGTTGTTCGGGTGGGTCATGTTCACTAGTACGCACCAGGACACCGTAGATAAGCGCTATATCCAGATTGCACGGCAGATAGCAGATACAGATCCTGCAGAGATGCCACAGTACAGTTGGGGCTCAGCTGTGTTAGCCGCGACGTACAGGGCGTTGTGCGAGGCGTGCAGGCGGACGACCAGTGCGGGTTCGTTGACAGGGTGCCCTTTGTTCCTGATGTTGTGGTCGTTCGAGCGTGTGGACATCGGGCGACCGAAGCTGAGCTCGTACGACGAGTACGAGGATGACATGTACGACCTCGACGAGTTTGGAGAGTACGATCCCCTCGGTGGACCCACTATGGGTTCTATTTGGTGCAAGCGCGATGTAAGTAATACTTTGTTTTTGTATATTTAAGTTTCTATTTTATTTTTGCTACTAACTTGATCATTGTTTCGATTCTTGCAGCCGAGTTGGGCTACAGCGACTGTACGTAAGGCGTACCCGCAGTTCGTTGCTGATTTCGATCAGCTGATGCCAGACCGGGTCAGGTGGATGCCGTACACCACCGAGGAGGTCGCGAGGCGTGCACCGCGTGGACTCTCTGCCTTGTGCACACGTGACACAGCTTTCTGGCTTACGAGGCGTCGTTTAGTCTTCGACATCTGTGTCGAGCCATACGCTGTGATTCGAGTCTTCCGCCAGTTTGGATACTTTCAGGACTTCCCTGTTCCTAGACTGCAGCTAGATCACACCCACACGTAAGTGCAACATAAACTAATTAATCCATTCATCAAGTTACCTAAATGTTTACGTATTGACAATATCTTCATTGCAGGTTTAACAGGAAAGATCAGGGTCTTGCTTACGAGACTACGTGGGCTACAAAGATGGAGTCGTGGATACAGCAGTGGGTTGGTGCAGAGACAGATGTGCACGTTCCACAGGGCCCGTACGACCCGTTTCAATACGGGGAGTACCTTCGGTGGTACCACAGGGCGACGCGTGTGCGGTTGTTCGCTGTGGCTGAGGCACCTGTAGAGCACGTGCCTGAAATTACGGACACCTTCGCCACCCAGCCGACACGGGCCTTTCACCTGATGGTAAGCTATTTCATTATTTTTTTAAATTTATTCTTTCTGTTTAATTATTAATGTTCTATTATCGTTTTTGTAGACTGACACGTGCCGCGATCTCGTTGGCGAGCTGGAGGATTTAGGCTCTCGATGCTACGACAACCCTCCACGAGTCGAGCCACGTGACTTGGGATCAGCCCTACTCCGTCTTGCGCGCCGCTGTAGGGATGCTCTCCGGTGCGCTTCCTGTACGAGCACAACAGATGTGCAGCCGAGGGCACGACAGAGGTCTCCACCTCTCTCTACACCTGCTAGTGCACCAAGTTCTTCTCGTTTCCACGCCGGGGACTCGTCGTCGGGTCTACCTGTAGTCCCGCCTTTCATGCCTACTCCTGGATGGAGCACAGGTATAATAACATGCTAATTTTGTATTTCTAACATTTTGTTATTGTAATCTTACATTGTTGTTTTACAGGACCACCAGTACAGTTCGCCGCGCCTGACTACTCCTTGCACTCTGCTTCTGGGAGCTTAGTGCATGGGTCTTCTTATGGACAGCCAGATGTCCAGGGTTTCTCTCAGATGCCAGAGGCTCCTCCACCGACACAGCCCACCCAGCAGTTTCCTTCGACACCACTAGAGGCTCCCAGGGTCAGGCAGGCACCAGACCCACTCACGTACCCCACCGATCAGATTCGACGAGGGAGAAAGGCCCAGGGCAAGAGGGCCGAAGGCGAGCCCAACAAGCGTAGGCGTGGAGGATGACTTGGAGATCAGGGCAGGGGTCAGGGTTCACTAGTTGACTAGTAGATTTCTTTCGTTTTTGTAATATTCAGAACTTAAGCATGAACTATTTTTTATTACTAACTTCTGCAACGCGACATGACTAGACAACTGCGACATGACTAGACAACTTTTAGTGACGTGACAACACGCATTTATTATTTTCGCATGGCGACACATCCATTCACGGGCAACTTTGCAGAGCATCCGATGACATCTCCTCTTCTTTTCTTTGTAGTCTTCGTCTATAGACCACGTTAGTTATGCCTATAAAATGCACACATCGTCTGTCCATTAAGCTCAGCCACTTCTCAATCTAACCAACACCGGAATTTCTTCTATAGCTATGGAGTTCCCCAACGATCCACCCCACAACAAAGAGACGTTACCTCTCGGATATGGCTTCATCGCGCCTATGTGCCTCTGTGGCACTCCATGCAGGCTAGTGAAGTCACTCGTTCTCGGTGATGACTACGGCAAAAGGCTTTGGATGTGCAAGAACTACCAATATGACCCTTCGCAACGTCTTTACTCTTCCGATAGGAGGCCAAGGGTAACTACTTCTACTTCGTCATTCTTTGCTTCCACCATTCATTCTTATTCACTAATACGTTCATAACATTGCAGTCCCCACCGCCTCTGTGTGAGTTCATCGAGTATGTTGACACTGAGCAGACACCAGAGGATATAGCCCATGTCTACCGTGTCGCTCAACGTGCAAGAAGGCATTGGCTTGATATGGAAGCTGAGGAAATGAGAGAGGAGGAACGCAGGAAGATGAGGCAGGAGGAGGAAGAGCGTCGATGCAAGTACGAAGCGGAACGCAAGCAAAGAGAGGAGGCGGAACGAAGGCGCAAACAAGAGGAAGATCGCCTTGCTCATGAGGCCCGTGAGGCCGAAAGGGAGAGGATGCGCGAGAGAGCTCGCCGCGCTAGGGCAGCAGGTCCTGATGCCTTCAGAAAGGGGAAATATCCCCGTTGCACTCAGTAGACACTGAGGATAAATAGATCTGAGGTTGGACGACCTTCGCGAGAAAAGCGGAGGAGGTTCATCTAAGTCGAAAGGGGACGACGAGGGATACGCGTCGTTTCACCTAGGCGACGATTAGTCATTTAATTTTCATGTTGCTTATCAGCAATTGTGTGCACCGAATATGTCATTCCACCTCATAGTTTGTACTACGTTCACTGTGAGTGAAATTTATTTCCCTAAGGCGTGTTAGGAGTAGATCGATGGACACGTAGCTTTGCCATGTGCATCGAAACACGCCATTGTTTCAGTTCACTCTGTATATGTTGGTCTATCGATATTGGTTGCTCAGTATCTTTGTTAAAGTCGAGTTATTTTTCAGTTCACCTTTTCTACTGCATTACTCACGTAAAAAAACTTTGAAAACCACACAATATTACCTCTCAATCCTAAAAATATATGTAAACAAATTAATTTATGCCTCATGTCTCAAAACAAAATTTAGAAAAACACAAACCGGCAAAACAAAACAAAAAATGGGAAGGTAAAGACCTGTCGGTCATCCCCATGACCGACAGGCACCTTTCGGTTATGGGATGACCGACAGGTACCTAGTTCCTGTCGGTCATCCCATGACCGACAGGCCCTGGCTATCGGTTCGATAGCGCTGTTTGGCCATATTGTGCCGCCTGTCGGTCGGTGGAAGACCGACATGTACCTGTCGGTAATCGGGTGACCGATAGGTCCTCTGCTCGGCGTTTGTCGGCTGCCACGTAGGCCTATCGGTCATCCAGTGACCAATAGGTCACTGGATGACCGACAGGTACCCATTTCTGTAATTTTTGCAAAACGAACCCTAATTTTGCAATTTTCTATTAAAATACTATTATTTTAAAAAAAAATTCTGATGTATCCCGTGAGCCACACTGAGCCCGCGATAAAAAAGGCACGGGACCCCACATCCCGCGCTTCTTCTTCCCCTTCCCCTTTCCCTGGACTGAGATCCTCTATCTTGGATTGAGATCAAATGCAGTCACACTTGCAACTGCAAGTTAAGACTGCAAGCAATCTCAGCGGCGGCGGCAGGAAGCGGGGCGCGCTGCAGATGGATGCCGCAAGTGGCGCCTCCGAAGAGCCAGAGAACTACGGCACCTTCTTACAGGCGCGTCGCAGCGCTCCACGCCGGCCGGAGCGATACGGCACCGTCATCAATCTTCCCCCACGGCGGTGGTGGGTACCCGGCGACTACGATGAAGACGAGCATACAATGCCACCACCTCTCCCACGGTTCTTGATAATGCCCCAAGACGATGACGACGATGAGCCGTACGATGGAGGTGTGGACTCTGTGGAGCATGTACCCGGCTACAACGATGAATCTGAGGAGCAGAGGAACGTCATCTACAACCGTCCTCGTGTCCCGGCCTCGAGCAAGGCCATCCAGGGCCTGCAGGAGGCGACGGCCGGCGACGCGGGGCTGCCGGCGGAGTGCGCCGTGTGCCTGCAGGATTTCTGCGCGGATGACAAGCTCCGGGCGATGCCGTGCTCCCACGCCTTCCATCAACACTGCATCTTCGACTGGCTCCGGCGAAACGGCGTCTGCCCTCTCTGTCGCTACGCATAGCCAGGGCGGCAGCAGCCGGACGACGAGGAAGAGTAGCAGGCGAGCATGCCGGTGCTGGACTGGAGGCAGCCTGACATTATGAAAGCAATAAGATCTGGATGGACTGGTCTCTGTTGAAGAGTTGTAGTCATGAGGGGCAACAAGTGCTGTTTTTATCTTGCCTTCAGGGGAAAACTAGGGAGCATGTTTATTTCGTGCTAGAAACATTAGATTTAGTTTTGTGTTTTCTGTGATATGTAACAATTATGCAGTAATATTGTTGCGTTTGTTAATCTTACATGACTGATGCTTCTGTTTCCTGTCATTTGATTGTAATCTAGTAATCCAAAACGGAAAGCACACCTCGCTCGGTTGGTGAGGAAAACTACAACACTGAACTCCTAGGGCAACACCTGTGCTAATTTTCCTGCAATTTCAAAGCATATTTTCAACTCCTCAGCACTACAGTTTCTCATGATAAAATCCCTCTCTAAAAACTCATGGCATACCCTTAAAATGATAGCTTTCAACTATTTTATTGGTTGCCTAGTTTCAACAAGATTAGATAACTGGGTCTTCCCTGACCTGCAGAAACAAGTAAATGGGACATTAATCAAAATTTGGAAAGGTGGACTGAAGTCAGAAATAGGAAGAAGAATTAAATAGAGTGCAAAAATGTATAACGTTAAAACAGCTACAGTTGTGCCTTTATCAAAAAGTTCATTTGAATGAATTAGTACAAGAAACAGTTTGGTATACCATCAGGAAAAAAAAGGTAGGACACATTGCTTTGAATATGAATCGAGTTTGGCAGCTAAATGGTATTTAGTTCTTCGTGACTGTTAACAGAACAGAAAACCTGCTAGATTTGCTACATGCACCTTGTTCACTATAGACAGATTACCTGAAGTGCAGTGGTTGTGCTGAGAATTCGAATTCACAGCAATGAATAAAAGCTGAAACAACAAAATGGGAAATGTATCCTAACGAAAATCCTAGTAATAGAACACAAGATGAACTGATACTGAGAACACGGCGTGTGCCAAAAGTCCAAAGCACATTCGTAACTGGTACCAGTACCCATATACCCAAAGCAAGCAGACATGATTAAAAGACTGATTCCGACTTCCCCAAAGGATTTTTCTGATCATTGTGACGTAATAAATTCAGAAACTAAACATAACACTAAATCCAGATCAACATGTGCAGTGTAATTCCGTTCAAAATCTGACCTCATTTATAAAAAATAAATAAAATAGTTTGAATTATATGCAAATTATCATATATACTAAGGTCCAAGTATCATCTTGCAGTATCACATATATTATCTTTCATGGACCTCTCGGCTGCTAGTACAACGTGATACTGTGGGCGGATAAATACCATGCTAGTGTGTCACAATCCATCCCACTATATTCATGAGGCTGTTATCCACATAAACACAACCAGAATCATAATCAAAGTTCTAGGCTACCTCAACGCTGATTTTAGATATGACATCGAGTGGGCTTAATTAGTGACTCGCAAACTTAGATGACACCCTTTAAATATCTAGAAACCTTATATACACTTCCCTATACAGAAAATTTTTCTTTTTTATAGACATTCAACTCCACAAATCATGTTGGGTTTTAAGTTTAAAGGTAATTTCTTATTTTCTAAACAAGAATAAACTCAAAGAAATACTCCAAATCCATTTACAGGTGCATATCGCATCTGTAGAGCAATGTATAACTATAGCTTTAAAAAAAAATTCATGCATCTTCCTATGACGTGTAGCTCTGACAATAGACACTTTTAAGAGCAAATTACATAGACTAGAAGCTGTGGCGCGCCGCTGGCGCGCCCTTCCATCCTTTCTTTCGTTCCTTTTATTTAGTTATATTGATGTCTCCCACCTCACTATGAAATGAAAGGGACCGTCGACCGTCCCTCGTGCATCCTCTATACTGATCCCACAAATTATATGTGTAAAGTAACTTAACCTTTTACATGTAAGGTTTAGTTATAAACAATTCTATGACTTAGTACATCAGTTCTCGTAAATGTTAATGTTTTTATTTTCTAGTTTAAAGGGACCCTCTTGAATCCTGAAAATACACACAAGGTTTAAAATAAATGAAATATCAACACCTCTAGTTTGAAATCTAAAATATAAATTGTGAGTGGAACACAAGTAAAAGACAATATTTGTTATGCAAACACAAAATTTAACATAATTTTAGAACACGTACATTATAAACCCAAATTTTCAAATCAAATTTAATTAAGAGTGGTAATAAGTTTGGAGTAATTTCCGTTGTCTAAGACAAGTTCTAGCCAGCTCTCTGAAAAATGTGAACATTTCATCCAGCTCATCAACCTGTCTATCTCTCTATCTTTTTTCTTTTGCGATCAGTCTATCTCTCTATCCTAGCTGACTGGCTGGCGAGCACACGCAGATGCATGAGTGCATGCATCACCACGCGGCCTCTCTTCTAGCTGCCTGGCGAGCACACGCAGGTGCATGTCACCACCGTGTTTTCGATGTCACCACGCGGCTGAGCGCCCACAAGACTTCTCGCCACGAGGCCTGTACGTACGACCGCTTCTTTTCTCACTCCGCTCAGTCTCTTCTCTCACTCCGCCATCGCTTGAGGCCGCGAGTTCTTCAAGCATGCCGAAGAGCATCCAACTCGCCCCACGCAGCCACAGCCTCCACCAAATTTCCGCGCGGCAGCCGAAGGAGGAAGGAGGTAGCAGCAGCAAGCCGCAGGCAGTGCGTCCCTGTTGGGGCGCCGCTGCAGTGCGCATAGAACGCCGTGGCGACGTCCTTCTTCCCCCGCGCACCACCAACCTTGAGGAGGGAGACGAATAGCAGGTCGGCGCTTGCGTGGCCAACAGCCGCCGCAACGGAGAGCCGTCAATCTGGGCAAGCCGGAGTAGCGGGCAGACGGCGTTCTCCCACGCCGCGAGCGACGCCGCGGACCTCGACGGCGGCTGTAGCGCGCCGGCCTCGACGACGCCATGCTCCTCCAAGAGCGGGTCTGGGTGCGACAGCAGCGCAACGAGTGGCGCCGGCCGCGGCGGCGAAAGAGGTGTCGTTGCTCCCGCATGCGTTGAAGGGCTCGGAGCAGAACGAGTTGCCATTGTCGCTGTAGCAGCTGGTACTCCACCGCGTTGAGGTGGGCGCGCCCACTAGTCCAACACGGTCGCCAGCTCCTTCCAGCTTGGAGCAAGCGTCTCCGCCTCCGCTTTGCCGCCGTCAGCGCTGTCGCCCTCTCCCTCAACCTCGCACGCATCGACCACCGCCCGGCGTGCTCTAGTTCCACGTCGCCAGCATCATCGGCGCGTGGCTCCCCATCGATGTCCGAAGCCACACACGACGTCACCGGCTGCGCCCGTCCACACGCCGTGCGGGTGCCGAAGCTCCGCCACCGGCACGGCACCGGCGCCGTCCATGACGCTCGCGTCGAGGTTGAGGAGCTGGAGCGCCCTCAACGTGTCATGCCGCGCCGCCGCGGGACAATGGACACGGATGGCGCCCTCCACGACGAGCTCGAGAGCCCGGCGTCGAGGCTGAGAAGCTGTTGCGTCCTCGCCGCCACCTCGTTCCTGGCCGACGCGCTGCCATGGCGGCGCTCCCGTTCCAATGGCGGTGCCGCCGCGGCCGAAGATGAGACGGCGGTGCTGCGCTTGGTTGGGGACCGACCTCGCTGGCCGCCACCACCATACGCCCTGCGCGCCACCCCGTCGACTGGCCAAGCGCCGGCAAAACCGGCGGCCGTCGCCACCTCGCTCTACGCCGTCCAGGCCACGCACAACCTTCATGCCAGGCTCAGCTGAACTAATGGCGGCTTTATAGACGAAAGGAGTATGGCGATGGCCCACTCGTCTCGCCGTCCAAACGTCGGGGAAGTGCCACGATGCTTGCATGCATAAGGCGGTGCCACCAAAAGCCTGGGAGGACGACACGCCGGTGGACACTCATCCCTCTAGTGTGAACCGGAACAACAGCGGCGGGCGGCGGGGGTGCATTCGCAAAGTGGCTCGCGGGGTGGTGGGTGCAAAATGGAGGTAAATTCGATATTTTTCTTTCTTTGTGTTGAAATAGTTTTGATAACGAGGGGTTGTTTGTAAGAAAAATAAACTGATTGACTGTAGCAGTATGGCTTTGTGTAGTGCGGGTTGATTGCAACTAAAGTAAAGGACGTTTCGGCAAAACAACTGCATGTGTTGGCTGAACAGCAGTCGCACGATTGGAATGAACCGCACGGCGCAGATTTTTTTGTCGACGTTCACAGCCCAGGAGGGCGCCGATTTCTGCACGATTGATCTGTATAGATTGTGACACACATTCCAGCATCCATATTTTGTCACAACTATAAAGCCCTAATCACTAAGACTTGCGAATAACTATTTTGCCCCTGGCTTAGAAACGTATGAAAATACCTAAAATCAAGCATTGTTTTTTTACCCTTTTTATACTCCTGTTTAAACAGGTTAAAATTTTCAAAGAAATTCGTTATGGACGCTGGAATGTTCCAAAAGAAACACGTTGTAGAATGCACTGAGATGTAGCATCGTAAACGTTGATCAAGAGTCAGCAGTAGAACGAACAAAAAACACTATCTCATAGCAAGGGTACGGTATCAGCTTCATTATTCCGTTTGCCCATTTAACATCGGAATCATGTGGAATTGTAAAGCAAATCCGATGATGGCATCATAGGAAAACTGCTCATTCTGCAAGCTAGAGGATTATACATAAATAGCCAGCAAGTTTCGGCCTACTAAAAAATACGGCTAAACATGCAACAGTTCAAAGCATAGCCTCTTGATCCGGCAGAGCTGAGCCGATCTAATCGTCCAGCTCAATGATCTTCACAACCGATGAATCTCCCACCTTCTGGCATACAACAACACGGTCATGGGACTTGATCACACCAGATGCTTTGCCGTGATCCAGAGCAACCTTCAAAACAGACTCATTTGTAGCGCTGGTAGATTCAGCCTGGGAAACAAAGAAAACTGCATTAGTACAAACCCACCCAAACGAGCAACATTCATTGGTTAGATCCGAAGTAAACAAGCAACTATAGCTAATGCAAATACCCAAACCTTTCAGAAAGAACAAATTACTGATACCATCAGCTCAACACAATACCCAGTGCCTCAGCTGCCAAGCTTAAACTAATTCAAATCCCACAATACACAGCATTATTCCAGCTAAGTATGGAAACAATGTTTTGGTTAGCATGGTTGAGGAGGACCCAAACAATTCAGAACTGAACTGCATTATAGTGACCTTCTATCGGGAACATTTACCATACAAAGTTGAACATTAGAAAAGGTCGGTTTCCATAGACTGCTCGTATCACTGTACTACTTTCTGAATAATATTCATCTTTTAATACATCTTATGAAAAGGATGTTGATCTTTTGTTCATACTAATCTTATTGATGATTGCAAGGATGTTGATCTCACACACGGGCTACGCATCACAAATCCACAAAATCCCTCCCTTCCCAATGCTAGGTTTTATTTGCTGGCAAGTGAACAAATCTATTCGTCTCAAAAAAAAAAAAAAGTGAACATATCTACCCATGAACAACATATGTGTGCACGCCTCATGAACAAACAACAAAAAATGTTTTACATACCGGATGCCGTGGGTCAGCAAGCATAGGAAAGAGGCCTCTAACTATGAGTGATTGCCTTGCCTGCATTGCCATACAAACAAATATGAGTCAGTACAAAAAAAACAACACATTCCAAGGAAGACGCCAATTATCTTGTATTCAGCCAGAAATGTAGGAACACAGTATCAGAGAAAATAAAGGACCAATATCTATTAGAATGACATATAGAAAAAGGGGAAGCTAGAAATGTTGTTGACCTGTGGCTATTCATAAGGTTCATGGCTAAGTGCATAGACTTTTCCTAGTATCACATATTTTCATAACACTCGGTTTTGAGTGGCACAATGTTAAAACATGTATGGCTAAATGCTAGATGCAAATAGGTAAACTTCACATGCCTATTTATGACTTTCACAAAAATATTATCAGGGACCTGATGTGAGACATACATAACCCATTCAACTAATGCTAGATGCAAATAGTATATACTTCATGTGCCCAATTATGCATTTACAAAGAGATTATCAGTGAGCTAATGAGAGATACCCATGCAACTAGGAAACATACACTGAGCCATAATGTATATAATCACACACCTCAAATGCACCAGTGAAACTCCACCTCAGTTGGTTCGTTTTTAGACGAGGAATAACAACAGATAGAACAGGCATGCTGGGCCTGTACTTGGCGATTAGCCTGCATATCACAAATAATATATGACATTTGTTTCCAATTTTGCACCAAATTACAACCATACATAAGAATTATTAGCTACCTTGCAGCCCGTCCAGAAGAAGTAAAGCAAATGATGATAGAAGCCTTGACTTTAATAGCAGCTCGTACCTACAAAATGGGTATAAATCATTTCAAAATCATTTCAGACCTTGTGATACTATATCGATGGACGAAATAAAACGGTTGTCCATGTGAACAGGAAACAAAGTTAGAAGTTCTTACCGCTGAGGAAGCAATAGACTCCAAATGGGACATGGGTTCTCCAACATGCTTCACCGTTCGCTTGTAGTATAAATCTTGGTTAAATACCTTCTCAGCCTGCAAAACAATGGGTGATCACAACCTAAATCAGTGGTGCTAACAAGCCAGATGTAGAGTGAAAAAGCAGGCAGCAAATGCCCAATGCTGTATATATACTTGTTGAATATACAACTCTTCATCCAGAAATAACAGGACTAGAAAGAAACTAAACCTCAGCACAAATTCGGCTTGTGGTTGAAATAGTCTCAACTGGGTATAGACCACGAAGAGTCTCAGCACCAAGAAGAATGGCGTCACTCCCTAAAAGAAATGGAATAAGAATTCATGCTCGAATAAATATGAGGGTTACTCTACGAAGCTGATTTATGCCAGAGTACCAAAGCCCATCTTCAAATATTTGATCGATTGTGTCAATGGCTTACCATCAAGTACTGCATTTGCCACATCGGTTGCCTCCGCTCGAGTTGGCCTGAGGTTGTCAGTCATGCTGTCCACAACACGAGTAACAACAGCAGGTTTTCCAGCCATATTGCACTTGTGCAGAGCAGACTTTTGAAATAGAAAGACCTGTGCAAAATGGAGACACAACGTCAAGTAACAAATAAATTGGACAAAATAGGGGACAACAAGATAAAATTATCAATAGACTCTAGTAATCTCAGGCTCTGTAACTAAAACGTCATGTAGAAGTAGAAGGTGCATGAAACTGAATCTGGAGAATTCAAAGGGCTCAAGATCTGGTTGATTCAATTTTAAGAGAAAACAATCAGTGTGACCCTCTCAAGTTTGCTAGCCACTTCATAGGCCTAGCAGATCCCAGATGGAGTAGTACTGAACTATTGCCGCAACTTGCTTTAAGCTCAAGCCTTTTACATTAATATGTTGGTGCGTCAAACTCGGTACCAAGCTTCTTAGAAAGTTAACAGAAATCGAAATTCTTAGAAAAGTTAACAGAAATCGAAACTGAGGCCTTCTGAACACCTAGAAGAGATAACCCAACCTTTTCAGGTGGAAGATCAATCCCCAAGTTTCCTCTTGACAGAATGATACCATCTGCTTCTTCCAGTATTTCATCAAAATGGTTCAAACCCTACGAAGAAATATGAAGTGGACAGGTGGTATTAAACAAATGAAATTTCGACTAATAACACGAAAGAGAATCTTGAAACTTGAAAGTTACCTCTACATTCTCAATTTTTGCAAAAATCTGAGTTTGGCTAAGGTCACCTAACGTTGAGAGAAACTCCCGTGCCTGGATGGATGGAAAAATACTGGAAATGGTGAGAACATTCCTCTAATGAAATGACAGAAGTGGAGCAACAGAAAAATACATCAAAACACATCTATGAACACGAAGAAACTAAAATTGAATCCATCATGTAATTTTTTGCATACCTGCCGCACATCTTCCGCATGCCTTGTGTAAGATAGAGAGAGGAAGTCAATCTTGTTTGGAGCACCCCATTTCTTGATAACCTGATAACAGAGTAAACTAGTAAATTAGGATGGCTGCAACCAAACAAAATGTATAGTTTTGACACCATATTTCCTATTTTTGTATATCATTAAAAGTTAAGTACTGCAAGAAAAGCAAAGACATAGTAGCTGTGGGAGAGGAGTATCATACCTCTTTGTCCTCATCAGATAGTGTGGGTAAGTCGATATGAATCTGGGAGCAGTGCAATGTGAACAGTGAACCAGCCAGGGTAGCTGTGTTCTTGATCACACAAATCACATCATCTCCTTTAATTTCAGAAACCTATAGTAAGCAGACAATGGTTTTGGTATCAGCAAAGGAAGATATCACAACGAAATCTATATGAAATAGTGTAAATGCCTCAAGAGATGAATGAAGAGCATGGCATTTACCTCCAACCAAACTGAAGTGGTTTCACTGCCAGTGAACAAGTATTGACCAACAAATATTGTGGCACCTGGTTTTAATGCCTGCATGAAACAAACGGAAATTTTCTTCACCACTATGCAGAAACAAAATACCAAACGGATATTATGAAAATCATGAAATTGTGCAAAGGAAAAAAAAACGTATTAATATCTGACAACATTAGCATCAAACTGTGTTACCTTGGCAAGCCCAGAGAAGTTGATGGGCAGCAAGCTGTTGGTGGCTTCTTGTCCCTGGTGAGGCGTGAGGACAACAGTGCCATTCTCTTCAAGGGAGATCGGCGTTTCACGTTTGTTAACAACCTGCAACTCTGGACCAACGGTGTCGAGCATGACCTGAGCACAAAGGATCCAGCTGTCAGCACGTCATATCATACAAGAGAAATTCCATCGGCACCATTCGTTCACAACTAGTATGACACTAACTAGTTCAGGCTTCAGAATGTCACAATCATAGTGAGTAAGTAGCAATCATAATGAGTGACTTACGGCGCAGAGCTTCTTGGTGGACTTGATGGCGAGCTTGAGGTTCTCAAGCGTCTCCTGGTGGTACGCAGCATCCCCCCACGAGAAATCGAACCGGGCAACTGACAAAACAGAACACCACGATTGCAATATGAAAATGGGAATCAGCCTCAGCTCTAGAAGTGAAGAGCTTGTGAGGCCATTGGGGGGAACAGCAGTGGTTGGTTAGGTTACCTGACATGCCGGCCTTGAGGCAGGAGGAGATGGTGTCGACGGAGCGCGACTTGGGCCCCAGCGTCCCCACGATCTTGGTCATGGCCGGGAAAAAGTTCTGGCCACCCAAATCAAAAACGAAAAGTTAGGGTTTGTCGTTGATCCTGCCCAAATCCACATCGAATCTCAACAAGGAGGAGGAAGACGAAGGAACAAAGGGAAGGACGCTCACGGTCTTGGATGGCTCGAGGATGGAGGCCATCCGGATGGGCTCCTCGAGCAGCAGATTCGTCGAATGCATCCTGCCTCACTCGCGCTTCGGATCAGATCGGGAGGGAGGGAGCGACGGCGGCGCGGGGCGGGCGGGACGAGCTGCAGCTGCGGCGGCGGCGGCGGATTTGCGGCCCTCTTCTTCTCTCCAAAGAAGAAAAAGCAGAGCACTCGTCGGTGGTAGGATGGATCACTGAAAATGAAAAATCTCTCGTGTTTATAAGTGGGACGTGTACTTCTTGATGCGCAAGTCCCACGGCGGCATATGCTTCCAGTCTGTTTCCAAAGTGTGAAACGGTGGATCGCGGACGCCGGTGGGTTTTGACGGCGAACTCGCGTGCGGCCGCGGCGGCCACCGGTTTCGGCTGCCACGTGTTGTTGGGCTGGGCCGAACCCAGCGAACTAGTAGCCCGATAACAGTGACAGGAAAAGAACTTTGCTGCGTACTGTACTGGGTTTGACGCTTGTCTTGGTCGTTCGTTCCATGTGTCTTCTTCATCGGGTCCCCCGCTTGGACCCTTTGGATCGCTTGGACCCTTTGGATCCTGCTGTCTCAGGGACTATCATTTTCCGCTGCATGTCGCTTTCCAAATATTCTTCCTTCCAGAACATTGTTTAACACCAGGTAGAACCGTAGAACGACACTTTTCTCCGTTCAAATCCAACTGGAAGAGCAGTTTTCTCCGTAAGAGGAGGAATGGTCCGTGCTACTTGACCGGACTGCTCTGTTCCTAGTCCTGCTTCTAGATCAAATACTGAGGACGGAAACTCAGCCAAGGATCAAATGCATGTCACACGTAGGTTGCTCTAAATTGGCGTTGCTGCTGGCACAGATTGAGCAATGCCATTGCTAATTAATCGTTAACCCAATACTATAAGCTAACTGTCACCTTCGGAGAGGCGGAGCCACTCGAGGGCCAGACGGGGCCGTGCCTTCCAGAAAAATTGTGTGATTGACCTGAGCGTAAAAGCTTTGCATTACTTCAAGCGTACTGACGCAACACTTCAGGCGCACTGAGCAATTGTAGTAGAAACAAACACAGAGGTCATTTTATCTTATCTCAGAATTCAAAAAATGTTCAATAAACTTGAACATCTAGAAATATAGCCAGAACTGCCTATATTTTTAAAACAAAGGGAGTAGCATTATATCCTAGACGACACGCGGCAGATAAGCAGAGTGTTCATTTGCATCTTGCGATTTTGTTCCCAAACAGCGAACCTCAAGAACCACTTGCTTACCGTTGATTAGCCTTAAGAAAAGAAATCCCGTATTTTCCTATTAGTCATGGTCATTTCTCTAGATTGACAAATATGACTAGTTTTATTTCTGTATTATAATAATATATTCTTAGTTTTTCATAGCAGGGCCCGCCCTTTACTGTTTCAAACAAGCACTATTACCATGTAGCAATTGTCCAGGGCAGTTGGATCCCAGTCAGACGTCTTCTTCAATGGCTAGGGTGCCCGCCTCCTAGCCCGTGTGACTTCTCGAAGGATCGAGTGATGCCTTCCTCCGCCTGCCCATCTTCCCGTCACTCTGCCCCCATGAATCCCCTTCGCTTTGTTGCCACCCTTTCGCCGTCGCCTCCTGCTCCCACCGTAGGTGTGTTTGGTTCCCCGGCTTAGCTTAGCTCTGCATACGATCTTATTCAGGCTAGCTCAAGCCAATATAGCTTAGGCCCTGTTCGTTTCCGGGCTAAAATGGCAAAAGCTAAAGTTTTGGCCAAATTTTAGCCCAAAGGGCAACGAACGGGGGGCTAAAATTTTAGGGCTAAAAGAGCAAAAGGGCTAAAAGAGGGGGCAAAACTTTAGCCCCCAAAGAGGCCCTAAAACGGGCTAAAAGACGCCCTGGACAAAATTGTTTGCCCGTTGACTTGAGAATTTGATGGAATTTAGCAAACAAATCAGGGGTAATTGATTTGTTGCATGGATTTAGAGGTATTTGATCATTTTGAATAGAAAAAAATGAACTTTAGCCCATAGAAACGAACACCCCATGGGCTAAAGTTTAGGGGCTAAATTTTAGCTCTAAATGTTTAGGGGCTAAACTTTAGGGGCATAAATAAGTAAGCACATGTGTTGGTTAGATGGATAAACATATCTTGGCCGGTGCAAGCTTGTGTTGGTTGCGCGGTTTGTCTTTGTAGGATCACCTCTTCTTAGTTGAGGTGAGTTTTACCTCTCACACCTCCCATTCTCTAATTAATGGGAGAATAAAAAACCCAATTACTTTGGGTTGAAAAACAAGAAAAATATTGGAGAATACGATTTACAATAGTACGGAAATACAGACAAATCATTTGATTTGAATATTCGGAACATCAAATTAAAACTATTTGAGCTAAAGAGGAATCTGCAAACACCGTTCGTGGACCTCCAAATCTTCTCTGTTTCTCCTCCCAAATCCTCAACACAAGCCATGAACACGAATACGACATCCAAGTCAATCTCGACAAGCATTTGTTGCACAAAGGACTTGAGCATTGCTTCCTTCGCATTTCCACAAAACAGCTGGTGAGCAGGGTTTTAGGGTATTGCGCCCTTCAACGCACGCTGGATGAAGCTATTGGAGACCATACTCGGCAGAGGTGGAACGCGTCAGGGCGGGCACCAGCTAAGCTAGGCTAAAAATTTATGGAGGCAACCAAACGAAGCAAAAAGTAAAGATTATGCATTAAGAAAGCCTGTCTAGGCCCTTAGCCACCCAACCAAACACACCCTTACAAAAATGGGGTTCCAATATCCCATTGCCGCCACCACCACGGCAACGAGCACCTTTTTCGGTGTGTATCGCATTATACATGTTAATGGTTGATCCACAATGTGCTTGAAATCTTTGGTAAGTTCTGTAGTCTTGGCATCTCTTGGATTATTTACAGAGTGCATAGAGTTTACAGAATGCTATTTTAGAAATACATAAATTGTTTTACATGTGAGCCAAACCTAAAGCCTTCGAGTCTATGAAGATAGATTGTATACATTCTATCTAAATAAATCGTGCATGCTATTTTTTCTTATGCTCTAAGGTGCTTCCTTTTCTTAGCTAGGAGTATTTCAAAATGTTGCTCATTCATATGACTCCCACTTTTTCAGGTATCTAAGCTATTAAAGATTGGCAACAGTATAACAGAGATTCTACATGTAGTTTGTATCAGCAGACCGCGCGGTGATTATTTTTTTCAAAAAAAAGGTTGAAATTGGTGCCTTTTTAAACCCACAAATAAAAACTTTGGAATTTTATGAATAAAAGGATTTATGCTATACCATTGAGAACATGTCACGGACATTTGGGATTGCAACCCCAAAGTAAATGGTTTTTTAATAATTCTTGGCTTTATTGAATCATCGACAAGTTACAGCCAAAGGGGGTGATTGAGCCTTAGGATACATGTCTGAACACCTCTAGAACAGGGCACTGATTTTGGTGAGCTAAGAAACTACACCTATATTGACACTGCAATGTCAGAGAAGAAGCAAGTGCTTGCCTCGCTAGTCCATGAGTTGCTGCTTCTCTGTATCTTATGGACAGTGACTTGGGCATATTCATTGTTGCTTCAGAATTCATACAACAGAGGTCTTAAGAGTCCAATCCCCTTGATCATGACGGAAAGCATTGCGTTGTAGAGTGGTGGGTGACTCAACTTGATGGATAACATGGTCGCTCTTAGCGTTGATGGGATTCCTTGGAGCAATCACAACCAGTGTGGGTGATAACAACTTTTGATACAGTTTTGGGTGTCTAAATAGTCATGAAAACAACATCTAAGGTTCTCTTGCTCATTGTTGTGAGCTCCTTTTAGATAATGGAAAGAAGGTTCCGACCTTGACCTCACAAGAGGCTACAACCCAAAAAGTTCACTGGGCTCAAGCTTGTAACCTTCGGATCAATATTTTTGTCTTTAAGACTACTATGCTTTAAACTCTCAAAGAACTTAAAGAATTATTCACTAGTCACTGACCTACTTAGTGCAAGAATTCGGTTTATGCGAACAAATTGGATAGGAACAAATGTACAACTACGGTTTTCCTTGATAATACTCCAAAAACTGTACTTTCAGGCAAAGTTTGCAATTTTGCAGCAGTTTCATTCCTGATGAACATGTCGCCATCAAATTTGCACAGAAGAGTCACAAAGTGTAGGCAAGTTACAGCATACGTGTGCATGTGTGTCAAAATGTGAGTGGGCATAAGGCATTCACAGGAACGAAGAAAACTACTGTGCGTGCAATCATATACTTCAGCATTTCCCCAGAATGTACAATTCAAAGTTCGCAGAATGTTTGATTATTAATCAATCATGCCCTAAGCCGAATGCCATCTTGAATTTTTATGGCAAAATTGAGAACAGAAAGATGCAATCATTAGTGGTCGAAACAGAGCACCTCTCTTTTAGGCCGCTGCCCCTATTGTTGAGGTTTGGTTTCAACCATGCACATAAGTGCGCAGGTTAAGCAACAGTGTAGACAAAGATAAGGGCAGAGATCTATGGCACAATAATAAGTTCACATCTGAAGTCTCGTTTAAACATCAGCAAAAGCAAATACCAACTGAAAACGTCTAATTTCATATTACATTGAAGATACTGTCATAAAAGACAATTATCATATTAGCAAAGTAACTACACTTCCATGTAAAACTTGAAGAAGATTGGCCCGGAAGAGATAAAAGCAATTCAGGTACTGCACCATCTGCTGGCTGCTGCAATTCAATGTAAAAAAGATACGGAATGCTCTCATTCTCCAACTTTCACCTTCAAACAAATAGGCAAAGCTTAGAAGTAAAACTTGGCCTAAATTGCAAAGAAAATTACTTTTTTTTATCAGAGCACACCATTTTGTTACTAGGGTAAACCTCAGAATTTTGAGTTTTACTAACTACCTGAAGAAAATGAGATCCACCAAATTCCAGAACTGAAAGTAATAATAACCTGGAACATGGCAAGAAAAGCATCAGTTTCGAGTTAACAGGAAACATCTCTTGATACTCATTCCAAAGTAAATAGATTAATGCTTAAAAAATGATACTCAGTTTATGAATCCTTTGGTGATTGTAGCGTAAAGAGAAAAGATTAATCCCTGTGGAGGGAAGCCCCGGAAAGATAGAAGTGAATTTTGTTTTCGGCATGGTCAGTGGAGATATAAAACTATGATATGGCAAGAGACGATACCGAAGTGCATCGATAGAAGCTACTTTGCTCCATTGGCACGTTTTCACAACTACAGCAGTATATTTCAGCACTACATGAGAGGAGCACACCAGGTAGGATCAGCTTCAGGGGAGAAGGCTCATATGGTAGAGCAGGGCAGGATGCTGTCCTGGGCTGGAGATCAACAAATGCAAGCAGCATGCATATCACACAAGAAGACAGAAGCCGTATCGGGGACAAGTGATAGTGTTTCTAATGCTGTGCAAGCTTTCAATGACCAGCTGGTCACAGGACTGTAAAAATGTTTTCAAGATTGTGCTATAATATAATCCTGTCTGTCCATTGCAATGCTTGCAGTAAGACTGGGGTCATCTAACCCTAAAACTCTATATATTTGTTTGCTTTATGAAAAATAACAAAATTTTAGTTTGTCTAACACAGGAAATTTAAATGAAATTGAATGTAATGTAATAACATAGAAGATGACTGCATACTGAAGATCAAAAACATAAATACCTATTCACCTCATGACAAATATCTGAAACTTAAAAGCTTTGTTCAACAAGTACTTTCGCAGTGGAGAACAGACCCTTAAGCGTCAAGTGACTGAAGCAAAAACAATCAACTACTCTCTGTAGAGATGTTTTTAATTTTCAAAGAGTTATCACTGCCCGCCTAGAATTACTTGTATAGTTGTATATGTATATCTTTTTGTGTGCCTTTGGCATTTTATTCACGTGTTTTACTGTGGCATTAGGCTAAACAATTGAGAAATGAACCATACACGGAACAATCACTTAGGCAAAACGAAGTTAATCAATGCATAAACGAATATTTCCACATGAAAATGAATTATAGGAAAAAACTGCGAATTTCGTAAAGACTAATATATGTGCATGAACATATGTTAAACTTCTGAAGACTTAACCAAGTATTGACTACTCTATGCTTTGTGATTAAATAGGTAGATCAACGGAAGGAGAAACAGATAGAAAATATATAATGATCATATAAAAAAGAAGATTACCTATACCGTTGCTCCAAACACTGTTGAGATGATCATTCTAATCATGTGCTCCAAGCAGAGGCGGCAACCGCATGAAGAACGGATATGCAGGACCTCTATGAGGTTCATCCGAATCATTGTCAAACATTGTCATCTTCCTGGTTCTCAGGTTAAGCACAAGAAGGTAGGAATGAGATTTCCTTATGGACCAAAACTCCATGTAGACATAGCAAGCCCTCACTGCCAGGATGCGCACCCTCTTCATCCATTCATCTCGCCGAAGTTTCTTCATCCGCTCATTCATCAAGGAGAATTCTTCCCTGAGGACCCATTCACCTGTGCTGTTGTGGATCCACAGCTGCAAGCTTTGCTCCTTACTTGAGATGATACAGAGCCCACCATTCTCCGGCATGTCAGCGACACAGTATGATTCCCCTGGAGGGAACGGAGCAGTGACGACTGACCATTCCATGGTGTTCGTGTCAAACACCAAGATTCGCTCCACGGCATCGAAGCGCCTGTCCTTCTTGGTGTCCGACCGCCAGTAAGCGAACCGGCCTGCAGCCATGCCATCGCCAAGGATCTGGGAAATGCTCCTATTTGATCTTTTTAGAAAGGCATCCCCTTTAAACTTGACCCATTTGCCAGAGCCGGAGGAGAACATGGCGGCTTGGAAGGTGACTGCTGTCATTACGCCAATGACCAGGAAAGAGCCATCGGCCTCATCGACGACAATGGCGTAGCGGGCAATATGGTTCAAGTAGCTGAAGGCACCTTGTGGGTGGAGGAAGACGGCTGTCCGCGCGATGGGGTCGTAGACGGCGAGGATGTGCCCGTTAACGTCGCGGGAGAGGAGGAGGCGACCACCGGCGCAGCCGCAAAGCAGCCACCCGTCCGAATCGACGTCGGGGAGGTACTTGAAGAAGATGTCGGCTTCCGCAGCGATGGAGGCCAGATCGGGGTAGCCGCCGGCAGCCGGGATGAAGACGGAGTTCGAGCTGCGGCCGGGGTTGCCACGGTCCATGAGGATGAAGCCGAGGAGCGGTGGCCGGCGGAGGTCGCCGAAGTGACGGAAGACGGCGGGGTCGGAGGCCACGCCATGCCAACGCTTGCAGGCGCGGGCGGCGCAAGCGAGCGATGCCATGTCAGGGAGCCGGAGGAGGATCTCGCGGAGGAGGTCGTCGCCGAGGGCAGCGACCGGCGAGGCCATCGTTTTCTTGGCGCCGCCGCCGCCGCCGGCGGTTCCCTCGGACGGATCCATCCTTCCAACTTCGCTAGAGAAATGGCTGCTTGGATTGTGCCCCTCGCCCTTGCTCTTCTCTTATCTTTCCCCTTTGCTGTCTTTCGAAGACCCCCTCCCCGTGGGGACCCCTTCTATACCGCGCGTGCGGTATACCGCGCACTACACGGCACCTGGGCCCGATGTCGGCCCGACACCGCGCACAGCCCAGCAAACACAGAGCAGCGGCGCGGACGAGCGCCGTCGTCAAGCTCGGGCAGTCATCTCCGCCGCGCCTGCGTGCCCCACCGCGCCCCGCAGTGCCGCGCCAGCGTCCCGTCGTGATTCGCCCTGCCACGCACAACCGCACCGCCCGCGTCCAGCCGGATTCCAGCGAAGAAAGCCATTGTTCCCACGAAGAAATTGATTGTTCCAGCGAAGAATTCGATTGTTCCAGCCAAAGAAATTGATTGTTCCAACCGAAACAATGGATTGTTCCAGTCGACGAAACAGATTGTTCCAGCGAAGAAACCAATTGTTCTAGACAATTAAATGGATTGTTCAAGAGGAGAAGTGAATTGTTCTAGGTCAAGAATCCATGGGTGTGTGCGGTGCAGCAAGGAAGTAAGCTCAGCGGAAGAGCCCCATGTGGATGGGGGAGGAGCAGCGCGCGGAGCATGACCAGGCAGCGTGGAATGGCTGGAAAGGAAAAAGAAAGGGCGTTCCATGGCGGAGGCACGACACACAGATACGCAGGCGTCAGGTAGAAGACGATGAGGCGAGAATGGGCCGAAAATATCAGCACTCGTCAGGCCCAACCGTGCGCGCGGTGAATAAGTAATACCGCGCGCGCGGTATATAAGGTTTGCGCTCCCCGTGCAACTAGTGTAGGTTTTCTTTTTTGTTTCTTAGCTATTTAAAAAATTGAAAAAAAAATGATTGGGCTATTCCATCCGACTGCAAACCACCGTCTTCGTCTTCGCTGGTGATTTATCGGGTCAATTGATTTCACGCCATCCATAAAAAGTAGAGTCCAAGAAACAACATTAGTAAGAATGGCTTCCTCTAAACACCCTCCATAAACATGCCTTTTATCAATCGATACAACAAAGGCCAGAAAAAAAGACAACACTGCCCCTAGCGCTTCTTCACCGATGCTGCCTTACGCGCCAGACTCTCTTCTTCCCGCCGTCGCGCGCCAGCCATCCCCCGCCTCTTCTGCGCCCCGCCCACAAATCGAGCTGCGCAGGTGTGTCGCTCCCCGCCCCGCGTTGGAGAGCGCCGCCGCCGAGCCCTGTCTCGCCTCCGGGCCACGCAGGCGCGCCGCGCCCCACACCACGCTGGAGAGCCGCCGCCGCGCCCCGCCTCCTGCGCCCAGCCCCGTCTCGCCTTCAGGCCGCGCGGGTGCGTCATGGAAGGGAGGCGCAGCCCTCCAGGCTCCGTGCCGGAGAGGAGCCGGGTGGGAGTCTCACCGCCAGAGAGGTAGCCGGGAGGAGCGCCGCCGCCGGAGCAGTTTGGTTCGATTCGTTCCCTTGGTGACGAGATGCGATTACAGCATAAAGGGCATTGTCGTCTTTTTCGCTGGCCAATTTTAATTAAAGAAAAATAAAATTCGTTAAGGGATGTTGTTTCCTGGAAGCCATCTTTACTAATGTTGTTTTCTGGACTCCACTTCTTATGGATGGTGGGAGATCAATTAACCCTGATTTATCTCCTTTCTTTCTGGTATTGATTTGCCCCAGGTGTTTTTCCTAGTGAGTGTAGGCGTGATGCCTTTTGTCCCCACCGGCTTTCTCTCCGGTGGGTGTTCCTCATCGAGGAAGAGACCTTAGACTGACTCCAATAGGTAGTCCATTTTGGACTTTACACAGAAAATGGGTTTTAAAACATACAAAAACTGTCTCCAACAGAACACCCAAACAACATATCCATTTTTGGAGCTGGCCTCCTCGCCACCCACAAATCGGCTACCTCCTCGCGCGAACCAAGCATCGAATCGTTTTTTTTCTTTCTTTCGTCTTCCGGCTCGAGCGAGACGGAGGAGGCTCTCGGCGGCGCGGCAGCGGGCCCGGGCGCACCAACGCGGCGGCCACGGGGTCCCGGCAGGGAGCTCCACGCGGCACGGAGCTCCCGGGGATGGCCCAGGAGGACGACGAGTAGCGCGGGATGGCGAGCCTGCTGGCGGTGCGTCGTGCGCTGCGGGCCGGGGTGGAGCAGTCCCGCGCGCTGGAGGGCATCAGGAGCTCCTTCTTCCTTCCGCCGCCGAGGCGAGTCCCTGTACTTGTGGAGCTCCTTCTTCCTTCCGCCGAGAACGCCGTCTTCTGGAGCTCAAGGTGGCTAGGCAGCGACGGCGGTGGAGCGGGCCTGCGCGGGTGCGGAGCGGGCCCCGACAGCGAGGGCCATGGCGGCGCGGGCCCCGACGGTGTCGTCGCAGGGGATCCGGCGTCGCAAGGAGGAAGAAGAAGAAGTTTTTTTTTTCAACTGAAAGAAGAAGGTATTGGGTCTACCGTTGGAGATTGCAATTTTCTGAGTCCTTTTTTCCATCTCAAGATGATCTATTTGGCGTTAAGTTCTCCAATTTTGGGTGGTATTGTTGGAGTCAGTCTTAGAGGGGGCCAAGCGGACAAGTACATTTGTGTTATAATACAATTAGCTTGTTTATCAAGAATAGTAACACTTTGCTACTAGTTGATTTGACAGGTAACAAGATATCTATAACATCGTTAAGACTATTGAAATGTTGCGAACCCTAGAAAGCATATACTTAATTTACTGTAGAAACACAATAAAGTTGAATGAGTAAATTTCGTAAAGCACAATCTTTTGTTTTTCTTGCAAAACTATTACAAAATTACAGTGTTTTAAGCTACTACTTAGCAAGACTACATATTTTCTCGCCAAAAAGCTGCATCTTAGTCGTTTTCTAAATAAAAAAACTGCAATCTTGGGAAATTATTTTGGCGAAACAATATAGTGAGAATTACATCTAAGGATCCCTATTCAGATGGCTTTATTACATCTAAGAGTAAATTACATATGTGGTACAACAACTTGTGAGGTGGGTCTGTTTTAGTCATAGAATTTGAAAATTACTCAACTGAATCACACAATTTGTTATGGAGGTGCAAATGAAGTCATAAACTTGTTTTCATAATACATATTTCACGTGCCATGTGCAAAAATCACTTGTTTTCTTCCTACACTTGCCAATTCTGTTGAATTCATTTTTTTATCAATGCAACTGCTCTAACGAAGTCAGATTCTTCATTACCGCTATCATTTCCTCATAAGTCACACCATATATGTCGATGTTACATCATTTTGCCTACATGATGGTTGTTTGTTGCCCTCATATAATCAAACTATGTTGTTGTTGTATGCTTTGTGACTTCGTTTGCACCACAAGAACAAGTTGTGTGGCTCAATTGAGCAATTTTCAAGTTATATGACTAAATTGCACCCACCTCACAAGTTGTGATACCACCAATGCAATTAACTCTACATCTAATTTCCCTTTGCATTATGAGAATGTTTTCCGGATCCTGTAAAATTGAATTGTTTCGGTCCTACGAAAAATTTGTGCAAATCCTGCTAAATTCTTGCATCCCAACGGGTGCCTAACATTTATTTTGCGACTATAGGAAAACCAAAGTTTCTCGTTTGCTTTTAGGAAGGAACATGCATTTTTTTTTTTTGAAATAGAGATATGTATCAAGAACACATCGTTTAGGCTGAAGAAATCAGAAATAAAACAGCAGGTTTTCCTCTACCCCTAGTACCAAACTGAAGTATTGAACTGGACAAAGGCAGTAGGAGGTTTTTGCAGTGCTCGGTAGTCTGAACTGTTTGGAAACTACTATCGTTTGATAAAAGTTTGCCACATTATAAATCAGCCTGGTTTGATAGAATATTATCAGATTTCAAATTAGTCGGGAATTGTTGGACAGGCTCCATCTGTTAGATGATCGAATCTTCTCTGCATGTGTGCTACACAAATTATGTATTCTCAAAAGGGAGAAACGAGGGGGAAAAAAAGCAAGAAACCACGGGTACAATCATTTCAGCAAAACCGAAACGAGAGGCGCATATCAACCAGGAACTATAACCACTGTACCAACTGAGAGTGTTGCTACTAATCTCGAGCATAAAAACCGTAACATAGATAAAGCAACATCTTTTAGAGCAGAGAAGCTGCGGCAGCAAGCAGCCAATTAAGCTAACAGCTGCCATAGCAACATCTGAATGCAAAAGTGAGCATCATTCAGACGTGCAGGAGATCAAGAGCATTTGCAGGCTTGTAACTTGAGAAGTATAATCATAATACGCCTACTTGGCAAATTAAGGCCTTCCACAGTGAGGAGCGTTCCATGAAGAAAATGTGGAGCCCACATCGCTAGATAGCCATCGCTCCTCATAACGCACAGCGTGAGCATCTGTTGTTGGGACCCACCAGTGAAGTAAAAAATTAGAAAACAGAGCTCCTTTTCTCCTTGGCATGCAACGTTTCCGGACGCTCTCTCTCCAAGCGTACAGAGCAGCAGGCAAAGAAAATATTGTTTAAGAAGTTGAAACCAGTGCTTCAATAGGAACCGCTCCCCATTTTTCTGGCACCGGTTGGAATTGGAATTGAATCTCACAGTGGCAGGAGCGGTGCCCCAATCCGAAAAATGATCTTTGGGCATCGCATATACAGTACATTGTGGAAAGCTTAACAGCCCTCAGTTTCAAATTTGAGGAAGCCACAGCACATATAGGCCCCCTTTGGAACGCAGGATTTTCACAGGAATTGTACAGGAATTTCACAGGAATCAGTTGACTGTTCACAGGAAAAACGCAGGAATAGGAAAAAATCCCGCATTCCAAAGGGGGGCATATAGGTTGACTGAAGAACATCACAGCCAAGAAAAGGAGGTCAAAGCAGAGGTTTTCAACTAGTAGTAGCTGAGACGGTCATCTCCACCGTCGTCCGTGGTGACACCGATGGACGGCGACGTCACCGAAACATCCCTGTCCTCCTCCTCCGGCGCCGGCGACTGACCCACCGGCACGCTCTCGACCATCCTGACCACGTCGGCCATGGACGGCCGCGGCGCGACGCACGCCAGCGCGACGTGCAGCATCTCCACCATCTCCTCCTCGACGTTCCGGCACCGGAGCAGCTCCACGTCGAACACCTCCGCCGTCCACTCCTCCCGCACCACGGACCGCACCCACTCGGGAAGGCTCACGTGCACGGCCGTCGCGCTCTTCTTCTTGTCTCTGCTCTGAGGGTCAGGATCAGGAGCGTCGGGCAAGGTAGGTTGCAGGTGTTGTTGCGCGGTGACTTGCCTTGCCGGTCAGTGTCTCGAGGATGAGCACGCCGAAGCTGTAGACGTCGGCCTCTTGGGTGAGCCACTTGTTGTCGGATTGTTCCGGGGCCGTGTAACCAGGGCCGGCTCTGGGCCGGGGCGATGAGGGCGACGGCCTAGGGCCCAGCCCAAGAAGGGGCCCCAAGATTTTGATGTATGCATATAGCATATTGTGGAATTTGGACCATTGAAGCGTGCAGCCTGCTCAGACATAAGCAGCTCAGCCCAAACAACGTCCACAATATGCCCAGCCCAAGTCAGCCTTTTTTGTTTTTGCTTTTTTCCTATCGACAGCCCGCGCCGTTTCTGGAGCTCCAAGGGAAAAAAAAATCCCGCGCCGTTCCTAGCCTAAGTTGCTGCAGCGTGCCGCTCGGCCGTTTGGCCAAACGAAGCAACGATCCTCTTTTCTGTTTCACGAAATTTTAAATCTTTCATTTCCTGGACTCATAGTCTCCTGTTACGCTTCAGTTGATTACTTGCCGAAAATCTTGTCATTTCCTGGTTGGGATTTTGTTGTTCGTTAAGGCACAGATATCTCAAAGTTACCCTCCTCCTTTTCACTCAGGACTGCCCATCATAAATCAAGGATTTTTTTTTTGAACTGATAAATCAAGGATTGAGGTAAATTCTGTGCAACCTGATTGATATATTTTAGTTACTTTGCATGGGGTGCTTTGGCTTTCAAGGAAAAGCAAATGGTGCTTTACTTTTCATTCGAGATAATCTTAGTAGCTGGTTTATGTTTCATGCTTATTTATCTTTCCAGCACATATAATTCATGAGTGAACGAAGCAAAAAAAAAAAAAAAAAAAAAAAGAGAGTGAAGTATATAAACATAGCCTTAGGGGCCTCTGTGCCAAGTTTGCCCCAGGGCCCTCCAAACTGTGGAGCCGGCCCTGCGTGTAACCTCCGAGCCGGGCGATGGCGTGCGCCGGGCTGAGCAGCAGAGCCAGGCCGAAGTCCGCGACGCGGCACGCGGGCGGCGCCGTGGCCGTCCTTGTCGAGCAGGACGTTGGAGGACTTGACGTTGCCGTGGGGTACGCCGGACGCGCGGTACTCCCGGTGGATGCACGCCAGCCCGCGCGCCGCGCCGAGCAGCAGCCTCACCCTCGTCGTCCAGTCCAACGGCGACTCCCCTGACATCCGGTGTCCTGAAAGAAACAACCGATCGGTAAACAATCGCAAGGACACATCCGCGTCAGTTACCATTACATACACGTTGATCGCAGTTCACAACAACTGTATAGGTTTCCTCCGTGATGAGATTTGTTGGTACTACCGTGGAGGCGGTCGTGGAGATTCTCGTAGATGAGGAGATTCTCCTGCTTGGCGTAGTAGAAGCCTAGAAGGCCCTGAGGGGCACGAGGTTCGGGTGGCGGAGGCGGCCGATGAGGTCCATGTACCTGTGTGGAACTCCTCCCGCGCGCACGGGTCGGTGTCGCGCAGCCGCTTCACGGCGACCATGCATGCGCCCGTCCCCGAGCACGGCGCGGTAAACGGTGCCGAGGCTGCCTCGGCCGACCATCTCCGCTCCAGCTGGAACCTGCTGCTCCGCCGCCTCCGCTGCAGGTGCGACGTCAGCGTCAAGCCGTCCCTGCCATCGCTGTCGTCGTCGTTGTTTTCGGCGGCGACGTCGCCGTCCACACCGAAAAACACCAGCTTGCTGTCGCCGCCGTCGCTGCTCATGTCGGCGCTGCCTGGACGAGGCGGTTGGTCCCCCTTGATGCGGCCGTACAGGCTGCCGTCTCCGTCTTCCAGGCCGACGCGGCCGCGCCTCTTCCTCTTCTTGCCTGGCTCGCCGCCCCTGCCCACACTATTAGCAGTGACGCCAGAGCGAAGAAGAACAGAGCATTTCCCGCCGCAATTCCGGCAATCGCGCCGGGACTCAGGCCGCCCTTGCCGGCCCCACTGAGCGACTCCGGCGTGGCCAACGCCGGTGAAGACGAAGCGACGGAAGACGACGCCGCCGGGTTGGACGGCACCACGGAAGAAGGCGGCGTCGGAGCGGGCTGGTTGGGCCGGAAAGAGCAGGGCGGCAGCAGCGGCGCGGGCCCGCAGAGGCCGGCATTGCCGGCGAACGAGGCGACGCCGAACTTGGCGCGCATGGCGTCGGGCACCGGGCCGGAGAGCTGGTTGTTGAGACGTTGAACTCGGCGAGATTGGGGAGCGCGGCGGAGATGTCGGGGAGAACGCCGGTGAGGAGGTTGTCCTGGAGCTTGAGCGTGAGGAGGCCGGCGGCGAGCCTGCCGAGCGCGGCGGCCGCCGGGATGGGCCCGCGCAGGCTGTTGTCGGCGAGGTCGTTGCGGGAGAGGTAGTAGAGAAGCGCGAGGTTGGGACGCGAGGAGCGCGTCGGTCGAGCGTGCCGTTGAGCCCGTTGCCTGCCGCGGAGGTCCAGCACGCGGAGCTCGCCGAGGTGGGAGAGCGGTCGAGCGGGCCACGCAGGTCCAGCGACAGCGAGACCACGCAGGGGGCGGCCGTCGGCGGAGCACCCCAACCGCCCGGCGCAGGCGTCGGCGGTGCTCCAGTTCGCGGCCAGGATGCCGTGGCGGAACATGGTGAGCGCGTCTGTGTCGCTCGGCTTCACCTCTGGCGTCAGGCTCAGGCAAGCCAAGATCGCCAAGAACCCCATGGAATTCAGCACGAACGGCACAGCCATTGCCGCCGTACGTGCAGCTGCAAGTGTGGCTGGTGCTAGTAGAAGATCAGAGTGGAGGAAAGGCGAGGCATCACTCAATCAAAGCAATGAGCGATCTTTGCTGCTCCATCAATCGGCATTGAAACACGAGAAACGTTGTGCTTTCTCTCTCTCGTGCGGCTTTTGAATTGGACCGGTGTTTGAACTGGGACCCCTGTTTTCTTCCGTGGAAGAGCGGTCCATAGATAGCCCAAGCCCAGTGTCGGATTCTCACTACTGGGGGCGGCTTCGGCTTTTCCTTGTGCTCTGCTTTTGTTTGATCATATCTTCCCTATCGTACAAGGTAGCGTAACCAAAGTGAAAAAGTTCAACGAGTAAAGTCTCCTCATATCAAATTTGGTATCAGTCCAGTCTGAATCCCTGTTAATTGCAGAAAAAAAAAGATTAGAGAGACATGACACTGAAGTGATGCTGCATGTTCTTTGGATGCGTCATCGCGGCCATAAGAATCAAGACGCCCACACATGTCCATTCCAATTCCATCTGCGTTGTGCTTATGCAAAACTTTACTGAAACAGAGTAGTACAAGTGATCTTACGTCAAGAACACAGGGCAGCATCATGTGCCATTGTCTCGGTCGCCTCTTCTTTTCACGCTCACATCAATCTCAAGTGCTCATCCCATCCGCTTCTCTCGCGGTTAACTGCAGTGCCGCAAATTGGACAAAGGTTGTAAGCTGGAACAGTGTGTCAACATGAACGAAAGTCAGCAAAGATGTGACCAATACAAGGAAGGCTTGAATAGGCTGAATATTACAGGGGAAAGGCGTCTGTCTCGACAGATATTCTCAAAGAGGACGGCGGCAGCTGGTCCATCCAATTACTATCAAGAGTTGGTTTAAAATGACATGGAAACAATATGCAACTGGGGATTTTCGTAGGTTCTGATCAACCTCGTATTTCAAAAAAATTGTCTGTTCTGGAGTGAGGACACGTTCATAAAGTAAAAAGCCTGCTAATATCATTTCATCTGTATTGATTTCAAAAGTTAAGGGAAAGCAATCCCTGACTCATATTGGACAAAGTCCAACTCTCAAACGACCAAAGAAAACAGAAACATAGCAGCTGATTCCAAAGCTTGTTATTATGCGGAGTACAAGCTAGTTCTGAGGTAGGATCAAGACGTCCACCAATCTTCTGTTCTGCAAGTTTTCTGCACGAAAGAAAACGTTGATGTTCATTAGTGTCTGAAATAAGCTGGCCCCGTTTGAGTCTAAATCAAATACATAAAAGCATCTCGAGCAGCAAAAGATCATAAAGGGAACAGAAATAAGCTAAAACGAACAAGTGAACAAATAGCTCACACTGACCTTTTCAACATCAAATTTTATCTCAACTCTTCAATATAACAGAAAGCTATCATGATTGTAACATCCTCAATTGTATCAAAAATATCGATGATGGCAACAAGGTTTAGTGAACTAAAATAGTGCAAGATGGTAATTGCGAACTGAAGGGTGCAACGCACAATGGCTTAGCTATTGGTCATTGCGAAACCCACACTTATGTTTGATCTGTTATTGCCTTTTACCGCTGGTGTAACAAACCTTTATTTGTGAATATCACTATATCAAGCAGGGTCATATTGTTGTCTGATTGGTTTGTCTACAGGAGCTCACTAATGGAGCAGAGATTGCTATAAAAAAAAAATAATCAAATTTGTGAATTCCAATCTTCTGAACTCTAAAAGTATTCTAGTACTACCTCCGTCCCTAAATATAGGGCTTTCTAGCATTCAAACACAAAAATAGTCTGGAAGTCAACAGAACATCATATCCCTCATTTTTTACCTCAACCCATCCCTCCACCAGCCCTCCCACCAACCTCAAAGTTTGTTCTATCCTCAAAACGCACTACATTTAGGGAAAAATTCAAACTCCAAAACGTCCTATATAAAGGGACGGAGGGAGTAGTGTACAGAGGGCCTTTACTGTGGAGATGAAGTTATGTAGTGCCTAAAATCTAAAGTTACACTACAACTATTTGGAACCCGTGACCATTAAACCTCAAGAAAACAAGTTATACATATTCTACTGTCTCTCTAGATGACTAGGAACAATATTCTAGCCTACCATTCGAAACAATCTAAAGAACACTATACATACTCATCTATTTAATGTGCCTATTTGAATAAATTTTCTGACAGCACCAAGGCACAAATGCATTAGCATGAGAAACATACTACGATCTCAATTTTTTGGTTCCCACCACACTACTTAAAAAAGAAAAAACAACTTTCCCATAAGCTTTTTGCTATTTAGGTGATGGTGTGTGTTATTGTTGTCGTCAAAGGTGCTAACTCTTGGTATTGTTTATAAACTCCTTCCGTTGTGAATTCATATTCAAAAATTCTGCATTCTCTCCCATTCTGATTAGCATGCTTGAAGTGCCTGGATTTTCAATCCCTTCATCTTCATGGATGCGTGGCCTGTTATCAACTCAGCACTAACAAGGGACATAGCTCATAACGTACCTATCCAATACCACCTACCCGTATGTGATACTCAGATCTGGCGGCCAGGGTTGGTTAAGAGCCAAAGACTGCATATACCCACTGGATTTTCATTGGTCGGTGCATAAGTAAATGTATCTAAACTTATGAGATTTTCAAAGTTTTGATGTTCCGATTTTCCTAAGCCATGATACCATTTCACAGCAAATTGGGGTATTAATGTGGAGCTCCAGATTTATTACAAAAAGTCATAAGTTGCATTCCATACAACTACTCCCTCCGGTTTTAAATTGTTGACACCGTTGACTTTTTTTAAGATACGTTTGGCCGTTCGTCTAATTCCAAATATTAGCTTAAATATGCAAAATGATAATTTATATTTCAATTTACTTTAGTGATGGAACTAATCATAACAAAATCTATGATAATTTTTAAAATATTTTGACTAAGATGAATGGTCAAACATAACTCAAAAAATCAACAGCGTCAACAATTTAAAACCAGAGGGAGTAGGTTACTAATGCACTCCAAGCCATAGAACGTGATGTTTCTCCTCACCTCCGTAATACTGTTCTCTTAAATTTGAGAAGCCTGAAGCTTGCAATACGCATTATATGGCTTTTCTAGCTGCAATCATGTAATTTTTGAGTTTTGGCTCCCATGAGCTCTATGCTTAGACACATCTTTAACGCAAAAGTTGGACCTTTATACGATTAAAATACATGGTGCTCTACCAACTCAAACCCTACGCCTACAAACGGTCTAAAAGTTTTAAACAATTTGAGTCGGTAAGCACACTATCCTTTAAGTTGTGCACTTCAGCAAATCATGGAACCTTCAGTTCAGTAGGATCATTTTTTAGAGATCCAGGTTCAGTAGGAACAAAGGCTATACGTGTAAATACAATGTAAAAGACAATCTGCAATATATACAATCACTTCAACTTTTACGCAGCTTAAAGTTTCATTCGTTCGCTTCATTAGGCAGAATACCTTCCTTCTGTCTCTCTCAAGCTTATAGGAGCGAGAACAAGCAACACTATAGCAAGAAAGATAGTACAGATTACTCACCTCAAAAGATCGATCTTATAAAGGAGTGGTATGCACGATGGCGTCGAGTATTTTCTCTTCTAGTTTATCCTCAGATACCCACATACCACTCTTCTTGCGTAGGAGCTCCCTTTGTTCTGCCTTCTTCTGCGCATTGAGCTTCTCCTTTCTCCTCCAGCTCTCCAGCTTCTCAGCTCTTTCTTTCATCTGCATGATATCTAATCTCAGTTGCAAAACATATTTTTCTGTGTATGCCTCTATTAGATTCACAGTTGAGTGTAAATGGTGCCTAAAGATGTTGATACACATGTTTCTGAGCTGAAATTATCTTGTCTGGCATGAGAAGTTATAGACTATTACTAAGGTATCCAAATGATTCGAAAATCCTATACACGAAGTAATACGTCATAGCACAGTTCACGTTCTAAGAAGTCGAAATGGACGAGACAATTCATCGAGCACGTCATGTGCACTGGTGAACAAGGCGAGGACTCCGAGAACGGTGAGCAGGAGAGGGAATGAGAAGGTGAACGGAATCGTACAAGGGCTTGGCGGAAGTCCTGCTCGAACGCGCGCCGCTCGGCAGCCCGCGTCTGCGCGGCGGCTGCCTTGGCGGCCTTGCGCTCCTCGTTGGCGACGCGTGCGGCCTCGGCGCGAGCCTCGGCCTTGCGCTGCCGCTCGGCCTCCATAAGCTGCACCTCGTAGGCATACTGCCGCCGCAGCTCCCGCACGTCGCGCGCGTAACCCTTGCGCAGCCGCTCCAGCCGCGCCCACGCCTCCCTGGGGTCCCCCGCGGGCTCCCAGCTGCCCAGGTAGCCGCTGGGCTTGGAGAATTCGTGCGGCTCCGCCCGCGCCAGGGCCTGCGCGGAGGCGTGGAAGCCGCGGAGGAGGGGGCGCAGGAGGCGGTGCGGCCGGGAGGAGGAGAGCGCCATGGCTGCGGCGCACGGGAGGACAGATCGGCGGTGACTGAAGCTGCCGGAATGGGGAGCAACTCAACAGAAGAGAGAACCCTCATGCGGCAGGCCCGCTTCTGTACAGCCCGGCCCATGATAGTTTTGAACCTCAAGTCACACACAAGCCCGGCATCCATTGTACGGCCCATTGAGATGTTTTTTTTAGACCTCGTTTCGGCCCCCAGGGCCTAGTTTTTGAACTTTCAGCCCATCACAAAACACAAACATGAAGTGCATTTTTTCCCTCTCAAATTGAAATTAGATTTGGCCATGGTGAGGATTTAGGAGGTTTCATGGCCAGCAGCAGGGTCATTGTCCGATCCTTCCTGTCCTAAAGCTATACTAGAACTGTGTTGCACGTACCCACGGGCATAATTATGGTTTGTTTATAGCTAGCAGAGCACAATTGTGCACACTCTTATGATGTCTTATGCTGAACTTTTATGCTAGATTGCCGAATCTACAGAATTGCTATGTTGCAGCATAAGAGTCTTCATTGTAAGCTCGAGATTGTGAAATGACCGCTATGAAAACTAGGACTTCGGTTTGACACTAGGCAAAAACTATGGATCCATATGTAACGACACAAAGATATTGTGGTATATGTAAGTTCCGAACAAGGTAAGAGGTTTATGCCACTTTCTTTTGTATAATTGTTTTCTGCAGTGTCAAGGTTTTTGAACATGACTATGTCACTCTTTTTCATTAGTTTAACTATATTCTATACTAAAGTGTAAATTCTATACCATCTTAGGAAGGTTAGCAAATTTCCATTCCTTTTTTGGTATTCTAAGTTTATCTGTATGGTCAATTTCTCATGAATAGTTTCAGTTATGCTGTTTGCATATGAGTTAAGGCAGCCCTTGAGTTAATGGATGGCACTTGCATTGTATATTGATCTTTCTGGTATTCAATTCCATTGGTCATTGGCATTGTCATGGAATTGCGGTCAAGGCTTGGAATAGCTAAATCTTATTTATTGATCTTGAAGAAAACCTTATTAATGCTGAGGCTATGAATTTTAACTTATGATGTTGAGTTTTTTTTTTCACTAGGTGATTGACTACTATGCCAAGAAGGGCTTGGTGGCAAACCTTCACGCTGAAAAGCCACCAAAGGAAGTGACTGCTGAGGTCCAGAAAGTCCTCTCTTGACGTACCACCATTTTGGAGATCAAATTATGGAAGCCTCGTCATATTTGACGATGTTGTAGAGGTCTTAATTGATACTGACATGCCAAGGTTTAGAGTTTGTTTTTCTTCATCTGACACTGATCAGATTTGATGAGCACAGTGAAGTTCACCGAGTTCTTTTGTTTGAATAATCTCCCTTTGGCATGACGGATACTAGCACTGACTATTACAGGGAGTTCAGAAGAATTTTGATAAAGCTCCATTGTTTAACTTTTGAGGCGTAAATGGTGAATTGGTGGTTGCCCTTAGCTGGTCCCGGAACTTATCCTCATTATTTTCGTTTTTTTCCTCTGGAATTCAACAGTTGGCAATGGTGCGGTTGTTGTGGATAGATCAAAAGAATGGAGCTTCTGTTCTCAAGCGATGTTTCCAGCCAGTAAAAAAATCCGGGAAATCGTATTGAAGGAAGCCATTGAGTATTGACCACCAGATTTATCTCTCGACGCTCATCCACCCGAAGCTTGGCCTGCGGCTGCCATGGCTTCCAGCTCTTGGGGGCTTTCTCTTCCTCCGTTCATCATGTGGATGTGGATCTCCCCACATCTGCTTGGCCGTGAGGACGGGGCGCTCGAGCTCAGCTCGCTGGGTGTCGAGCTCGAGCTTGACATAGCAGGGCTCACTTGAGCTCGCTCATTGACAGCGCTATGGCTGAGCGGGCGGGAGGAAGGGAGGGCGGGAGCACGCACGCCGAAGTGGGAGGGCGGAGCACGCGCGGGAGGCTGTAGTGAATCCGCTTGGGAAAAAAAAGTTTTTGCTGCTTTTTTTTCCAATTTTACGGAACCAAATTTAGCTAAACTGTTGGAGTTGCTCTTATACTCAAAACAGATTTGCCAAAACTACTGTTGCACACAAACGTGGTTATGAACTTTTACGTCAGTGGTTGGTATATTCTTTTCAGTATCCCTCAAAATCCTATTATACAAACACGCGCAATAGAAGACAAAAGGAGCCATTCTCTTATTTCCTTAATCTCTCCACTTGTTACAACTATTACTTCCATACCAGATTACAACGTTACAGTTATTTGGCAGTACAAGAGTTGAACAACAACCAGCTTGTTCGCCCAACAGCTACAGTGTTCGCAATTATTTCTTCAGCAGCCGCTACAGTATTCGCAATTATTTCTTTAGCAGCCGCTACAATAGAACAGTTGCAAAACAGCGAGCCGAACAGGCTGAACATCACGATGGCAGCATGTCTGAATAGCTGCCCACAGATCAACCAGGTGAGGCACCATAAAGAAAACCTCTTCAACGCACCAAAAGAAGCATTCATCCGCACCAAATGAAGCATAAGCACAGCGCTGGTACTACATCAGAGATGAGAAAGCTATCATGCACCCACCTCACGGTTTAAATAGTCGACAAACATCCTTTTGGCACTGTCAGCATCTGTTGGTGGTGGGGGTCCACTCAAGCTGTACTGCCCTGCCAGCTTAATGAAAGTGCGTCGCAGGCCTCGGAGCTCAGGCAGGCCAACTGATCTTTGGAGACTAATGTAACAATCAGTTAAGGATCTCAAATTACCATAGGGTGCCATCTGGTAAATGGAAGGTTCTATCACTTGCATGTAAAATGGGCAGAAGAGCCCAATCGTGACATAACATCAAAAAGCCAATTGCAGATTTGACATTATGAGTAGACTGGACCGTGCAAAGTTATACACAAGAATATATGCACACACAACTTGCTAAGATATAATGTGCCAACAATATTATTTCAATTCACAAAGGATATGGTTGGCAGGTTGGGTCCAAGAGAAATCTTATTCATGGCTAGCCCAAGACCGCCAGATTGTGCTTCTACAATTGCATTGACTACCTCCTGCAAAAGGCAGCTCGTATCAAGACTTGTCCATTATAAGGATCAAATATTTCCAAAGAAAATATATCCATTCAAGACCTCTGCTACTACCTGTGTTGCTTTGTCCATCTCATAGAGGGAGTTAGACTCTGTTGTTCGCACCTGAAGTGTCAAAGTCAATATTCTACACAAGAAAAACTACCACATATGGAATAATAATGCACTAATAATCAAGGAATAAAAGTAATAGCATAGATTGACTTAAAACTGCCTTCTCACACAGAACTAAGGTAACATCGGAAAGTAATCATTATTTGATGAAATTTCAAGTTAATACTTTTACAGTAAATCTCGCATGTATTTCAATTTCCTTCTTTGAAAGATTGATTATACTTACAGTCTGAGTGGCTATCGTTGGCTGTAGAACTCTTACATCTCTTGTTTTTGAATCCACTTTCTTTGTCAAATACGACACAGCCTCAGCTATAACAGGAGATGATTCCACTATTTCATCTATTAAAGATAGAGAAAACAGATTAACTGAAATAGAGTTATAAAATAGACTGAGCATTCATGACTATTATGAGGATGTAGGCCAGTTAGCAATTGATGTGTTCTCCTATGACGAACTAATCCCAAAGCTTCTTGTGTTCTTTGTATAGACAATTAGGGAACAGTTCTGTTGAACAGAACTACCAGAATCCACCTCAATACCAAATGGAGCCAGAGGGTTTTGAAAGCTAGAGACTAGAAAAAGATGAAGATAGTGCAACTGCCTTGATGGGGCACACAACAACCAAAGCTGCTATATCAAGAGAGGCCATGGAAGTGCACAAGTTCTAGAGATATCAATTGTTGACTAGCAATTGCCTGTGTGCTGCTACGGGAACTAAACTTCCTATCATAACAGGATGACCTGGCGTGCTCCGCCGCACCCATATGAGGGTCCACTGTCGAACTTTTATGAAACAGAGACGCACACGTCCTGGAACTAAACTTCCTATCATAACAGGATGACCTGGCGTAACACGTGTTCAGTCAGAACAACTACAATAATTGGGGGGGGGGGGGGGGGGGGGGGGGTTTGCGCTTGGTTCCACGGCACTGAGGGGACTCTAGCGGACCAGTCACCGTCGGAGGCAAAGGGTCTGCCACAGCCCGATGATGGTGATGGCCAGGTGAGGATGCTTCCTTCGTCGAGCAGTAAAGCTGCAGGAGCCCTGGTGTCCACTTGAGTCATTTTCTAAGATGCGGAGAGATGTGAGCATTTGTTTTTCTTTGCCAAAAGAGCGATGGCGCATGGTGTACCAAGCAAGGCAGAGGGATGAAATTAGAGGCTGACAATTTCCTCAAAAAAAAAAAAGTAGAGGCTGACAACCCCGATTAACTTTTCTAAGTAGTCAAGATAGTTGGTGATCACATGCACATATGAATAGATTTGGCATCATGTGTAATATGGAAGTTAACAAATTGGGGTAAGAAAACAGAAGGTATTCAAGTACCTCTAGATGGAAACAATTCAAAAAGGGGGGAGTCCCAACGATTACGCCTGTCTGGCTTCTCAAACCTCGTTACCAGGTCTTCAAATCTGCCATGGTGGAAGAGTACATGAGAAGGCAATTCTACCTGACTTTACTGCATACCGCAGGTGATTGACTTGGATCCAATGCAGAGCTATTCTCCTCAAGAGTCCAACACAGAAACACAAGGCTTTAAAAGTACGAAATATTAGGTGCATTCATTCAATGGTATCAACAATATAGTATACAGTGTCAAGTTTCAATTCAAAACACTTTTATTCTGCATATAGGTCAACGATCTACACAAGACTAAAACTGACTTACATATTGCTATCGTAAGAAGGTTCTCCTTTCTCCTGGCGCTTGCTGTTCCATTCCCTACAATGGTCCACGTCTGTATCACAAAAGAGCTGAAACACGAGAGTTGAAGTATGAAGGAACTCACTGTCTAGTATATGGTTCATTATTCTAAATATTGTGAAAGCATATAATTCCCATTATTTTCCATAAGTACACTTTTCAAAAAATATTGCCTCACTAAAAATCTATTCTAGTAACTTCAGCAATACTTCGCTAAATTTAAAAGCCAAACTGAATAGAAACAAGTACATGCTAAAACAGTTAAGAAATGATGAGGGGAAAAAAAAACTGAAACATCCATCCTGACAATTCTACTCTGCGTCAGAAAAACATATTCAGCACATATCCAATTCTCTATATCAGTGACGCCTCCATTTGCGGACCCTGTTTCTAAAATACTCAATGATGTAAACTTCATTTATCAACAGATAATATGACTGATCAGTCCTGGGTCTTGGCCAAACAATTGTTGCCATGCAGTACCTTCGCTCTACCAACTTTAGTTCTCATCATACGTGCCAATTAGTTATATGGTTATTTCAAGACAGTTATCATACTCCCTCTGTTTCCTTTTATCTGTCGTTTAAAGCGTAGAAACAAAGACACAGCATATTTCTGGCCGAGAGCAGGGCTGGTCCTGTAGGGGGGCTGGCGGGTGCCGTCGCACTGGGCCCCTGAATCCTAGGGGCCCCTCCTCAGGGCATGTATGTGTATACTTGAAATTCAACGGAACCCCTGTTTTCTTGTTTTTCTTCTTTAACCATAAATAAAAAAAAAAAATTCTACCTCCTTTCTTTTTCATACTCCTACGAAGTCTAGCAAAAACAAATAGCGATCGGAAGGCATGCTGGAGCAAGTAGCACACGTAAGGAAGGTTGAAGGAATCGCAGCACAATACGACATTTACGGCAATCATCAAGCAGCCTGGAATGGCGATCGCTTTGCACGTATATGTTGGTCGCTGTTTCGATGCACGCATATAGTACAGGTCGCTTCACTTGTCGTTTCGCGGATCGTGATATTGCCGCCTGCTGCCCACACGACTACCATCAACGTGACGTGGATTCGCCATAGGAGGAGGAAGTACGTATTGCATTTACGGCCTCTCTGCTATGGGCCTGCCCTAAGTTCCTAACGACATGTTTCATGGTCGATTAATTTATTTTGATCATATATTTTTCCTATTTATGTATTGTGAAGAAATTGTTAGATGAGGTTGATATGGATTCACATCGAGAACGTTAGAACGTTTAAATTAGAGATAAGTCCATTTTACCCCCTCAAACTCTTCTCAAAGTCTAAGTTTCAACCCCAAACTCCAAAACCGTTTAAAAGGGGACCCTATACTCTTGAAACCGTTTAAAAGACACCCTGCCTCAGCTGCAGTCCGGTTTTATAGATGTGGGGCCCGCGAGAAATAATTTTTTAATGAAAAAAATCTCGCAAACGCAATCCACTTCCTTCTTCCTCGGTTGCCTGCGCCCGCTTGGCTGCCATACAAACGCGGAGATGCTCGCCAGGAGGGCTCCTTGCCCTCTGCTCCGTCTTCTCGTCTCCACGCCCGGCCGAGCTGCACCCTCTCTTCCGTCTTCTCGCCTCGCACTCGATTGAGTTGCACAGAGGAGGAGAGCCAGAGAGGGAGGCGGACGGCGTGCAGGAGCTCGCGAGAGGGAGCGGCGGCGCGACGCCTCTGTGGCAGCGTCGACACCCACGACGCGCGGCGCGCTCCCGCTGGTGGCGCCGGCGCCGACGAGCCGCCCGCCAGGGCCATCGAGCGACGCGTTGGCGGCCGCGCTTGTCAGCTACTATACCACATCGCTGGCCACCTTGCGGTCGATGGCGCCGGCAACTTGGCGGTCGAGGCCGAAGCGAGATGCGTGCTGGAGGAGATGGACGGGGACGAGGTCAAATTTCTTTGCCCCCACCCCGACGACGGCGCCACATCCTTCTCTGCGGGTTGCGGTCGCCGCGGCTGCCGAGCTCGCGGCGCTAACGAGGAAGGGGCTGGGGACGGCGTCCGGGACTCCGGGCTGGTGACTAAAGGGAAAGAGAGAGGCGTCCGTTGGCCGGAGTAATAAAAAAAGATTTTATGTGGGATCCACATCCGACGAAACCGGCCAGAATTGGCCGAGGGGTGTCTTTTAGACGGATTTAAGAGTTGAGGGTCTGCTTTTAGACGGTTTTGGAGTTTGAGGTTGAAATTTAGACTTTGGAAAGAGTTTGAGGTGGTAAAATGGACTTATCTCTTTAAATTATGATGCTATGGTTTTAAAAAAAAACTTATGATGATATATAGAAGGGCCCCGGACTTTATATTCGCCCCGGGCCCCCCAAAATCACAGGACCGGCCCTGGCCGAGAGCAGGGTTGAGTTCAACAGCTGCACAGCAGCTAGGAGGCGAAAATAGGTGAGCATCGTGGCAGCAGTCCATTGGGGTAGCAATGAGTGGGGCCCACGAGGAGAGAGTGGGTGGGCAGCAAACGGCTGCTTTTCCAGGTGCATGGACAGAAGAGGTCAGAAAAATCACCTCGTAACCCGAGAACGACACTTAAATCGGTAAAAGTTCATTGGGAACAGGGGAGTACCTGACTTGTGTTTTAACCAAATACACAATTTCAGAACACATAATGTCATTATATAAAACTTGTTTGTATTATGTTATGCTAATCTCTAGTACTATAATAAGTTTAGTTTGTAAGGGGTCGTCAGCTGATTTTTCAGCAGGATCATAACGCCCTCTGCCCATTCAACCCTCTACCCCCGAGTTCCTCTCGAGTTCCTCTCATGTCCATCTCAGAGTTCTTTTCATGTGTGCAAGAAAAAAAAATCAACAAATAGAAGTACGAGAAGCACATGCAAATAATTGAGAACATGAACTGCAAACGCTACTAACTCGGCGCGGTGCAGCCACCGGCACCGCACCAACTGCGGATGCAGCGAGACCCGGCCTTCTTCCTACCCAACCTGGTCGCTAGAAGACCGGGACCACCTTGAAGGTGCACAGAGCCGCCAGCAAGTAGCCATGCATGGCCCTACTCCGACTCGCATTTGCCAGTGCTATGCTTGCCTGTCGCGTGTCGTTGCGCTCGATGTTGTCGGCGCCATGCTCGTTGTTGTTACAGGGCTGACAGTGACAGGTGCCCCGCGTGCTTGGCTGGATTTGCTCACCTTCCACCTGCATCTGGCAGCCGTCGACAAGGCCTAGGCCCACCCACGCGTGCACGGGTCGCCTGCTGCCGTCCGCCCTCGAGTTGGCCTTGGTGGAGACTGGAGGGGGAGACAAAGAGAGGAGATTTGGTAGCCAGATGTAGAAGGGAGAGAGCGGTGGAGTGGAGACAGGTGGGGGGTGGAGAGGAAGGAGGAAGTCGCAGTGGTGGTCGCTCAGAGAGAGGAGCTGGCTAGCACGGAGAGAGGCAGAGCACACGAGTGCGCGTGAGAGAGAAAGCGAGAAGAGGCTGCTTGCTTTCTGCTGGGCCAAGAAGCCCGCTGCTATCAGGTAGAGCGAGTGACAGAAAAAGAGCAGGAGGAAGCTGGTTGCTTGAACGATGACAACCCATCGAGTCATAGCTGTGTGGCTTGGTCTGCTGACCATGTGTCTGAGAGAGAGAGGCTGCCAGTCAAGGGCGCGTGTACTACTGTACTGGCTGCGCATGCATGCGTGTTACGTGGCAGGACTGCAAGGAAGAGAAAATAGTAGAAAAGAAAATAGGGGTGTTTTGCTCCCTTTTTTTATGCATTGTGGGGCCTGCGCAAGATCAATCTACTGCTCTCAAGGACCATGCACGACCGCAATATTATACGGTGTAATTAAGCAATAACTTTTAAAATGTCAAAAATTCACTAAGTACTTTTTTAAGTAAATTCCCTAAGTACTTAATCCTTGTATAATGCTTAGTAACTATTCTTACTATCCTTACATCTTGAAACTTGGTATGGTTATTCCTTATCTATCCAGGGACCATCAGTAAAAGTCTCAAAATATAACACTGCAAACTCGATTTAATTAGCTACCCCTTGTTTAATTGTGAGTAATTCACATTTCTATTAAAGAAGGAAATTTAGGAAATTATCTAAAGAATTTATGGTTTGATCCTATGTTGTTGCAGAGTACCCTGCGCAGTCCATTTTCTCATATGGTTCCTGATTCATTTGTCTTATTATTTCATGAAATTTTCTTGCCCCGTTGCAACACACGGGCAAATTCCTAGTCATAGTAAAAGCACTATATGACAATTAATAATGGTGTACATGAACATCAGTTATATGCCAATTCGTTATATCAAGAATTAGTAATGATGTACATAAACATTAAATGAGCAAGAGAGAGGGACTACCACACAATATCTTATCCCGGATGCACGTGCGAGACACCATAACTCATACCGGTACCCCTGCATAAAGTCAATATCTTAGGTACGGCAACTGATTTATTATATTTCAATTTCCTACTGCATTTTTGAAGCCAAGACATTGTAAACATAAGTACAATGCAAATTGCAAAATCCATTTCATATTAAAAGTTGGATGAGAATTATACACCGCATTTCAGATGTAGCAACACAACAGAAGTGAGATAGCTGAACATGTTCACAACTTGGTCACATCACTAATTCTTATGATATGCACAGTGAATGGAAATTTACTCACGAAACCCCTTGAGACCTGTTTGGTACTGCTTGAGCTTGATGCCAATGCACCAACAAGAAAAGGGGTTTTCATCACACTCTCCACATGGGTCAAATTGAAATCTAGACCACATGGTCAACAAGATCATGAATACTTAGTAATTGACAAGAGTTCATAGAAAGGATATGGTACTTCTCTCACCTTAATGTTGTTCAAAGAATCAACGATAATTATGCTGTCTCGTGACACAGACCGATCAACTTCTGATCTAAGAACTCCTCTTAAGTTTTTCTCCACAACCATATCTAAGAAGGGAAGAAACACAAAGCGTGAACAGAAAAAAAGGCTGATTAAATGTCTTAATTCAAATAAGCAGTACCATAGACAAAAGTGCACAATTAAGACAGGTAAGTAGGTAACTGCAATACCTTTATAGCTATCATTGCGCCCGAGATGTAGTGAGCACTCATCAATGGTACGAACAGTAACATTGGGTGAGGAGGAGCAGAGTGCAGCAGTAAGGCAAGCAGATGCCGTTGACTTTCCACTGCATGGCTGACCACACATGACGACAAGTGCCATGGAAGATATAGAAACCTTGGGAGATGGAGGCAAAAACAGATTAGTAAATGGTTCCAAATTTTACATCATTGGGGCGACACATCCAAATAATTTGGAAACGATTCCTGTGATGGCCATCCCAAAAAGGTTGACTCACAGTCTCACACAAAAGACAAAACATTCAGATCAGATATTCATTAAATTATTATCAATATTTAAAAGACACCATATGCATTGACAGCTGCACTAGATGATATGCCATATCTAGGTCGCCACAGAATGGCTTACCGCATTAAAATTCTTGCACGGGCTACTTTAGTATAGCTGGCCATAAACTTTCAAAATCCTATTGTTGGCCACAAACTAGGATCTAAGACGAATATTTTGACTACAAGTGGAACCTGATACGCACTGAAGAAAATGTAACTTTATCTGTTTGATACTGCCGTTACCTGTTAGGTACTAGACTGAGCTGACCTAAATAAAAGAACCCAAAGCTCCTATTTCAAGGAAAATAACAGCAGAACCAGCGTCAATTGTGAGATGGGGTATGAAGACTCCATAAAGCAATGATTTAATGGCCCGTCTGGTAAGGTTCCCGTTGAGAATCAGAAACGTTCAGTTAATACCCATAAAAATTTCTCCACTTGAAATAGAACCATTTGAAAAATCGTTTGGCTATTTGTCTGGTTTCAGTTTCACCATAGAGAGGACATTGGATTGACCCATTTACCCTCGGTTGTAATATGTTATTCTTTTACCAACATAACATGTAATGATATCTCGTAACCCTGATTTTGATAGGCGCTAGGCGCTAGGCGGGCGGTGACCATCCGCCTAGAGCCTAGGCGTGCTTAAGCGCTTCTAGGCGTTGCCTAGGCGTTTAGTACTGTAGCACATATTTTTTCTAATAATTGTAAAAATATAGAAGTTCATGCATTACTAGTTCCATGAAACATTCCTAAACTATAAGTACTTGATTTGCTTAGTTCAGAATTAGAAGATACATAAAGAAAGTACAATTCTGTCCAGGTGTCCAGCCCCTTCAATCTTCCATAACGTCTTGATCTTCCTCAAAATCCTCTTGTTCGGACTCGAATTCCTCTTCCACATATATGTATCTCATTCTTGCAATTTGACGCAGCTGAAATTGATCATCCACTGCTTCTCCAATAGCAGACTAGGCAATTAACAAATAATGTAATATAAGTGGCGACGGATGCCACAACTCACATGCATTAGTACTACGGTCGATACAGTTCACGAATCAGAGAAGTGAGGAGAAGGATTGGAGAAGAAAGGAGAGAGGATCTCACCCTGCTTGCCGGACGGGAAGCGGGGAGACGCCTGGGATGCAGGAAGACGACGAGCAGCTCGTAGGTGCAGACACGCAGGAGCCGCGCGAAGCAGGGGATGGATGAGCTCGACCTCAGGTCCGGCGGCGGCAGCAGCGGCGCGGCCCGATATTCAGCGGCAACTTCAGATGGGGATAACCCTGGGCACGGGGCCTTCCTTTTATTTGGCTGCCGCTCGGGCAGTTCACGGTCCGGGTCTGGCGGGTTAGTGCGGGTTTGCAACCCAACCCGTGTGACAATAAGGTGGGTTGGGCTGGGCTGGTTCTAGAGGTTTCAAAACAGGTTTGACGACTCGCTGGGTTGGGTTGGTCCGGGTGGTTCCAAAGGTTTTAAACGGGCTGATTTTTTCCTATGACGAATAGGACGGGAGCAACTAGCAGGAATAGATGAACGGGTACCTCTTGCAGGTTTGCTGGTCTCTCGGTGTCTCCCTTAGGCTGACTCCAACAATGCTATGCAAACCTATTTATAGGTCTCTCAACCTACTGTGCATCATCGAATTGTTCTCCAACAGTGGAGGCATACACATGATTCATTTTGCATCGGAGGAGAGAGGCCGAGAGGGTATGGATTTCTAGCTCGCCTCTCTCCTCATATGCATTTGAGCTCCACCACCGCGTGCGCCAGGGCCCACTGCACGCCTGGCCCGCCGCTGCCAAACTTCGCCTCCGCCTGTGCTCCGCCGAGCTCCGCCGGCCCGCGCGCCGCCCCACTCCGCCACGCCTCCATGGCCCCACGCGCTCACCGTCGTGAGTCTGCCGCCTCGCCCGCCAACGCCTCCATGGCCCCATGCGCTCACCGCCTGGCCACGCGATGCACCGCACCGCCCACCTGGCTGCGCGCGGCGAGCTCAGGTGCGGGAGACCTCAGCAACCAAGCCGCTCGCCCAGGCGTCATCATGCTCGTCGCCGTTCCCGCCGACGACCACCAGCTCTTCCTGGTCCTGTGTCGGATAGCGGTTTGCCTCTGGCATGGAGCCGCGGCAGCGAGCGGGGCGCGCGGTGCGAGCGGGAGCGGCGGCACGGGGGCGGCGGAGGCGGGCAAGCCGCGCGTGCGCGGGGCGAGGACCGCGGAGGACGGAGGAGGAGGGGTGGGCGAGAGAGCCCATGGAGGGGCGGAGAGGGAGGAGGGGTGGGAGAGGGAGCCCATGGCCGAGGAGCACGCGCTCCGAGGGCATCCATGGCGGTGTGCATCAAGGGCAGCGTAGCGCGGCCTCGGCGGCGTTCACGCGCGCGCAGGGTGGCACGGCCTCTGCGGCGTCCTCGGTCGGGCATCGGAGCGCCGCGGCGTGCCTCGTTGAGCAGAACTGCAGCTGAAGGAGCATCAGGTTCACTTCATCAATTACATGTCCTAACTACATGGTTTCAGTTCTCAAGAAACTATCACAGAAGCTTGGTACTTGTGATTTCTGTAGAGATGGCTTGCGAAGTGGTTGTCCAAAGTGTTGCTCTCTACAACTAATCAATAATGTTAAGGTTATGCAACTCTTCTGTAGCTGAATTCACAAGAGGACAAGTTAAAACAAAGAGACAGTAAGGCAACTTATTGTCATGGGTTATTCAACCGGCAGTTCAACAATCAAATGCTAATAATAAGAAAAGGTATTGACATGTCAAGGGACATACTAATATGACAAATTGACAATGATGTTGATTGCCGATGATAAAATCTCTGCATAAACAGGAATACAAAACAATGTAAGTAGTGTCTGTTTTGAACAATGTAAGTAGTAGGCAACTATAAAAAAGTTTACCTTCCCCAATCTGTTCATATACTTGAACAATGTAAGTAGCAGGAAATAGCTCATGCCAATTGTATCAAATTGCAACATGATCAATGCAGCGTAACACAGGTCCGTGTTTCATGGTTCACTGCCACGGATGCCCCCTGTTTTATGCTACTGGATTCGACTGCAGTCAAAGCTGATTCTACCAGCAGTAACACGACCATATGCACGAATTGAGCAGAGAAACAGACTGCAGATTAATTCAACAGGGCTGATCAATCTCAATGGGAACAACTAATTGGTTGCCGGCTAATCTCGATCTGAGATAGGATTAGGCTTAATTTTGTTATAAACTACGAGAGGGATGGAATCGATCTTGGAGAGAGAGGAACTGATAGAAGCTTACGTCTGGACAGAAAGATCGGTGGTGGGGAGAAACTGACGCCGCACATCGAAGTCGAGCGCCGCTGCCTGGTGCTGCCTCAAGTACTCGTCGTCGTCCTTCTCGCTGCGCCCGGCCCCCGCCAGAGACACTGCCGCTTCGCGAAGATTTCGCATGGCCTCGGCCGCCACCGCAATCTCTGCCTCGATGCCGCGAGCGACGCCGCGGCGGCGAGGAGGCATGGCGGTCGCCATCGCCGTCGGGAATACGCAGCTGCAGCCGCCGAGTTCACTGGTCAACCCGACTCAGGCACGCGTTCACTGGGGTTGGGTTCGGAACCAACCCGAGTCAACCCGCGTATGTACGGTTTTACTTGAGTTGGGTACGGGTAGGTTCACGGTTCCACCGAACCCATGAACAGCCGTCGTGGAGTTCCTTGTCTGCCAGACCGCCAGCCGCGGCGGCTCCGGAATATCGGCCGGCGGCGTGGTGCGGCAGTTCGAGGCGCAGCTCCGCGTCGACCTCGGCCCCAAGGCGCAGCTCATCCGCGACATCCTCGTCGCACTCCTCGGCCCAACCCATGGCACGCAGAGTACGGCGGCGAGCTCGAGGCATCCAACGGCGGCGCTCGGCTGCGCGTGGCCACGCGGACGACGTGTTGGGGACTACACCGAAGCCCATCTGACCCACGCGAAGGTCAAACAGCTACCAGCGAAGGAAGAATAAGACTGACTCTAACAGAGAACCTATTGGCCACATAATGCTGAAAATAGGTGTTAAAACATGGAAAAACAGCCTCCAACAGAGGACCTAAGTGCCCTCCCCATTTTGGAGATCGCGCGGCTGATTACCTAGCAATCGGGCGCGTCGCCCAGCGACCTTCCGCTCGCCAGCAACGAGACCGCCCCCTCCGACCTCGACCTCCGCCACCCCTCGCCGCCTTCCCCTGCTCGGGACCCGGACGCGGAGGACGCGCAGGGCCGTACCGGAGCGGCCTCGGTTCTCCTCCGCCGCCGCCTCCCCCAGCTCCACCCCACGCCCGCCGCCATCTCCTCCGCCTCCGCGTTGTTCACCCCCGCCGAGGAGACAGCTGCCGAACGCCGGAGCCGCAAGCCGCCCACCTCCCCGACACCACCTCCGCGACACCACCTCCGCGCTCGTCGGCCCGCCGCCGCCGTCCACCTCCGCGCTCGAAGGCGGCAGGCCCGCCTCTATTCACCTCGGTGCGCCCCGACGAGCGCTGCGGCCCGGCGCGGCTCCTCCCCTTCTCCGGTACATGGTCCCCTTCTCCCCCTTCTGATCTCCAGCTCAATCGCGACGCCGGCGAGCTCTGTCCACACGGAGTGCGGCGGTGGCTCGATTGGGTGTTCGTCGATTAGGTATACTGTTGGAGATTGAACTATAACGGTGACCACCGAAGGAGGGATCTAACACCTATTTGGTGGTTTAGGTCCTTCCCTCTGTTGGAGTCAGTCTAAAAGAGGTGAACGGCACAGGAGTCTGAAGTTTACCAAGTTAAGAACCATGCTAAAGTAGCCAATGGCACACTTGTAAATATAATCATCTCACCCCCTATACATATGGAGGGAGAAGATCCTGTAATGACATCTGTTTTCTCGGGCCACGAGCCAAAGGAGAAATCATTCGCACTGCACTAAAACCTCTCTCATCACTCAACCCCTTCGTCCGGCATCGCGGGTGAAGGAGAGCCTCGCGTAACAGACTGCAGGGAACCTGAGTAAGAGCACCTTCGTCCGGCACCGCGGACTAGGAAGGAGGGCTTCGCTCCAACCAGAAGGCGACGACGACGAACAAGGAGGGCTTCGCGAGGTGATCCGAAGGCGTCAACTACCTTCGAGGGCTTCGCCAGAACCAGGACGTTTCAATCAACCGTTGGAGGGCTTCGACACGTCCCACGAAGACCTTCGATCCCCCAACATTTGGCGCCGTCACGCGGGGTGAACCCACGACCACGATCAACATGGCCAAAGCAAAGCCAAGAACAAACGTGAGCGACACACAACGCGCAGAAACCGAAGCCGAAAACGAAAGGCTAGCGAAGGAAGCAGAAGTCAGAACAGCAAGAGAACAAGAAGAGCGGGACAAAGCTGCACGAGCGGAAGAAATAGCAAGAGCCGAAGAGGTGGCAAGAAAAGAAGAAGCTCTAAGAGCTACGCAAGAAAACGACGCTGAAACATCTCAAGCAGCAAGCTTCCAGCAGGAGGACGACGAAACACGCAACATAACCGAAAGGCTTCGCATCATAGAGCAAGAAAGAATCGAGAGAGAGAAGAAGTTGTCCATCATCGAAAAGACAGCGAAGCTGAAAAAAGACATGCTCGAAAAAATAGTGCAAGCCCAACTAGAGATCAACGTAATGGATAGTAAGTTAAACAAATACAATGAAGAAATAAAAAACCTAAGGAAGCCAGAACAAGACATGCATCACAAGACTCGCAAACAAACCGAGCACAAGATGGTGTACGAAGTAAGCAGCTCTGGCAAGGACAGTCAGCCATGCATAATCTACAACGAAAACTCTCCTTTGAGCGAAGAGCTACAGAGCGAATCTTGGCCGGTCAATTTCAAAATGCCAAAGATAAAGGCATACCAAGGAAAAACATGTCCGAGAGAGTTCCTCATGTCCTTCGAAGCCGCAGTAGAATCAGGCGGAGGATCAAACTCAACATACGCCAAAGCTTTGGTGATGGCAGTCGAAGGAGTAGCGAAGACATGGTTTTCCACTCTTGAACCAGGATCAATTAATTCTTGGTCCGAATTGAGAAGAGAGTTCATAAACAATTTTCAAAGCTTCCAAGCATCAGAAATTCATCAGGGAAGACTATTTTCATGCAAGCAGAAACCAAACGAAGGCTTAAGGGAATACATGCAGAGATTCATGGAAATAAAATCAAGAGCAAAAGATGTAGGGGCTTCGACAGTTATTGATGCACTAACGGAAGGCTTGACAGCTGGCCCTTTCCATTCTGCACTAACAAGGAAGAGACCCAAAATCATCTTCGCACTGTTGGACACCTTCGAGAAATACGCGAGATCAGATGATGAGTTCCGAAGGAAAAAAGAAGACGAAAAGAAACAATCCCAACTAGTCAAAGATGAAAAGAAGTATAAAGAAGAAAAGGAAGCGAGTCGAAGCGGAAGGCACGACGATAGCAGAGACAGTTCGAAAGATCATAACAATCGAAAGATACACAACCTCGAAAACAGAGAAGAAAGAGGCGATAAAAAGAGAGCCAAAGACGATGAAAGAGGGAAAGAGCGAAACAAGCATGATAGAGATGGCGAAGACAAAAACAGAGAAAACAATCAGAGAAGCAGTTCTCGCACTCCATACTGCGAGTTGCATGGCGAAGGAAAAGGCCATACAACAAAGCAGTGCCGAAATCTGCAACAATTCAAACAGGAATGGACCGCAGAAAGAGAGGCGAAGAAGGCCATCAGACACACGAGTAACTATCGTGAAAACTGGTCTCAGGGGAACCCAATGTCAACATACCCTTCGCACTCTGTCAATCATGTTGTCAACTATCCAAGAGAAGCTTCGTATCAGGCGCAGCAGTATGCCTACTCTTAACCTCAAAGCCTGGCAGCGCTGCCACCGCCTCCAGAAATGAACCAGCAAAACAATGGAAGAAGCACAGAAACAAGCCACACGTCTCAAAGACAAACTATTAACGCTATCTCCGGAGGATCGACCCAGCAACTAGACTCAAGAAGGGCAAGAAAAGAACACATACGAAGGGTACATAACGTGACGTCAAGGGCTCCGTTTGTGAAAACTAAGTGGTCCCATGTCCACATCACCTTCGGAAAAGAAGACGCAAGGGACCTTGACCAACCGCACTCAGACCCACTGGTCATCAAGGCAAATATAAAAGGGTTCGATGTACTCAGAATACTTGTCGATGGAGGAAGCTCAGCTGACATCCTCTTCGCCTCTACATATAGAAAGATGAAGCTGGAAAACGAAACACTACAACCTGCAGGAATACCATTGGTCGGCTTCACTGGAAAGGTTATCCAAGCATTGGGAAAAATTAACCTACTAGTAACCTTCGATGTGGTTGACATTGTTTATCCTTACAATGCAATATTCGGAAGGGGGTCCATTAACAAGTTTGAAGCAGCCATACATCAGGGCTATCTATGCATGAAGATTTCTGGTCCCATCTCTGTGATCAGCGTCCTCGGAGACCAACTCCAAGCAAAAAGTATTGAAGATGGCGAAACCCCTGGAAGGAAGAATGTCCACTTCATCCGAAGGAAGCAAAAGGCCCCAGTGCTCAAGACCTTCGGACTAGAAAACTTGTCCATGATATATCAGAGATGCATGAGCCGTGTCTACCAAGAACATCTCTTCGGTAGCACGCGCGATGGCCATATGTAAAAGCACAAAACTTGTGGGGGGTGTACTCTTTTTCCTCACGAGGGTAGCCCTGCGAAGGGTGTGAGGTTTTTTAACGAGGCACCTTCCAAGACTGTAACACAATTTTATAATTACTTTTTTACCCTCGAAAAATCCCAGAGCAATTTCCTGGGGGGGGCGTAGAAGAGCCAAGGCTCAAGAAACGAAGCTTCGAGCTCAAAAACGATATCAGGCAAAAGCCTAGAGAATCCGAAGGTTACACCAATTGAGTATTTGGTGTAATCCAAGTCTGGATCGATGTATCACGAGGGATGATACAAAGACTCCAGACAAGAGCCAAAGGGAAAGATAAGCAAAGAAAGCCTAATCTACTCAAGTATTGGCAAACAGAAACCTTCGCAAAAGAAAAAAAAAGCGCGATCCTTCGCATGAAAATGTTCAAATATCAAAGAACGAAAACACGAAAACTTGCGTTCCTCAAAGGAAACACAAGGTCATCGTGCAAGAAGCATTAAAAGCTTCGGATGATATTGAAGAAATCTTCTCTCCAGCAAAGACCTTCGAAAGACTACTTCAAAAGAAAAGCTTTATTAAGCACATGACATCAATCAAGGAGAGCCATCGTCAGGCTCACGCTTTACAATAAGGCCCAATTCTAAAAGCATTTCGTATACAATACTAAATTCATCAATATTATATCCATTCGAAGGAGAATAAGGCCTTTGAAATATGGGATCTATTACCCCAGACGAAATCATTCGCTCAACATGCGAAGCTGCATCGAAGTAGGAAGACGAATCTAAAACGTCCCCTCCCTTCTTCTTCTTGGCTGCACCTCGATGTGAAGAACTACCACCTCGTGGACAGTGACCACGAGGCCTTCGTTTGTTACAACCCCGACTACTTTCGGGAACATCAGCCTCTGGGCGATAAACTCTCCCAATAGCCACAAGGCTACCAGGAGGAAAAGAAAAAGAACTTTCACCTCCCTCAACGGGTGACAAAGGACTCGAATCACTAGATAAATCAATCCTCGAAGGAGAACTAAAAACTTCAATTGGAGGCTCACGGCGAATCAAGCCACTAGAAGAAGGCTCTGGAGTCGCAAACTCGCTCAGAGAAACATCAGATGATGAATCCGGAGCAACACATTTCCCCGAAACCAAGTCAGAAGAAGCCCTTCGGAGTAGCAAACTCGCTCAAAGAAATATCAGACGAAGCCTAAGGTCCAAAAACCAAGCAAAAAATTAATCAAAACAATATAAAATTTACAACAATATTACAACAATTCTCAACAAGATACAAGTTCGAAGGAATGATGTAACCCCTCTCTCGAAGTAAAAATAAATTGTTTATACCTCACTCTGAGGCAGACGACCGACAGACTGCACTCGGTTCTAGAAGGATTCGTCAAAATGACCGGCGACCTTCAAGAGAGCTTCGACCACAGGACAGGGAGTAGAATCAACAGCAGAAAATTTGAAGTCGTCAGAAGCAACCTTCGCCAAAGCATTGCTCCCTTCGACATCAAGAGAATGGAGGAGATCCCGAACAGTTAGATGAACGGCATTGGTGGAGAAGGCCCTGCAAGCCTTCACCACGAAAGGAATATTGACAGATAGCCAAGACTGACGCTGCTCAGTCGAAGCGTTCTCAGGGATCTGGTCAGGAATAGTTCCAACCGAGATAAGAGCATCCTGAATGTGGCTGCAAAGAGAAGACAGGCGAAGCTCTTCAGCCTTAGCAAAAGAAGCCGCCTCCTGATCCGCGGTTTCAACTTTTTCGCGAAGGACCCTGTTGGTTTCCAAAGCCTCCGCAAGGGACGAATCAAGATCCTCCAGCTGTTTCTCTAGAGAAGCTACCTTCGCCTTAAAACCTTCAGTGGATTTGACGAGGGTCTCCTTCTCAACAGAGAGATCTACCACACGTTTTTCATTAAGAGCAAGCGCATCTTCTTTCTCCTTGATCTTTGATTCAAGAGTTGAAAGATCCTTGCGAAGCCGGTCCCGATCAGCCCTCGCCAGAGTCAGCTCATTAAACTGATGAAGGGAGGCTTGGGTAATAGCAAGCGACTGACGAAAACAAGAGCGAAGTTAGAAAAACAAGCAATTGAGAAAAAACAAAAATTAAAACCGTTTACCTTCATCTGCGAAGATAATAAAGACTTGTACAGAGTATCACCACCCTGAAGTACGAGCTCATTCTCCACTTGGGAAAAACGAACCCTCTCTGCAGCAGCAACAAAGGGCGCAGCAGCCCTAGCACTCATGACAAAGGTGTTCGAAGGCACCTCGTCACAAAGAGTTAAAGAACCCCAGTAGCTTCGACTGAATCAAAAGTCATGTCAAAAGGGAGAAACTTTCCAAACATTGCTTCAAAGACTGAGTGTAGGAAAAGATCACCACCTGCTGAGGGGCTAAGGGGCTCACGAAGCACAACACCTGGCTCCGAAGGTAGTTGAACCTGGGAGCGATCTGTAAGAGGTCTCAAGTTATCAGCAATTTGACAAAGCTCAGCCACACTAAGAGATGAGAGACAACCTTGAGCAGAAGCTTCGGCTACCCCTTCATTATGAACAGGGGCAACAGGAGGAACATCAGGACCATCAACACAGGTCTTGTCCTGGATCTTAGCCTTCGATCCGGACTTAGCAAGAACAGAATCAGCGCCCTTGAAAGCCTTGTCCTGAATCTTGGCCTTCTCAGCGGCACTGGCGTCACGAAGGTCAACTGTAGAAGCAGAAATATCCTTTGCAACAGAAGAAGAGCACTTCGAAATGACTTTCTTAGGGACAGACTGAGCTTTAGACCCAGAAGAATTACTACCCCCATCCTCTGGAATAGAGAACAAATCTAATGCGGAACGAATCACCGGAGGCTTGAAAACAAAAGATGGCTTCGCTAAATGTGAAGTCTTCGGCTGATTCGCCGAAGGAACAGCAGCACCCAAAGCCGTAACATTAGCTTCACTGATAGCCTTATCGGAGCAGTCCTTCGACGAGGTCTTGTGAGTTTTCAGCTTCTTCTTAGCTTGCTCTTCGCTAGACCTTCGGCTACCAGACATCTTGAATAACAATGAAGGAAAATGATCTCCTACCGCGAAAGGGATTGGAATAGCCAAAGGAAAGAAGACGCGAAAAATATGCGATTGAAGGAACAGCGCGCCCACGATGAAGACATATAGAAGGGAAGCGACTATTGGGAACGGAAAAGAAGTACGGAATGAAAACGACAAGACACGTGTATGGGTCAGAAAGGCGCACGGTGCAGTCATAAATTGATAAATAAAATTGCTTCTGGTTTTAGTTACACTAATAACACATCATCAATTGAGGGCTAATGTTGGGGATTACACCGAAGCCCCTCTGACCCACGCGAAGGTCAAACAGCTACTAGCGAAGGAAGAATAAAAGAGGTGAACGGCACAGGAGTCTGAAGTTTACCAAACTAAGAACCATGCTAAAGTAGCCAATTGCACATTTGTAAATATAATCATCTCACCCCTTATAAATATGGAGGGAGATGATCCTGTAATGACATCTGTTTTCTCGGGCCACGAGCCAAAGGAGAAATCATTCGCACTGCACTAAAACCTCTTTCATCACTCAACCCTTTCGCCCGGCATCGCGGGTGAAGGAGGGCTTCGCGTAACAGACTGCAGGGAACCTGAGTAAGAGCACCTTCGTCCGGCACCGCGGACTAAGAAGGAGGGCTTCGCTCCAACCAGAAGGCGACGACAACGAACAAGGAGGGTTTCGCGAGGTGATTCGAATGCGTCAACTACCTTCGAGGGTTTCGCCAGAACCAGGACGTTTCAATCAACCGTTGGAGGGTTTCGACACGTCCCACGAAGACCTTCGATCCACCAACACGACGGCGGCGGCGCTCGGCTGCGCGAGGCAGCGCGCGGAGGACGACGGCGAGCTCGAGGCGTCCGGCAGCAGCGCGTGGCCGCGCATGCGACGACGGCAGGGCAACGCTACGACGACGGCGGCAGGGCAGCTCGCGGAGGACGGCGGCAGCGCTCAGCTGCGCGCGGACGGCGCCTGGAGACGCTTGTGTATCGGTGGAAAAGCAGTGATGGCCAGCAGTAATTTATTTTTTTAAGCATGGCCGGCAGTACTCGTGCAGAGACGAACGAGAAGATTCACGAGCGAGTGGGAGCAAGTACGTAATGAATGAGGGCAGCACGGTAAATTGACCAGCGCCTTGGGTTTCGGGTTTTTTGGCAGGACGACATCTTTTACTGGACGGAGGGAGTACTCTTGAGCAGGCCACGACGACCTGCGTCGCTGCCTTGAGCGCGAGCCGCAGCAGCATCGTGGCGCTCAACTCCGCCGGCGGCGAGCGCAGGACGCAACAGCGCTCAACTCCGCTGGCGGCGAACGCGAGCCACGCAGCAGCGCCGTCCGTGTCCTCCTCATCGGCCTAGGACTCAACGCCAGGGGTAACGATGATGCTGGGCCCCAATCGCCGAATCTGGATGGGGAGGTTGGAGCCGAGCCAATCCTCCCTTGCCGGTTGCCGCGATGCATTCCACCAGGTGCCAGTGTGAAGTGTCCATTCACCATTGCATATCCTATGGATAGTGGTCATCAACTGAATCCAATCATTGCCTCGTCCTTCAATCTTTTTTCATCTTTCTTCCAGGGCTCTAGCTTGCACTATAGTTTCACCCTTCTTTCATAAACGAATTGCAAAAAGGCAAGATACATGTATTATACATACTAGCAAAAATGCTCGTGCATTGCGCTGACCGTAAAAATAACGTGTTTAAATAAATCTAATTTTAGTTATTTTTTTAATTTGGGTTGGTCCATATTAGTTTTGACCTTTGCGAAACTTTATTTTAGAGGTAAAAGTTTTTTCTCACTTGATTAAACTTTTTGTTAGAGTTTATATTTTAATTCTTTTTATATGTTGCATGAAAATTAAGTGGCTTGCTTTGGTTCTGTTTAATTTGAGTTTGCCATCTTCGGCTGACTGATGACCATGTGACAGTTCATTATCGCATTTTGTTTGTTCTAAGAGTCAGTTTTAGGCTCTGAATTGCTGTTATCAATTCAGAGAATCACACTTGTGCATTAGCCAACATCCAGGCCATTCATCTACAAGCGATTGGCTGCAATTTCTTGCTACTACTTATCCTCTGCAGTTACTACTACGGCCGTACATTCTTCCTTCTCCGCTACTCGATGTACTTGGCTGCCGGTCTCCTCTTCTTATCATTTCCTTCCCCTCGAATCTTTTCAATCCAAGGCGCTACCACAATAAGGGGTCACGGATGGACCTTGAGGCTGTTGAGGGTGCGCTTGCGCAGGTCACCCACAGAGCGCTGGACCTTCTCGACATCACCGGGGAGGTCAACTCGCTTCTCTATCTCTGCATAGAAGAAGCAAGTGAAACTTTAGCGTCTTCATAATTGTATGGCTAAGCAGGTCTTTCGTACATATGTTATGAATAACACTTGTATTCATTATGAGGCAATAGGCCTAAATATATACATATACAGGTGTAGGTAAATATGCACAAAACCAGTAAGCTCATAACGCTCGCGAAGAAAAGTCTACATCTGATGTGCATAATCAAACTCAACAATATCAGCAGAAAACCGATCCTCCATGCTAGCAACAAGAATAGAAGCAGCTCGAGCATCCTCATCAATCCAGGCCCATAGATAGCATACTGTGACTCATAAGAGGCCATCAGATCATCATAATCACCCTGCAACTGCTCAACACTAGCATTATAATCAGCAAGCAACTTGTCAAAATCCTTCTTCTCCTCAGTAGTAGCTGTCGCAAAGAGAACAGGCTTCACTGGAAGCACAAGCGGCGCAGGAGCAGTAGGGCGAGGTGGACAAGGCAGCTCGCCAGTAAGAAACTCCCAAAGACGCAGACCACGCATATGAATCCGAAGACGAGGAACCCAGTCACGATAGTTGGTGCCACTGAAAAGCACCGGGCAACGAAGAACAGGAACACCTCCAGATGTAGTCGAAGGAGCCATCTCAAATGAAGCAGCGACGGGCGACGGCGAGAGCGCTGGAGAGAAGCGGCGCAAGCAGCAGTTTTTTTTTTCTTGAGTACCCTACTCTTTGTACGTGGCCAAAAGCAGCAACAATAACAAGTCGCGCAAGTGAAAAGCCAACAGAAACAGAAACGTAGTCCTCTTTTTTTTTCTTTTTTTTTCTTTTTTTTCTTTTTTTTTCTTTTTTTTAGGGGCCGAGCCGAGGCGATCAGCCCAGCCGAGCCGCGAGCCGAGCCTACCAGATCGAGCCGACGACGAAAAACAGAGATCGAATCGAATCGATTCGATTCCGGCGGCGGCGGCAGCTGATCTGGCTTCAAATCAGGATCAATCCCGACGACGGCGGCGGCGACAGGCGAGGTAGCGGTGAAGACCCTTGACGCCGCAACAATTTGAGCTGTCAGCGGCGCGTCCCGTGGATTTGAAGGAAGAAGGACGGCGACGCGATCCAAAGAAGAGGAGCGCGGCACCTCCAGAGGATGAAGATGGCGCGCCGATCCAGAAAAGAAGGACGGCGACCAACTAGGCTGCAGCTCGTTCAGAGAAGAAGAACGGCACAGCTCGACGAGAGTCCAAGAACAATCGTGCAAAACGAAGACCGATCGAAGGAGAACAAGCACGCAAGTGCAACGTGCCTGGAGAAAAAACCTAACATTGGCTCTAATACCATGTTATGAATAGCACTTGTATTCATTATGGGGGCAATAGGCCCAAATTTATACATGTACAGGTGTAGGCAAATATGCACAAAACCCCTTATACAATGGGGAAACTACAAGAATACATATACATCTAACAATTAAAAACAACAATTTCTCTAGTGCGGATAGGATCTTTGCTCATGTGCAAAAAGAGGATATCACCCTGCAAAGTAGAGGATTAGTCATTCAAGTTTCACGAATACCAGTTTGCTACCCTGGGAAAATTTTGCAGGCAACCAAACAATATTGTTATATAGAACTGATCAACGATTCTCTCTGACAGGCATCCTGTTGCAATCTATGGCCATGGAGTTATAGAACTGAGTAAGTCAAATACTCTTATAATCACTCTTCAAGTATTAAAATTGAAGTATAAGATTGCACCTGACATGTCCCTAAAGGATGGGTTTCTTCAGAAGAAATTTAATTGATTTTTAAATCATCAGTTAAATAAAATTGCATTTTTATCAAATTTCAGAGCACAGAAGCAACATATATGTCAGGTTGGAAGAAAGAAAAGAATTACAGGTCTACCACACACCATGAGGTATAAACAAAAAAAAAAAGAAAATAAACGTTCTGGTTGCATGGTATGCATTGTCGATGTTGCCTAAAGTCAAGCGAGTAGCAGAAAACAAGTAATCATGGTTTTATCTATTACTACATACAGACCAATAAAACATTTCGATAAGCATGACAGGCTTGACTGGGACTGCTCTGAAACTGCCATAATATGATGCCCAAAGAATTAGCATATTTGATCTAAGGCAAGAAATAAAAAAAGAGAAAATAATAATATATAAATACCAATTCATAACTGCAGTATGAAAGCAAGGTCGTTTTATAGTCAGTCATACAATGCTATCATAATCATTGATTTAGTAACCAATCAGCTAATTAACATCTCTTGTAGATTTATGCAAGATCGTCCCTTTAAGCTACCAAACAATGGCTGATGACGACGCCTACAGTGCTAACAACATAACAGACAGCGAAGACCTACAGCTGATTCCACAGTTCAATTGTTGATTAAACTTAATAAGGAGTAGATAATACCACCAACTGCCATTACAAATTGCTGAATTGATATACCTCGAATTCTGTTCCAAGGTGACCACCGCACCATTAGCAATAAAAAATGGATATGTCAGAAAGCTTTTAACAATAATCCTTTACCCATACCTGCAAATTTCACCATTCTATGGTCTTACAGTAAGTTCAGATTCAAAATTTTGTTTGCCCCTATGTTTTTTTTTGACAGAGAACAACATTTCTGACGAGAACAATGCAGCTGAGAACAAAATAAAAATGCAATGAACTAATAGCTTCATGCCTGTGCATTATTTTGTTGAAAACAATTCAGAAAATAGAGTTGTTGTGTCAAAAAAGATCTGAAAAAGAGTTAAAACAATAGCCAGGGGGATAAATTGAAGGAAAAATAAGAATCCCTGACAGTTAGCGAAAGTTCAGACCACATCAACAAAGTACCGCTTTAGCAATTGAGCAGGCAGGACCATTGTAGCAGAAAAAGCAACCTAACTGATGTTGGTTAATGGATCCAATTCGAAATTTACAGGGCAATCGAATGTACGGGAGTCTCATCATGAACAATTCAGCAATAACAGTTAGGATAATGCATCACACAAATCGCATCTTACAAAGGGAAGGACAGAACGGTACCTCAGCTCATGGGCGGGATGCAATGTCGGGTGCGTAGATCAGTGCAGCCCCCGCGACCTCCGTCATTGAATCGATGTAGATGATGAGGAACAACAACCGAGGACAGCTGAATTGGGGATGCAGAAATCGCCGGAGCAGAGGTGGCGATAGGGGTTGGCGACGTCGGAGTGTTCGGGGACGGCATGCCTCCCCGAAGAGTGCAGCGCCAAGATCCATCGCCGCCGCTTGGTGTGGTGGAGGCGGCGGGGGCAGGAGCCCTCGACGGAGGCTAGGGTTGTGGAGGGGAAGCGGCCGTGCATGCGCACCCGCGGCGGGGGACGGGCGGGCGGGCGCGCAAGGACAGGGAGCGCGCTGCAAGGGCGAGTAGGGGGACAGGCACGAAGAGAGGAGCGGTGGCGGCGGCAGACGGAGCGAGGGAGCCGAGATCGCGTCTGTTTTTTTTTCATCATCGCCTTCATCAAGAAAAAAATGCTCGGGAGCTTCACCTCGCATGTTAGAAGAGCGGCGTGGAGCTAGTCATCGACGTGGAGGGCCAGAAGTCGGAGTTTGTCACGGAGGTGCTCGCGTTCTTCAAACACACGGTGGGGAAAAGTTGAATGCCGGTGCGTTGAGCAGCGAGGACGGATACGAGCGGGGTTAGGAGTGTGCGCAAGGTTGACGCCCACTTCAAGACACGAGGAATCGGGGCGAGGCTCACCGTAGCTAGAGTATTCGACGGCGAGGTGGCAGGGCGCGAGTTGCCGGGCTTGGGGAAGACGACGCGATTCGAGCTCCTCAGCCCAGGGATAGGGTAATGGTGGCCATGGCGGAGTTGCGAGGGGCCTTGGCGAAGCTCGGGTGGGGGTGTTTCGGCTGGGTTCACGCTGTTGTGGTGGGCGGCGAGCTCGAGCTCCTGCTTGGCAATGGCGGGTGGCTGCAGCGAGAGGAGGACGACGCCGGGGAGAGCGAGAGGGAGCTTGGACCGGAGGGAGCGCGTTTTGACGCCGAGACGAGGTCGAGGAGCGGGCCAGGGCACCGCGGCGCTTTCCGTACGCCGTCGGCCACGCTGCGGAAGGACTCTGGCGTCTTCAGTGAGATGAGAGAGGCTGACATGCGGACCCGCCAGCATCTTTTCTTTTTCCATCGAATTTCTGGTCAGGGATTTTCTCCTTGGTTGTGCACACTAAATAAAATATCAAACTTGCTCCAAAAATTTGGAAATTGGTCTCCACTGAAAACTCATGAAATGAACTTCTTGCTGACCAACATGCACATCTGGACTCCCAGTATATGGGTGTCAGAAATTGGTTATCTAATAAAACGTTAGTGCGTTTCCTTGTCCATGTATCTTAGTGGCACACATAGAAAATATAATAAAAATATTATGATTGCTTGGTGATCGGAATTCCTTAGTACTCCCTCCGTCCCAATATAATTGGCATCTTAGCCCTGGGTACGGAGATTAAGAAGAGGAGGAATAAAGTAAATGAGCAGGAAACGAGGAGGAGAGAGATAGAGATAGAGATAGAGGTGTATTGAGAAGAGCGAAAGGTGTTTCAGGAAATGAGAATGCCAAGTATTTTAAAAAAACTGGATGAAGCTAGAATGCCAAGTATTTTAAGACGAGGGGAGTACTTGAGTATTTATAATGTTTCCTCCTAAAATTCTATGAAATGATGCGTTTCAATCAAGCTGAAAGCAATCTTGTGAAGGTGGTGAATATCATGACAAGCTTTTTTGGTGAAAAAACTTTTTCGGTGTTTGCAATGAATTACCAACGAAAATCGAGGGGATTTGTTTTTTTCTTCTTTTTTTTGCCGAAACTACAGCAAGACCTCTGCTGTATAGATTTTTTTTTTATTTCAAAGTAAAAGAGAAAACGAACTGTACAAAAGAGAAGAAAAGGCTATCCACTCAGTAATGTTTCTTCGAAGGTTTTTTTATTTTTATTTTGAGAGAATGTTTCTTCGAAGGGTTGTGAGTGTTTTTTATTCTACAATGTTCTCACAACATAGGAATGAAACAAAATGAAACATACGCATGATTCTATTGGATTTTTTTCTGGTGGAACCCGTGGAACATAGGAATGAAACAAAATGAAACATACGCATGATCTTAAACCTCTTGAAAAGTGTTCAATCATTTTTCATTTCTACATTTTTCCTGTTAGTGTGTTTGAAGATCACTAAAGGCAAAGGAGGGAATGCAAGAATCCCGCAAACAAAGGAGTAAATGCAAGAATTTTACCTTTAAGCGTAATTTGTTTGTTTGATGTTATATTTACATTTTCTTAGCCGGTGGTTGGACCGGGCAAAAGGAAAATGCAGTCGATTTCAAACCCAGTTTTATAAGGCTGCTAACAGACGGAACTATTAAGTTGGCCCGATCTCAAGCCTGCTCGGAATGCCACATGGGCCATTCCAGCATGGGCCTGGTCAGGACTGATTTTGCAAACTTTCAAAAGCGATCCATTTTCATAATTGAACCTGGAAATGAGGGCGGTTTTGCACCCCCAAAGCTGAAAATAGTTCATGCAGCTTCTCAGCACTCGCAATCAGCAAAGCACACAGAATTGCTCAAAAAAAAAAAAAAAGCAAAGCACACTGAAACACATCGTACATAGCTGAATTGTCATTTAGGCTGGCATGTGAACCATAAAATTCAAACCTGACGCGTCTCCATTTATGCATACTCCTACATAACCACATAGATTTTTACAGGGAATATCCTATCTGAACTACAGAGCTAAAAAAAAAATCACCATTATCGATTCCATTTCTACATTTTGAACTTTCATTTCTACATTTTTCCTATGAGTATGTTTGAAGAACACTAAAGACACAGGAGGGAATCAAGAATCCCTCAAACAAAGGAGGAAATGCAAGAATTTTACCTTTAAGCGTAGATTTGGGACGCGGCGCCGTTGGCAACTCGTGTCCTATGACAAACACACGTACACGTCCAACTCTGAAGATCTCTACGGGTGTCCGTTCTGGGGCAATTGCTCAGTAGCAAATTTGCGAAGAAAAAAGAAAATGAACGCTACGCAAAAAGAAAAGAAAATTGCTGCCCAACCCCCATTGCTGCCCCCGAACCCCCTTCTTCTATGGCCGAGGCATTGGAGCTTCTTCCCCAAGCGCAACAACCTCGGAACTTTAACCCCGCCGCCCTCCTCCGCCGCCGGCAAAGCGGCAACGCCCTCCCGCCGCGCTGCGCCGCCCGCCCCCAGTCGCTCGCGCCGCTCCTCCGCCTTATGCGCTTTAGAGTTTCCGTACGCGTGCTTAAAAAAATAGACTTTCCGTACGCAAAAACTAGGCCGGTTCTGAACTCAGCCGAGTATGCATCATGCATGGCAAAAGAAAACCGGCCCAGTTTTAGTCAACAACTTGTGAGAGAGATGCCGTGGTACCACCGCCGAGGCCCGTATCAGCTGGGCCGAGGCCCATGACAACCGCCGCCGCGATGGCGTCCGCCGCCACCCGCGCCGAACGGAGGCGGCCGGCGACCTCGGTCTCATCGTGCTCGGCGACCCTGCCCGACGCCGGCAAATCCTTCCGGCTTCCTAGTCCGTGTGCCGCGGCTTCTTCACCGATCGCGATTCCGGCATCATCTCCCATACCAATCAGTGACGCCCCGATCTCTTCCCCGGTAACTCCTTCCCTCTCCCAATCTTTTGCGTTTATCTCTAGGCTATCATGTCTGTTTGCATACGTAGGGACACATTTTTCCAGAAATTTCTTTCCTTGCGTGCTCAGTTATCAGAGGTTGATACACATATGCAGTAGGGACTGAGCTCTTGCTTGCAATGCCAGTCTTCTTGTCTAAATTTACCGTTGCAATGCAACTCCAAGCATTCCATTCTGAAATCTCCTTAGGCATTCATTTTTCTTTTTTGTCAAAGCGCTATTGTCTGTCTCTGTTAAACTGGATGGCTGTAGACGACGCGTCCAGAATAGCAATTTAGGAAATTAACCATTGGCATTATGTAAGCCAGACTAAGTTCATGATGACAACATGTGTTTCCTCCTTTTCCCCACTAAACTAGAGATGAGATAGTACAATTTAATGAGAAACATCACTCTTGCTGATGATAACATGTGCGATGCAGTACATATGGTGGACTAATGCAATGACTCAGCATGCATAAGCCTGGATAACTTTCTCTCTTCAGTTTGTGTATATGTTCCCTCCCCTGACCATGACTTACATTGCAATTACGGTATTACCTTGAATTTGCTACCCTCATGCCACAGAACTCAGCTGCAAGATGTGTTTCTCTCAATGATTTTGATTCAGTTTCATGGGAATGCCAGCCTTAACACTTAACCCGTGTCTCTGAAAATTTCATGTGTAGCGTGGAAGTCCTTGCTTTGAGGACAGCTATAAATTTGCCCTGCAGCAACTGCAAACATTCAATTTTTTTTAGTGATTTCAAACATCCAAATAGCATCAAACTTCACGTATTGCAAGGAAAGGAAGAACTGAACTCAACCTCTGTATCATTGTTACGTGTTGTGTCAAAGTTTTTTCCTCCATGAGTTCGAGATCTAGTAATCATGTGAACATCGCAAATTATTTTCCTCATCCATTTTGCTTTTGTTAGTGTAAATTGAGTCTGGCATCATGGTCAACATACGGTGCGATGCTGCATCATGGTCCTCAATGTATCACTTATGTGACATTAATTTGATGTCGGTCTGAAACTAAGGACTCGATAACACTTAAGTCATTCTGAAGGTATTTAGTAGGAGTAATTGGGACAGTCATCATTTAATTGTGCTTCTTCTGTAAAAAAATATGCAAGGCCATAAGTAGTGCAGTAATGAACTAGATGGTTTACGTTCATTCCTCTGTTGTGCGAGTCTTCAACAACAGTCTTTCAGTGAACCTTGTTAAATGTGATAGACTTTAGTTAATATAATTCTGGAATGAAGTAGCACCTCATATTTGGTTTGCTGAAGAGACATAGCTCAATTATGGTAGCAGCAGTCTTTTCTTACATTCATTCGAACCCCGTATTTTGATTATTTGTGCAATTTTGTAAAGAACAAAGTGTGCCAAAAACTTGATTTCTAATGCAAACACATGGAAAGAAATCACCATGCTGAAGAAAGCGTACACATCCCATTTTTTAAGTAGATCATTACAAATTTTCAGATAGGTGTGAAAATGGCTACTGAACTGTAGGTAGTCTCTCTCTCGTTTCAAAACATTAACATTTATCTTCTGAAAATATTTCTTGAGTTTTATTGCTGTGGATATCTTTTGGTTCAAAAGCTTTTCACGTTGCAATTGAAGATGGAGAAAGGACCTATCAGTTATCACTTTCACTCCAGTGTCCATTGCTACAATATTCAATCTTAAACGGGACTTCTCTGCAAGGATTTGTTACAGTGTGTGAACCTCCAACAGTAACTTTATCATTGTTCTAGGACCTCGGCAAAATGGCGCTGCTACCTGTCCGGTGTGGTGTGCTAGTTCGTAAGTTATTCTTTGACAGCGTGCCTAAAGGCCATGTGCATGGTTAGATTAAATAACTTATATTTTGCAGTCTAGGCATAGAAAAGGCCACCTAGGTCTGAATTCTCTGTTTGTTTTCACTTTAAAATATCATTTGGCAGCTTTAAAATTTGGTTCCTGTTTTGCTTTTACCTGTTTATCATATTCAAAGTGGTGAAACAAGGAACAGCGCGTGAGCTGCTTTCCTTTCTCTCTTTTGTTTAGTACTTACAAGAAGCCCGCAAAAACGTTTGATATATGCATAGCCACCATTTTTCCTGGCTAACCACATGACACCACCATCATGTCTCTTTAATCAAAGCTTCGTCAATAATCAGCTCTATTATACTAAACCTTGGGAGGCGAGTTTTGGTTCCTTCTGAGTACTCTTGAAGCAAGTCCAGCTATCCATTAATCCATACTCAGTATCTGTCAATATCTTCAACCAAAGTTTTATACAACTAACAACTAACAATTGATTCTTCAGGATATTTACGATGTCGTTTATGGTTGCCATCTTTCCAATTTATACTCGAAGCTTGTCCTGTACTTGATAGGCATTCTGAAGGAGAACAAAATGATTTGCCTCTAACACAATCCCTGTTAACAAAAATGACATTCCTAGTTAGATACCTCCGCCCCGTGGTAGTAAAATGACACACTTTTGCTACATATTTCATAGTGTATATGATGGTATTTTGGGGTCTTTTTCCTTTGTACCCCAAAAGAGTAGGTGCTCTAGTTTACCTTGAACTTAATGGTCATGGTAAGCTGGCTGAGGCCAACCTGTTTTTATGTCACCTTTTTTTTCCCAAGTTTTTGTTATGCGTTATCAAATTCTTGTGCCAGTGCTTAGAATTATAACAGACATTGAGCATTACAAATGCCTCAGCGTTGTCTTTCATGCTGTCTTCTTGCTCACTGAATGACTAAGGTCAGGAACAGCGTGGTAAGTTGCATTTAGAACTCGAATATACCTCGATCCGCCTAACCATTGGCGAATGGCGAGCAGTATTGTCTGTATAGCGTAACGATTCAGTATCAAAAGAAAAACACAAGGCATTTTTCAAGTATTTTTTGTCTTCTACCAAACTGTTCTCACATTCTGATTTGCTATTATTTGTTTCAGTATATGCAAGGCGATCGAAGCAATAGCTTTAAGATTGGTCATCTATCTAGCTCGTGAAACTCCAAGGGCCCAAGGCAGTGAAACTCTCTCTCTCTCTCTCTCTCCCTCAACTTGAGAATAAAACTACACTGAACATTTCTAAGTGTTTATTCTACTCTGTTTATTTATCCTCATACCCCACTTTTCAAATTTGACGGGGCCCACTTTCCTTCTGTTTACTCCTCTTTAGTGTTTGCTGTTCTTTATGTTGCGCTCTATCCTTATTGCCAGCAGTGGTAGTATCTCTTTTTCTTTTATGATAAAAAAGGGTGGTAGTATTTCTTGGGGATACTGAATTGGATAGCTTTACCATTGTCTTGTTTATTCAGGCCTGTATAGTTTTGTGATAACGAGGCCTTCGGGCTTTTACTGTTACAGCACATCATGGATTTGACTGCATTTTATATTTCCACTTTGAATTATTTCCAGCGTTTGATTTCCCAAAACGCCGAAGCAATGCAATGTGAGCAGTTGTACAGCTGTTAACTGTGCAGTGCAGGTGCATGCAAGAGCTAGTGCTGCAATTTTTGGTACGCGTGCATGTTATTACTGCGCTAGTTAAGTTTTCCCATCCTCTCCTCAAGCTTTCTTGAAAGGCCCTTCTTGAAACTGTGAGAAAAAAAAAGAAGAGGAAGTCTACAAGCATCAAGTTCATGCCTTTTTATGTGATTTCGAAAATCCAAAAAGAAGAGGCATATAGGGAAAGCTGCATAGAAAGATGAGAAATGAAATGCTCTTATTGTTGCTACTAACGGGTCTTATTGTTTCAGGATTACCATTTGTTAACTATATAAAATGGGTGCTCCCGCTACTTCTGAAATACATCGACTTATAATGAAGAAACTATTGGATGCGTTCGCCATGTCTCAGATGTAAATGAAAAAGTGAATCAACAGTCTAGTGCAGAAATGATAATCTCAGAGTAGTAATAATGAACTGATGGTACAATCCCAGATGTGAATGCTTTTCTATCAAACCTGAGTTAGGCCTGTTTGGATCAACTAAAGATTATGAAAAACTAGCTTGTAGCAAGAGATTATTAAAAGCTGGATAGTAAAAGTTAGCTAGCTTAGAGTGTGTATTATAAGAAGAGATTGTTAAAAGTTGAAGAGGGTTATTTGCTGGATGCTAGTTAACTAGCTGTACCAACAGATGACTTGTTTGTATCCACCAGAGTCTTTAAAAGCTGGATTAATTGACTGGATTCAAGCGTCTCTAAAGGTAGAGATAGTGCTAACTCTCCATTTCATTTAAGAGTCAGTTTAAGAGTTCACCCTATCTCTAAATTAATGAGTGGTCTCGCATGTCATCAACCCAGTAAATGTTAGAGGCTGCCTCTTAAGGAATAGTTAGCTCTCTTTTTTCTCCTCTTATTCTCTCTTCCACGTAGAACAAAATCCTACGTGGACTAACTCATAACTTCCCTTTGGGACGCTCTTACAGAGACAAAAAAATTATATATGTATTCAATTGAGCATAAGGGTGTGTTCGTTTCACCGTTTAGACCCCTCTAAAATTTAACTCTAAAGAGAATCTTATTATTTAGGAGTATTAAATAAAGTCTAATGACAAAACCTTTTTACAGATGGGTACATCTTTACGAGACGAATCTAATGAGCCTAATTAATCTATGTTTTGCTACAGTGATGCTACAGTAAATATCGTCTAATCACGGCTTAACTACCCTCGTTAAATTCGTCTCGCGATTTAGAGGGGGGTTCTGCAGTTAGTTTTGTAATTAAACTTTATTTAAGAAAAGATTCTTTGTGTTTAAACCCCTCTAAATTTTAGACTCTAAAACGCCGAACACGCCCTAAGTACTCCCTCGCTGGTACAGTTTGAAACTGTTTCTACTTATCCATTTTCGGACAAAATCATTTGTCCCATTCACTATTTTACTGTTCAATTAACAACTGCAGTTATGTTGTAGTTTAGTACGGAGTACACTTTTGTAGTCCAACCAATCAGCTGGTTGGTCAAAGGAGAGAGATAGGGTCGCAGAGAGCAGGAATCCCCGCCACTCTTGTGCAGTTTCTGCCCCCAAAAATGGTTCCACTTTTTTCATCTGTCATTTTCCCGTATTCTAAATCTTTTCCTTGATGGCTTGGGTATATACTGGTACAACAGGCCGCAGCTTGCTGGTGCCTGGTAGTAACGGAACACAGAGGGAAAGCAAAAACTAGAGCAGGTGTCTCCTCTTGTCCGGCTCCCTCCTTGTTTCAGTTCAAGCAAGCGAAGCAGCAAACCAAGAACAAGAAACAAGCAAACACCAACCAAGAAGAGCTCTTCTTCACATGCTCAATGGAGGGAAGGGAGGGCATTGCAGTGGCAGGAGGCCATGAATCTGGCCATGGTCTGTTCGGAGCAGACGTAACCATGACCGAGGCGCAAGAAGCAGTTAAGGAGTACCATTCCTCCCCCTCCTCACCGTCGACGTCCCCCACACCGTCCCCGCCGCCTGCTGCGCCTGGCCATGGAGAGGAATCGACTGCAACACCACTCGCCTGGAGTTTGGGTGGTGAGAAGCCAAGCGAGGTCGCAGGAGACAACGGCATGAAGACGGCTGGGCAAGGAGGGCACGCCAACTTGAGCTCCGGACGGCGGAGGGGCCGGCCGCGCGGCTCCGGCAGGCGCCAGATCCTAGCCACTCTCGGTCAGTATTCTCCCTTGGCCCCTTGGAAATGCGAAGCTTGCTAATTTTCTTCCTGAACAGCCCCAGAATTTCCGTTTTTGCTGTTTGGTTTCTTGCTGTGTTTGCTCTGGTGGATTTCTGTTTCATTTTTTTTCTAGGATGGGGTCCAGTTAGGATGGCGTGTATGTTGCTTTTTCACCCTGAAAAAGATGGGTAGGAAGTCAATATCCGTTACCAGTTACCACTTGCCTCAGTTCTGCTGTTGAATGTCGGGCTTATCTCCTCTGTTAATTATTAAAAGTGATTATCTTGTTTATCCCTTTCGTCCTACCAATATTGTGTGTGCTTTTCTTGCAAAATTTTCCTTGGTGGATAACCTAATCGACCTAATCCTTAATGGTTTAGTTAAATTCCATATAGATTGGCCGTGATTTATTTTTATTTTTTCATCATCTAGTAGTTTACTTGTTTGGAAATTGTCCATTTGTCTGCCTCATTGATACCCCTAAAATGCAACAGGGGAATGGTATGCTCTATCCGCCGGAGGGAGTTTCACACCTCATGTCATCATCGTTGGTACTGGGGAGGTAAGACATGGACTAGAAACCTCGTCACAATCTTAAGTTTCCCTGCAACTAGTTTGGCGTTGTTAACTCGTGGGTAGCTTTCACTACTTGTCTCTTGATGAGGGTAACACAGAACTTTGTACAATTTGTTCCCAGGATGTGGCTGCACGCATAATGTCGTTTTCTCAGAAGGGTCCACGCTCGGTGTGCATCCTCTCTGCCAACGGACAATCTCTAATGTGACTTTGAGGCAGCCGGACTCATCGGGTAACTTCACCTATGAGGTATGAAGCATCACTCAAAGATTATTGTTCATATCTTATCATTCTCTTCTAAATTATAATTAGTAGGATCTCCTGGCTGTTCTGAACTTCTGATGGGTATACTGTAGTTAGTCCTAGGCACTCTGGAATTTGATCTGTTTATTTTTTCATAGTTTCAAGAAAAGACACCAAAAAAATGACTCGTAGTTTGATGTATCGAACGACGAACGCATTCATCTTGTTCTATGCCTATTCACTAATCATAGGCGAGGTGATGATATTCAGAAACTTGTTTCGCGTCTAAAAAACAAGAGAAACTTGTCAATGGTGTTTGTCCTGAGATGACAACAGAAGGCTCGACTAATATGCCCATATTCTTATTATTATCATTATTATTTTATTTGAACCACGGTAGACACAGAGCCGTTAAAATGGATGAATGGTTTGTAAATCCAAGATTTACAAAATAGGGGGAAAAGTGTAGGGAACCATCATCTTGTTTTTTCTTTTCTGAATAATAAGGAAACCATCACGTTGTGTTTTTTGTTCCTCGAGCACCCATCATGTTGTGGTTATTACGTCAAATAGTTGATCATACTTTTCTCTAAAAGAAGCTTGTTTCTTTGGCTTCTTGGCACCGCCCATGCATATGATTGTGTCTATGCTGTCAATTTGAAACTGTGAAATGACATTCATTTGTTTCTTGACCTCAGGGCCGTTTTGAGATTCTGCAATTGATGGGCTCTTTTACAATGGCTGAGGAAGGCAGGAGGAGAAGCGGCGGGCTCAGTGTGTCTCTTGCTGGCCCTGATGGCCGTGTGGTTGGTGGTGTAGTGGCTGGGATGCTGCGTGCTGCCAGTCCAATACAGGTAAAAACTGACCGAATTATGTACCGAATTACAATACAGTTGCTTAATTCATTAGAGTAGAAATTCTGATATTTTGTTGGTTCATGCTTCATTAGAACCTGTAAGTATTTGCGTATTTGATGGTAGCAATCTTTTATTTATTCAATCATTGTTTCAGGTGATTGTGGGGAGCTTCCTGCCCAACAGCCTGAAGCAGCATCAGAGGAGAATGACCTTGCAGCAACCGCCATCTGCTACTTCAGCACTGCCCGCACCAATGGCTCCCCCTGCAGTGCTCACAGCGGCGATGCCCATTTCACAGGCAGCTCCGGGAAACGGCTGCCATGCGCCACCGCCGTCCTCCGCACCACAGCAAGCACACGCCAATGCAGCAGCAGACCGCAGCGCGACTAGCATGAACTTGAACACTTCAGGATTCTCGATGGTTGGCTGGCCTCCAAGCTCACAGTCCATGGCGCACAGGAGTTCACCTGACATCAACGTCAGCTTGACTCCCCTGGAGTAGACTTGGTTATGGTGGTTGTCATTTTTTGTGGCCTGATCCCTGACACATTTTGTAGGGCATGGCTCTTCCTGTCCATGCTTGATGATTAATTAGCTTGACTGTTAGGGTGCTGGAGTAAGGGCAGTTTAGCCAAGACGAGTAGTAGAATTTGGTAGATGCTCTAATGAACTAATCTGTTTATCTTTAAGAGGTTATGTCAATTTGTTGGGTTATTGGATTTGTGATATTGGCCATGGTTGTGTCATTGCAGTTAGCTTATTTCGAGATCCTTGTAGCGGCGTCCTCTGCAGCTGTGAATGTCTGATTGTACTATGTGTAGCCTGTTGTGTGAGCATTATTACTGTTGGCAAAGGTGTCCCCCCCCCCCCCCCCCCCCCCCCCCCGAGTCTCAGAATGCGCAAGCCCCTATGCGGTCGCGTAGAGCCACTTTCCACCTTCAGTTTATTTTTCAATTTTATATACTTTTCAACATTTCAAAATGAGGGAATTGCAAATCAATTGCATTTTTTAGTCTAATTGTGAAACAACCATCGATTTTCAGATTTTGTGAGTTTACCACAGATTTTCAAAAAGCTATGGTGATCTTGCAAAATAGTATTGCGATTTTACCACAGATTTTCAAAAAATCAGTGGTGATCTTACAAAATTTGAAAGCAATATATGGTGATCTTGCAAAATCTGAAAATCAATGGTTGTTTCATAATTAGAGTTCAAAATGGTCAAAACGCTATTGTCCCTTTCAAAATTGCTTTAACATTTGACTTTTTACTTTTTATATATACTAAAATATTTTAAAATATAAAAAGTTTGCTTGCATAACACACAATCGTAGAAATATTCTACAGTTCGTATAAATATGAATTTAGATATGGAGTTTGGGAGTAATTACCCGCTACTGCCATTGGTCACGATTTATTTGTTTCTCCCCTCTTCCTCTCTTTCCTTTCCAGACTTCATCCCAATCTGCCTTCCTGTAGCTGCCCCGTCAAGCGCCCAACCCTAGGTCGCGCCACCATGACCTCCTAACAGCATCCTGCATCTCTGCCGCATGCGACGTTGTGTTCTATCCCGGTCAGCCCTCCCTCTTCTCTTCCGGCCCGGTCCCCTCAAGCTCCCATCCCCGCATCCCAACGGCTGGGTCCGAAGTGGAACCGGAAGGCCACCCCACCACGCCGAGTAGGAGCACTGCCACGCATCGCGACCGCAGCTGGAGCGCCACCCAGCCTAGCCAAGCAGGAGCTCCGTCCTAGCGCCACCGAGCACGAGCGCCAAGGTGAGATTCGATTTGATTCATCTCTTGATATAAGGGGAATGTCAAATGGTACAACACGTGTGGGGAATTTTCCATTTTTATCACATTTATCTATGTTGTGTCATTGTATTAATCGATTTATGTCTAGGCCACGTATTCAGTAGAATGTTAGCATAGATTTATGATGTTTAATTAGCTTGAGAATAAGTATATAAACATTGATAACATCTGTATTGCCCTGTTTTGCAATAAAAATAATAATGATAACATCTGTAATCCTCTGTTTGCAATCTCTTATCAGTTGCTCATTGGGTCCATGGCGCCCATGAACCCTGACAACAAAATGGCCAAGAAGAAGGGGAGGAGGGCAGAAACCGTGCATTCAAGCAACGTCGCCGTTGCCGGACTGAAGGACAGGATCAGCTCACTGCCGGACAGCGTCCTCTGCTGCATCCTGACCTTGCTCACCATCCGCAACGCGGCGAGAACCACCGCGCTGTCGAGACGGTGGCGACCCCTGTATGCATCGCCGGAGTACCAACCTGACAACATCGATGATGTCGGCCTGCAGCGCGGCGGGCGCTTCGACGTCGGGATCACCGCCGCGCTCGCCGCACATGGGGACACCGTCAGACGATTTGTCATCCGGCACGTGTGCCCGCCAGCCGGCACGTTGTACGCGTGGCTCCAAATGCTGTTGGAGAGGGCGTCATCGAGGAGCTCGTCCTGGAGACGCCGTTGATTATCCCGCGGCTTCAGCTCTCGCGCTTCATCCTCACCTGTGGCTCCCTCCGGTCGCTGAGCCTCCGCAACTGCACCTGCCGGCCGCCACGGGAACAACGCAGGCACTTGGACACTTCCGCGCCTCACAGAGCTCACCCTGACGTCAATGAGGATGGTGCCGATGGAGGTCGAGGACCTGCTGGGTCGGTGCCCAACGCTACTAAGCCTGGCGATTTGCAAGCTCCACGCATCCTGGCGTCTCGAGAGGCTCGCGATCCGGTGCGAGAACCTGCTGAGCCTGACCGTAGTGGAGCGGCAAGCGTTCTTCGACCTGTCCAACTGGCACGTGCCGAAGCTCGAGCGGCTGCTGTATTGGTCAGCGGCAAAGGTCCTCGCCGTCAAGTCAACGTTCCAGCACTGGTTGCCGGCGGTGCATATCATCGGGATCTTCGATGATTTCGACCTCGCGTGCGACAGGGTGGCCATCGAGCAGGTGAGGAACGTCGCTCTGTGCGTCAATGTGGATGAATTCCACAGAGTGATCTCTACGCTACGCGGGCTTCCCCGCCTCGAAACACTTCATTTGAAGGTTAGTTATATTAACCTCGGCTCTCTCTCTCTCTCTTTGTGTTTGCTGATCTCTTTAGAAAAGAAAATACTTTTTAATATTTCATCATCTGCGTCAAATCTTGTTAATTATAGCAGCATATGTAAGTATATCATGACAAAATAAAAGGAATATTTTTGCATGTCGTAATGCGTTCTTATTTGTGTGATTCTCAGCTTGATGACAGGCCATGGATGAACAAGGCAAACAAGGCCAAATTTGAGGAAATGATGACTGGCGGTCCAGTCGAGTGCCTAGAGAGCACCCTCAAGACGATCGTCCTGAGGACGCCGAACTTTGGCCCCAAGAAGCTCGTGCTTGCCAACTACCTCCTTGGAGCGGCAAAGGTGCTCAAGGTGATGCGCATCGGCTTCGGGAGCAAATCCGCCGACTATGAGATTTTGCCCCCGAAGAGAAGGGGCTCTAGCGACGCTCAGGTCGTGTTCCACCGCTCTTGCCTCCTCGAGCTAAGCTTGTCCGCGTCCAACTACAAGCTCGAGGATCCCTTCATGCCATGGGGCGAGGCTGATGTGCTTGATTGATGATTGAGTAGTAGTCGTTAATAAATTGTCAGTCGTGTAAACGATTGCTCGGTTATATTTGGTACTGATCACCGTGGTAAACTTGAACCATTACCTAAACCAATATATGACGTGTTTGTTGTTTGGACTTAAAAGTTCTAATTATGTTGGCTTCATGGTGATGGAAAGGCAATATGAGCAATTTAGGAGTCTTTTGGGTTCCAGTTTAAGTTGTTTGTTGGCATCATCATCATATGAGATTGTGTTCGGCTTTGAGCAGGGAGATGAGAGGAGATTTGTTAACCCAGTCAAGAAAGTTGCCCCGAGTCAGAACTGGTATTCTTGATGTATTTCATGCATTTGAGCACAATATTCTGCATTTGAGAGCATCTTTGCTTGCAAGACAGGTCTGTAACTGTATGTCCTGGTTCAACAAAGCGGGTCATCTTAAGCGTGAGTTCACCATCAGACTACGATTTACATGTTACAGCCTTGTACGTTGTACTCCGATCCAATGAGCGCTGGTAAAGCAAAAGTCACAGGACCGAGACGATGCTTTCAACCGGTGAACAGAGCAAACTTCTCAGCGAATTTTGATACCAAAACCGCAATGAAGAAAGTACAGTGTTCAGCAGAAAGAGAAGCATGACTTACCACCCTTACACCTGTGCAGCAGCCGGCCCAAATCGCCAATCAGCTGGTCACACGAGCTTATCCACATCCACGTCACAACGGCGCGTGGATATTTTCCGGCAGCCGGGCTCTAGATGTCGCCTTCGGCTTCCGCCACCTTCGCTCACATTCTAGACTCCTCCACCGCTCTCTCATCTCATCCCCCACCTCTTCTAGTATAAATTTCTGTCGCCACGCTCAGCGTACTAGTAGCACGAAGGAACAGCACCACCACCACCTGAGGAACTATAGCTGCACAACCTGAATCAATCAATCCATCCGTCGTCCATCGATTCCTTCCTTGAGATGGCGATGCACATGCGCGTGACGCACCGCGACGAGGAGGGGAAGAAGGTGTCGGAGCGGATGCCCATTCCGGAGACGCGGCGCCCGGACACGGCCAAGCACTTCGAGCGCAAGCTGGAGGAGCAGGGCCTCCACCGCTTCGAGCGCCACCCGGCCAACGCGCCCCGCGGCGTCGGCATCGGTGCGCCGCCGCCCAAGTCCGGGCGGGGAGGCAAGTACACCTGGGAGGGCCCCGGCGGCCTCGTCGAGGACCAGATGGACCCCGCGCCCGCGGCCATCGACCGCAACGATCCCAACTACGAAGAGGAGGAGGAGGAGCAGCAGGGCGACGAGTTGGCCAAGGAGGCCGTCGTTGGGGAGGTGGAGGTCGCCAAGGTGGCCGAGGCCAGGGACGGCGTCGCCAGAGTCGACGTCGCGCCGCCCCTGCTCCAGGAGCAGCAGCAGTAGCTAATTGTAGTTGCTTTACTAGCTGAACTTATCCCTGCTGCGGTCGAGTTTGCTCTGTTCTGAACTTGCGTATGAACTGTACTTTGTTTTTTGCGAGAGTAATTTACTGCACTTTGTACAAAATCAATAATAATCTAGTGTCAATCGAAGGCTAATTGAATTTGCATTTCTTCGTGTATACTTGCCGTCATAAGACGCGTGGAAAAGTTTCATCATCTCGTCGTGATTTTTTTTGTTGGGACCATATCCTGGGTGCGAGTTTTGCTTATCCGGTTTCTTGAGCTCTAAACCCGTCTGATCGATCAAACGGCGTCGATTCTGACTTTTGATGTCCAAAGTGGCCGGGCCAGGAAGCACGAATTTTTTGGCCCGGTTAAAGCACCGCACATCACGATTAATGATTAATTTAGGCCGTACCGTCTGGCAAATTAGGATGGTCTGTTTAACCTGATTTTAGCCTGTTTGTTTAGCCCGAGAAAACACGGTTTATTAGCAAAAGTTTTTATTTATAATATATTTTTTTAAGCTATTCTGGTGGTGTTCTTGTATGGTGAAGTTCTGTTTGAATTGAAATGGTTGTGTTTGCGAATTTGTGTGAATTTTGACCTAAAGTTTAGTGTTGAAATGATTTTTGTGCTGTTAAAGTACGAAAATAATTTATACGCACGAAAAGAATTTAGGGCTTTTCGGTCCGGCACGGCATATTTAACGCCGTGTCATGGGACACGGCACGACACGTCACGAAATTAACAGCGTGCCGTGCCAACATGAAATTAAATGGGCCGTGCCTTTTAAGGTCCGGGCTGTGCCTTGCCGCTCGTTTAGACATCACTAATTCTGACAGGCGGACCAAAATTTAGCCGGAGCGCGGCCCATTCTATTTTAGTTCCAGTTGTAGTAGCAGTAGTCCGATAATTTGGGCCTTATACACATTCTGCTTCAACGTGAAAGGTTTGCAGCCCACAAAATAAATAGAGCCCATCATCATTGATATGGTCCTTATCAGACTCGCATGGTCAATGAGTGCTGCCACTGCCAGTCCGGCCCTGCAAGAGGGCCTTTTTCTTTTTTACTTTGCTTTGTCAGTGTTGTTGTACACTTTGACACAAACAAAACTGATTTGTCTCATGTCTAACAAACGTTTGTTTCCTGGCTTGCAAGTTGCACATTGCATGTGCTTTTCGAAATTTCTCGAAGTGTGCCCGGCCGGGGTTGAGTTTGTTCATGTGAAGATTGTGTAGATAAACGTTCCACGTCTATGAGATAACTTTTAGTTCAGTGGAATTTTAGCTTTTTTTGCATCAGTTTTGTTGTAAATTTTGACGCAAAGGAACTGATTTTGTCTCGGGCCTAACAAACTTTCGTTTCGTGGCTTGCAAGTTGTTAGTTTCAGTTGCTTTTTGGAATTCCTATTAGCGGTGAAGATGGTTGTAGAGTATTCACGAATGCAGACTAAAAATATCAGTAAAATTTGAGTTACTGTGCTTGATGCATCATTCTGCTACACAATCCTCTTGTGCATATGCGTCCGATGGGAAGGAGATGCGTTTATTAATGTCCGGGGTGTTACCTTTGGTACCAAGAACATAAATTATTTAAGATGTGTTTATTTTAAAACATACAACTATAGTACGTATGACGGCTGGTGTGTAACTAAAATTATCTTATCGAATTTATGGTATCTCCATTTGTCGTGACACGACAAGTTTCCCAACATGAGCCACGTGGCAATGAGAAATCCTTTTTCCTGTTATTGTCTTTCGACCCATCTTAATCCGCTGCTCCATTCGCGTGCTATCTTCTTCGTCTACCTCGCGCGACCCTCAGCGCCACCCCAAAGGAAAAAAAAATCTAGAACCAAATTAAATAGAAGGAAAAAAATGGTGGTGAGAACATAAATGGTACATGTCGCGGGAAACGATGATTATGAAGGGTGAGAGGGTGATCGTTCTCCCTTCATCTTATCCTTGTCTGACAAACGAAGATACAGCTCCGCTGATTACACAGTCGGCGAAGCAGCAAATCAACCTGGTTCACTGTAGCTCAAGACGTCACGAAACCGCACCGCACGCGGCACACACTATAAATCAAACGGAGAGCACACCAGACATGCTGCCCAGGTTCCTTATCTCGTCTGAAGAACACATTGTCCGAGGGAGAGGCTGGTGAGTGACGCCCGACGGCGATGTGGAGGCGGCGGATTTTCGCGGACAGGGTCGAGGAGGAGGTCGCCCGACGCTCTGCTCCGTGAGTGCCTTTCTGAGTCTTCGGCGGGACAGGCTCTATCTTTTCATCTGCAATCTTCTTCCTTATTCTTCTGTCTTCTGATACCCCGTCCAATCTTTTTGTGATGCCAAGACGGCCGCAGAGGAACGATGCACTCGCGTACCTGCGTTTAGTGAAGCTGGAGTTCCAAGACAACGTCCAGAAATACGAGGATTTTTTGGCGATAATAATCCACTATAGGCAGGGCAGGTCGGTGAAGATCCTTGCATTTCCTAATTTTTCCTCAGTAAAATAGAACATATCTTTCATGCGTGACTAGGCTGCAGGGAGAGATCGATGCTCCAGTGTCTTTCATTTCCTGATTATACTTTATATCCGTGTCTTGCAGTATTGATGCCCGCGGCGTAGCCAGCCGTGTGAGGGCCTTGTTCGCTGGTCACCCCCATCTCATCCTTGGCTTCAATGTCTTTCTGCCCGTTGGATACGAGAACGAGATTCAGGACGGAGAAGAAGCATCTGTTTGATTTCTGTTTGAGAAGATCCAATAAATAATGTCATGAATTTTCCCTCCATGTGAAATAAAAAGCGAATCATCGCTGCTCTTTTTTCTCTATATATTATGGTCTATATACATTTTTGGTTCACAAGGTTATTTACATCTCCTGATCAATGATTACATTAGAGTTCATCAAAATATCCTGCGAACTTAGTTACTGGATTTATATTTGGGGTTAATAGTTATGATGGGACCGGTTTCTACAGATATAGAAATGATGAATTATATTTATATATGCATTTACATGAGCCACGGCTAGAAATTGAATTTCTATAGAATCTGACCCGCCGATGGAATTTTTTTTTAGTACAAAGTACAACTCAGACGTACACAACGCACGCACACTCACCTCTATGAACACACATACGCCGATGGAAATGACATACGCTAAATTAAAAGCTTTGACGGCCCGGCCCAGCTCGGCCCGGCGTAGCGGAGTCGCGTCGCCAGGTCGGTTGCACCTTCTATCGGGGTGGCCAAAGCTGTCGAGGATGTCGAGCCTAGCAATGCCACATCAAGGCCAACCTGCTACACAGATGTGAGTGAGTAGCCCGCGTTGTCGTCGAGGTGGTCGACCCGCCACGCTGCAGTAAAGGTGGACGAGCCAGTTGTGCACCGTAGTGGGCCCGCCGGCTGCCGCACTGCGCCCACAGAGATGTCGCGATCCAGTGTCGGAAGCATATCGACGTGAACGGCGAAGGAGGGGTAAGAGCGCACCGTGGCCACCAGCGGCGATCCCGTGTCGCGTCGGAAGCTTTCTGTGTGAATAGTCACATGCAGCCACACCGTGCCTTGTGGGAAGTGCAACCATATCGTGATGCTTCAGGTTTAAAACAGAGGCAGCGTGCCCTGCGTGGACGCGGGAGGGTTACACCGGCCCAATGCCGCCAATAGCCGAGAACGTCCGCAGGCCAGGCCAACAAGCATCCAGCCACGCGAACGTTTGAACGCGCGCCCTTTACCTTTTTCCGGCGACAGTTTTGGGAAACAGCGGCTCGCGGGCAGGGCCTGTCTACGTGTGCTCCGACGTGTAAAGAGCGACCGTTTTAGCCTTTTACACTTTCGCAACCAATTTTGTTTCTGTGTAGGCGTGCTCCTCAGGGCAGAAGTGTGCGTGCTCCGCGGCGAGAAGTGTGCGTGAGAAGCGGGGCGGCAGCGTCGATCCGGTGCTTGAGCCTTGAAGAAGGGTCCGGAAGCCGCTCGAGTTATCCGCGACTTTGCACGGGAACTGACGTCAGGCTATTGGGATCAAGGGGATTCAACGCTTATTCTTTAAATTAATCCAACGACGACGGAAATTTGAAATGATGTGGACATGTTCGTCAGTGAGAAATGCGACCACATTGGGAAAGTAAGAGATTTGTAACGTTCAGTCTGTTCGTTTCGCTGCAGCTGCGGCTGCAGAAAAATAACTGTGAACACTGTAGCTGTTGCTGAAAAAATAACTGCGAACACTGTAGCTGCTGCAAAGCAGCAAGACGAACACGCTGGTTATACCCAAGTTAATTAATAAAGGGTGGTGATTCTTCTAAAAAAAAGGTGTGATGCAGTCAGCATCAGCATAGACGTCCGCAACAAGCAGCGTCCCACGTTGGATGCTGGCAAGCTCGGACACGGTGGCGACGTGGCTAGGAAAGAGTAGGAGATGGCAAGCTCAGAACTCGAATTCTTGAGCAATGCCATGTTACTAGGGCACAGCCATTTTCATTTGAAATCATCTTTGCATGGTTGCAATTAACATGGTTAATGGGGACTGCTTGCTTAATTTGGACACCACCAAGTAATGATTCCAGCCAGACATCATATTACTCGAGCGTGCGCGTGCGTTCAGCATGAGACGAGAGTACAGCCACGACTGTATGCTCATCTATCACAGTTGAATTCATACACAGGTAGTCGTACAATCGTACCTGCCAGTCGTGTACGTACATCCTACATTGTACTCCAATCCAACAAGCCCTGCGAAACTAATGTTAGATTACTTTCATTTGTATACTACGGCAATAACAATGCATTTTGCACCGAGTTTTGTTGCCAAAACAGCAACAAGATCGCACGGTGTTCAGCTGATTGTAAAGCAAGATCCTACACCTGTGCAGTAGCAGGGCATGGGCCAACAGTGGTCGTGGCACATCCACATCCACGTCCGATCGCTAGAGAGATTGGCGCCTTCGGCTTCCTGCAGCTTCGCCCACGTTCTAGACTCTCCTCCCCGCTCCTCCATCGCCCGCCCACTCAACCCCACCTCTTCTATAAATTTCTCTCCCCGCATTAACCTTACGAGCACGAAGAAACAGAACACAGTTACACAGCTCACCTCAATCCAACAGCACCACCTGAGACAAACACCGATAGGATAGGCCGCACGATGGCGACGCAGTACACGGCCGAGCACTTGGAGCGCAAGCTGGAGGAGCAGGGCCAGCAAAAGGAACCGGCCGGCGTTGAGGATCAGAAGGACCCGGCCCTGGCAGCCACCGGCCGCAATGATCCCAAGCGCGAGGAGTTTGATGAGGAGGAGGTGGGCAGCGAACATGACGTCAAGGATGAACTCTGAGAGGTGGAGGTCGCCATGACGGCCGAACTCCAGGAGCAGCAGCAGCAGTAATTAACTGCACGAGCCGTCGTTTCATGAACTTATCTGTCTTGTTGCTCTATGTTTCTGCCAGTCTCATTTCTGTTCGGAACTCTATCTCCTCCTAGTTGTTCTATGTTTCTATCCTGGGCTGTAATTCTATGATGTGAACCAACGTTGTGAACCAACGTTCTGAATGATAATGGAGAATTGGAGAGGGGCGTGGCCCATCTCGAAACAACATCTAGTCGTCACTGTTTTTGTATGAACTGTACTCCGGTCCGCGCAGTGTTGAACTGTTATTTTATTCGAGAGTATGAACTGAACTTTGTCATAAACTCAAAAACAATACATTTTGAATCGAATCCTAATTACATCTGCAGTTCATGTGCTTGGCATCATAAAGCCCCACGGGGAAGTTCCATCCTTTGTGCGATTTTCTTTCATCTTTTCTGAATCATATCTTGGTGTCAATTATGCGGTCCACTCCACTATCTTGAGCACTGAACCCATCTTCTCCTATCAAAACAGAGAGAGAGAGAGAGAGAGAGAGAGAACACATCTTCTTCTTCTTCTTCATTTTCTAGGGAAAGCAAACCATGGTTGCAAATAGCTTGCTATAGCTTCGTTATAGCTTTTTGAGATAGGTGCCGCAACGATATTGCAAATATTACCGATAATGCCGCTAACTTCGCTATAAGGCGAAATAGCTCCGCTAATTACTCCGCTAACTCCGCTAACAGAGTTATGAACTTATAATTTATGATTCATAAATCATAGTTCAAGTGATGTGATAAATTTACTTATTCATAGATCAAATTGTGCTTGTTTTCTTGATTTTGTAGACTGCTTTGCTGTTAGGAAACAAGACAAAAAACGATGGTATGCTTGGAGAATGGCATGCGCATTTGAAATTTGGGCTGAAATTGGTGAATTTATTAATGTTTTGGTTTAAAGTTTGCTTTATTTTGCAAACCACTATTGACAATAGCTGCCGCTATAGCTGCGCTATAGCTTCTATAGTTTTTTTTAGAGCACACCGCTAAACTTTATAGTCCACTATTTGCAACCTTGAAGCAAACCCATCTTTGATCAATTAAACGGCGTCTTGAGTCTGAAGTGACAAACAATTTGTCTGACATTCTGCATCGCTCCAGGTATGGGCCCATTCCATACGAATTCTCACTTTGGCCTTTTTGAGGCCTTATACAGATAGTTCTTCAAATTGAGAAGAATACCGGGCCAAAAACTTGACGGAGCCCGTGGCCAGCGATTTGGGCCAAATTCTCGCGGTCAAGGAGTTCCGCCGGCCCGAACCTCTGAGAGAGGTTTCTACCCTCTGCTAGGTTTTGCCACAATTCCCTCCCGGCGGCGGCCATTTCTATTAGCTTGCCTCGCCGGAGCGGACCAGCAAGAATCCGACGATGGCGAAGGGCGACGACGCCTTGGCGCGGAAGAGAAACAAGGTGCGCCGCAAGCGCATGCGCAACAGCGAGAACGCCGTCTCGGAGCGGGTCGCGGCAATCATCGCGTCCAAGCGCCGCGGCTGCGAGGGCATGTGCTTCTCGCTCCCCACCCCCGACGACCCCTTCAACGACCGTCACGGGAACAAGCGAAAGGTCGAAGAACCGGCCGACGACGTCGCGGCGGACGAGGGCGACATCCCCAAGAAGACGAAGAAGGATTTGAACGCCAAGAAGCAGCCGCTTGCAAATGCCGGAGCCAAGACCGTAACCAAGGCTGTGCGTGAGCAGGAGACGGAGGGGGAGGAGGGCCGCGTGGATTACGACCGGCCGTCCAAGTTCTTGGTGGTCTGCCTCAACGCCATCCGGGATGCTGTGGCTCCCGGTGACGGCGGCGGCATCCACGGTGCCGGCGACTGGGGCGTGGAGCTCTGGAGAAGCTGCTCGGCGGCGGCGCCTTGCGACGTGCTGGATACCAGCGGCGCCTGCGCCACGCTGGAGCAGACGGCTTGGCTTGTCGCCACTGCTTGCGACATTGTCGCCAGAAAGGAGAGGCTCGGGATGGTCGTTTCTTGCCCCTTCCTGTTGTACCTCGTCCCGTCCCAGGAAAAGGCTGCACAAGTTAGTACTGCTGAAATGCTCTTGCTAATCCCTGTTATCTTCTTCTGTGCATCCTTTTATGTACAAAATGTGAATGATGCAGTGATCATTTCGTGTTGTTTGGCAGGTGCGATCAATATGCAAGCCCCTGAAGCCTCTTGGTATTCATTCGGTGAGCTTGCATCATGGAGCTTCTATTGAGCACCAGGTGTCAGGGTATGTTATGTTCAATTATTAGTATCCTCTTGTATTCAATTTTGGTTATGTGGATGTTTCAGTAGTCCCTATAAACACCAGCGTTGATTCATCTCTCTTGACTCTCTGTCAGACTAAAAAGTTGTGAGCCCGAGTTTCTTATATCAACCCCTGAGAGACTTCTTGAACTTGTTTCCTTAAAAGCGATTGACATATCAAACGTATCAATGCTGGTGAGTAAATGTTGATTATGAAACGTACCATTTCACATGTAGTTCTCAAATTGATATATGCTAGTTGTGTTTCCAAGTATGAAATATGTGATAGTTCTAGGCTTCTAGCAAATGTATAATGTCAGACTCCTTTCTCCATTAGTTCTAAAATCTTTTATCCATATAGTTAGATATCCTGAAACCAAGTTTCATCTAACAATGACAAATTTGATTAACAGGTGGTTGATGGACTGAAATCATTCATGGACCTTAATGTTACTGACAAACTTTATTCTATTAGAAATGCCATATTAAGCAAGCCTCAGATCACTGTTTTCAGTGATCCGTATGACAAAAATGTTTCTGCGGTAACAAGAAATCTAATCAATGGAAGAATTACAAGGCTTTGCATCAATGATTCTGTTGCGTCCCGAGGTGCATTCATATCCCAGTATGTTCACTTCTGTCCGTCAGAGAAGAAAATATCAAAGGTACTTCTGTATGTTATTTCTCATGTTTTGTTGGCTTTGATGTGCCAAGCTTCTTATCCTCGAGAGCATTTGTGAATAGCTAGTGAGCAACAAAATTTTTCTGCAGAACCTCTGGTCTCCCCGCTTTAATTTTTTCCTTAATTTTAACACTTGATGTGCCTCCCGCATACAGGAGATCATGCTGTGTAGGATGTCAAACTTTAAAACAGATAGATGTCTTATAACATTGGTAACCTATATAGGCATGAATGTGGCAGAAAAAGCTTGTTAACTAATTAGTCTTACATGTCTGCATCACTATTATGGCTAATAGTTTATGGGGCAGGAGCTCTTCAAAGTGTTTTGATAACCTATTCAATCAATCGTGTTCTGCTGCTTTGATGTTCTGATGATGAACTCTTCACATTTTCAGGTCAAGGAAATAGTTGAGAAGATTTTAAAAGGACACGCTAAAAAGACATCAAAGGTTCTGCTAGTTGCTGCAAGCGATCGAAAAGCACGGGACCTATTAACCTCTCTTAAACTGGAAAACGGCGCAGTTATTCCTAATGACTCACACGGTCATTCTTTTACCATATGCAGCAGGTGCAGTGAACCAAACAACATTGTTGTTTCTGTGAATTTTCCATCTTTTGATGCCAACTGAATCAACATAACAGTCTTTTATCATTTAAACAACCTCATTATCGTTGATTGAGAGTAACATGTGTGTTCACATCTTTGACACCTTAAACGTATCTGTATTTGTGCAGTGTGGGGCTGATGAATGTCCATGTGAAAGATCGGGACAGCTTGGTGACTACAGATGTTGAGGAGTTTGAAACTGTGTTGGTCGTGGACTTGCCTCCTTCAGTTGATGAATACGCTGAGGTCCTCACCGGCGCAGCTCGTCATGCGGTTATTGGGGAGGTCCATAGTATCTTCTGTAACACTGATGCTCCTCTTGCGAAACCTCTGGTTGAGCTTCTTGCAAACTGTGGCCAGGCGGTGCCTGATTTTCTCAAGAAATTAGTGTCCTCATAGCAGGATCGATTTCTTTGCCGGAGCCATTAGAGGCTGCCAGTGCCATGGTGACTAGGATTAGTGCTGCCACCTACCATCCATGAACTCCTTGTCACCATGAAATTTTGACGTTTTTGTGTTTTTTCTACATGTGATCCTCATTTGTCTGCACAACAATGATATCAATCCTGGGCCTTGATGTACTGCTAGTCCTTGTTGTGAAATGTGAATGCATTAAAGCCCTTTCTCTGGAAGAACCGGGCCTGTCGCAGGTTATAAGTTAGCAGGCTCTATTATTGTTGATCTTGTCAAGGTACTGTGTCAGTCATCAGGACCGCTCATTGCCCCCTTTCTCTTTTTCAAAGCGAAGCCGAAAAAAGGCATACATTGATTGACTGATGGATCTCTGGATATTTAAAGTGCATCACAATGTCAACGACATAGCTTCCTTTAACCAAGGGTGTGTTCGTTTCACCGTTTAGACCCCTCTAAAATTTAACTCTAAAGAGAATCTTATTATTTAGGAGTATTAAATAAAATCTAATGACAAAATTTTTTTACAGATGGGTACATCTTTACGAGACGAATCTAATGAGCCTAATTAATCTATGTTTTGCTACAGTGATGCTACAGTAAATATCGTCTAATCACGGCTTAACTACTCTCGTTAAATTCGTCTCGCGATTTAGAGGGGGGGTTCTGCAGTTAGTTTTGTAATTAAACTTTATTTAAGATAAGATTCTTTGTGTTTAAACCCCTCTAAATTTTAGACTCTAAAACGCCGAACACACCCCAAGTTCCTTTTTACATGTTCACAGTACTCTTCTTGCTCGCCTCTCCCTTCCTCTCTGCCTGTCAGGTCGATGGATTCATAGCAGTTCTGCAGCAGATTTGGTAGCAACAACTAAAGCTGCTGTGTTCGATCGTGCCGGATTGGTCCCTGCAATCGGATAGCAAAAACTTTGGCCTGGCAGGATCAAGATGGTGGGTTTGCAGTTCAAAAAAGAAAAAAAGAAAAAAAGATGTGGGTTTGCTGATCGGTCACCGGTGGAAGATACTCGCTCAGGACCATATGAAGAGCAAAGGACATTATCAGTACAGGAAGCGAGCATATTACCTTTGACACGCGATGGTGGGTTTGCTGATTTATGCACGTATTAATTGACACGCGAATGCACCTTACTAATGGTGTTCGTTTACTATCTCAGGTTTCTCCTTTCTTCTCGATGTTCTGAAGTCACAGCAGTTACCTTTGATCGGATTCCTGCGGTGACCCGATCCTGAAACGAAATGTTCGTCCTGATCTTCAGTTCAGCCACGAACACGCTTGAAGCTGAAGCCTGTCGTCCTGAAGCACTCCCACACCATTTGTTTCAGTTACAGTTGTGAAGCATTTCCAATGGACGGCTTTGCTGGAGGTGCACTAGCCTTTCCTTTGTCAAATCACAAGCATCTTGCGCAATGTACGCACGCAGGTCTTTGCCGCCGCCACTGAAACTGTTGTCTAATACGAGTATCAGAGCACCATTCGGCATTAAACAACAGCGAGTCAAGCACAACCTTTTCATCAGCATGCATGCATGCGTGATCAAGCTTTATGAAACTCTAAAGGCGGTTGATCAGGCTTTGAGATGCAAGCCCTTCGGCAGTAGTTGTTTTTCTAGCGTTGATCCGCTCAAGTTGGCGAGTGCTTTTGGAGTACAGTTTCTTAGCAAGCCTGCCATCGTGCCACGTGCGCTCATCCAAGCACAGATATTGATGTACAGTACCATTCAGGCATGCTGTATTTGCGTTTATAAATTTTTCGGCGATGACTTTGTGTCCACTCCTTTTCCTAGAATTTTGATGCCGGCTTTATCGTGAGGCGTGAGGAATGTTGCACAGGATGACAAAAGTTAGATGCGCAAAGTACAAGATGTATTGGTCAAATGTGATCTTTCTGTGTACATGTATATTTTTCTGCTCAACAATGGTAGCTACTCGTGGTGTGCTATGGCGGCGAATAGAGCTAGCGTCGGCAACTCGTATCTCGAAATATTCCGACAGAACTTTTTGGTTCCTTAAACAAAGGGAGGAGCTTTCCATGATACTCCTAGTACCAGTTGCATTAGGGTTATGAGGATGAACATGTACATGTACATGTCTCTCTCAGCATGCTAAATTAAGTAAAGCATTATTATGCCCACTCGTTTTACTGGTTGCATGCTAATATAAGCTACCATCTTATCATCAACGGCTGAGCACCACCAGCAGACCAGCTCCACCAAGCTCCGGCCCCCGTCGTCCGTCGGTCGTACGTGAAAAAGTGGTGAATTGCGCATGCATTCTCCTTCAGCTAGTTCGCTGACGCACATCAAACAATATTTATGCCGTGATTAGCCACTGTTTGCATCTAGCTAGGGATTGCATCATGATCTCTAAACATTTGTTAATGATTAGGCAGCATCCTCGTGGAATGCATGAAGAGAGAGAACCATTTGCTTATAATTTTGTAACACTGATTGAGCTTATCAAATATCAATCCAAATCGGGTACGTCGATATGGTTGGACAGTATCCTAGGGCCCTTCTACTTGAAGAAAGCATCTAGACGCTGCTGCAACTTGATAAGCACCTAGTCGCAATGTCAGCAACAAAGACCGTGGCGCACGCCAGCAGGATATGATATGTTTGTGTGGTGCGTTATGCGTAGTGTGAATGGCTGAGAGAGTGTCATGATCAATGGTACGAAATTAAAACCAAAACGAAGAGAGTGCGTGCTCTTGCGAGTTAGGTCGGGAAATATCCGAACGACTTTCGGGGATCATAACACACGTCGTGTCATGCTCACAATATCGTGGCATCTCCTCGCGTGCTGTACTTGAGTCAGGGCCGTCTTCGAGCATGGGCAAGGTGGGCGACCGCACAGGGCCCCCAAAAACTTAGGGCCTCAGCTTAAGCTTCCCTCGTAGCCGCCGTTGTTCTTCAGGAGTCGGATGCATAATGTATTTTTGAATTTGACTGAGAGAAATGATGGAGGAGCCAGTAAAAACTCCATTTTGATTGTTTATTGGGATCTAGACCATTCAATAGTCTCCCGATGAGGAGCTCCTGTTGTCAACAATGGTGGAGGAAGAGAGAGAGAGCGTAAGTGCTTGGAGGATGAAGAAGGCTCTCTGAATTTAAGGGCCTCATTTTGCATTTTGGACCAGGCCTCCAAATTTCTGGAGACGGCCCTGCTTGAGTCGATCAGTCACTGCTGATTTATCCGTGATGTGGCTTGCTAGGATGTGAAAGGAATATAAGTAGTACATAATGATCCATTGATTCCAGGAACAACAGCTGAAAATGATAGGGCAAGTTCAGCACTTTTGAGTTTCAGAAAATGACAGGGTAAGCAAGTCCACCACTTTAGAGTTCCCATGAACCGCGGCATTGTTGCTTGCATCGTCCTTTCCATTACTCCATTAGCACTTCTCCCCACTACGAGAGGTGAGCAATTAGTCACGAGCCGTATAAACTCCTTTTGCGATATCACGTCTGGAATTGTTAACTGGTTTTACATACCTCCCACTGATATCGCACGACCGAGAGCTGGTAAGTCGTTGCTTCCGCATTTCTTTTCAATCTGGTGCACGGATATGAAGTACTATATGATGACAGTCTGAAATGGGCAGTACACAATGTCTCGACACAACATGTTTCGCGTGTGTGGACCAGGACACACGCGTCGTCCGGATACATAGTGCTAGGGACGTCTAAACGATCCATGCCGATCCCTTTCAGCGTCCCAATGAAATTGCAGGTTCTGATATCATTTTCCATGCAGGCATGCTGATGCCTCCACCTAGCTACCTCAGCTCGGCTCAGCCTCACCCTCTTGTTGGCCTGCTACTCTTGGTCTTGGATAACGAAAGCGGCGTGTGCAAACGAACGCGGCTGCACACCATTGTAGACTAGACTTGTTGATCAGTTGATGTACTAGCTAGCTGGTGCGCGTAACAATGACACGCCGCCGCGCGCAGCCAAATACTAGCCAATGGAGCCGACATGGATACACATGCGTGATGAACGAAATTCGCAGGAATTTGTTTCATTCAGTTGGATTCTCTCGGCACGCACGCCCACAGATAATATGGGATAGCTGGGGGATTTGGACTCCGTAGCTTCCGTATCCATGCCGATGGGGGCGCGCGCGGGTGGGACGATTCGACGACATCTCGTCGTATCGGGCGCCCGGCTAGCTTCGTGCCGGCTCTGTGTCTCTGTCGCCGCTGCGCGCCTGCATGCGTCCCTGCTGTATGAATCTCGTGTGGAAATCAGAGGCCACGACGAGCGCTGCGCCTGCCTAGCTGACTTGAAAGCTACAGTGGACAGATCAGATCCAACCGTTGACTCACGTGAACCGATACGAAAGCGGCAGGGAAGACCAGAGCAGCGAGCGGAGCACCCGTCCAACGATCAGCAGATCACGCGCCGCCCGGACCGGAGCCGTGTGTGAGACCAAAGCAAGCAATGCAAGCGCACTGACGTCCCAGCAGCTGGAGTTCTCGACGACGACAAGGACGAGCACGACCACACCAAAGGACATGCAGTCCAGAATCCAGACCAGCAATGATGCACGCAACTTCTTCCTCTCCTCTCCTCGCGGCGCGAGTGCCGGGTCAGTGGTCACTGCAGAGTGCACAGTACGTGTAGGAGGAGATAGTGGCGCCAATGATGCAGGAAGAAAGAAAGAAATGGCCCAAGCCGAAGTGGAGGGAGGCAGAGCGCAGTTGAAGCAGAAGGCTGCTAGCGCCCACCAGTTCAGTCGAGTGGTTCAGTGGACACCGGGCAGTGGCATAGACGATCCTGCTACTACTACAGTGCTGTGTTGTGAGTGGGACCCGCTGGGCCACAGCCGGCCGTTGAGGTCAATGGTGCATCAGTGCATGCAGGTTTCTTCAGCCCCGGCTGGCTCTGCTCCGTGTCGAACGGCCCTGCCTGCTCTTCTTCAACAGAGCGAAACAGAGACGCAACAAATTTCCTGTTTTTCTTCCCTTTTTCAAGCTCTGCACGTCTGTCTCCAACAAGTCATACAAACGTAAATGTAAGACACATTTAAACATGAGTCCTGGTAGTACACACTACTAGCTGAAAGGATGCGGTTGCTCCTGCATTCATGCAAAGCCGGTTCTCCGGTGGAGAGAAAAAGGAAAGAGCGAGCGTTGGCAGCAACCTCAGTTGGCTCAAAGCCTGGAAAAGTTCCACGCTTTAACAATGCTTGTCTGCCTCAAAAGTTCATCGCTTGGTCCACGTCCGCCATCCGTCAGTTGTGTGTGAGCATTTTTCTAGAATCTCCGGTGACTGAAGAGTTTTGGTTTCTGGGATCACACAGAACCACGATTAGTAAACATTGACTAGCGGTGCTCTCACCGTTCGTCTTTCACCATTTTTGGCTTCGCTCCATCTACCGTTTATTTCTTCATTCCGTCAGCAGATACAAAAGTTAAATCTTTAAGCTCGTACTAGTATACTTTACTTTCAGAGCTTCTGCTAAGCTCCATTTTCAGGTCAGATGGTGGAGCAGGATTTGGTTATTGGATATTCACAAGGCAAAGACTTGCTCGATCACAAAAGTGAAAAAAAAATCCATGACGACTTTTCTAAAGCTTTGATTCTACACATGTCAGCTATGAACAGTCCAAGTCGAGAACGAAGATGGTGCATTCTATGCCTTAGTAATCCTTAGGATAAATTTGAGCAAGATTAATTAACTCGGTTGTTGTCAGAAAGTGAGCTTAACTAGGCTTAAATATCCTTCAATTTGCATACATATTCTAACTAGGCTTAAAAATCTTTTTTCCACATTTTTCAAAATATATCTTTGATTACAACCTTTTTATATTTTATTAAATATGCACTAATAAAATTATAGTCTCATCAAAATTGTTGTAAATAAAAATCTAGTAGTACGACTCTCATGTTGTGAATCATAATAATTTGTAGCATGTTAGTTGTCACACTTCAAAAGTCTAACAAAAAAATGTAGCGTTTATTTTGAAACTGTTTAGAATTTATTTATACAAAATTTTATAAATTCTTAGATCCAATTGAGCGAATACAAGTTAAACCCTCTAGCTCATGTATAGTTAAGTTGGAGGTGGAAATATTACTTATAATTTCAGTATTCATGTTAACAACAACCGCAACAAACTTCGTACACACTACAAAATCATAACAATTGTAATTTATTTTGTCCTGATGACTTGTCTATCTATTTTTAATACATTTTGTTCTACAAGAATTTTAGTCATCTTATTCACTAATTGAATTTTTGGTAACCTCAAATTCTGCATGTCTATCGAACCCTTGTATTTTTTCCTTGACTTCTCTAGAAAGATTGTCTAAATTAATTTGATATTACAGTACAATACATTTTTAGTCAAGTAAATTAGTTTCAATTTTTGTCACTCGTGAAAATATGATCTCTATCCAAGCACTCTGCTTTATTGACTTCTTTAGAAGGAATGCCTAAATTCGTTTGATAATCAATATATGATAATTTTATTCATATAAGTTATATGTTGAATCTTCAACACGCTTGAAAATGAATTTTTATCCAACCATTGTACCTCCTTGACTTCTCTAGAATTGGTGGCTAAATACATTTATTTATCTTCTTCTCTTGTTAATATTGTTTTTGTTGCAAGTTCTCGTCAAACATCTCCTCACGGCTAGAGAAGGCAAGGCCACTACTAGTCTAACACCTAGTAACCTTTTTTCATTGTTGCGCCCTTTTGTCCTCAAAACCTCCATGTTTCTACCGAACAAGATTGTTACACAATTGACACATGAGGTGCAACAACAAGAATGTGGATTGAAACATCATAACGAATAGGCCACTTCTTATCACGATAAATTACCTCTATTCCTTTTATTTATCCGTGTTTATCTTTCTACGATCCTCAAAATATCTGTAAAGAAAATCTAGTATTATGACTCTCGTTGTTTTATTGAGAAGGTATGTCTCTCTTAATGTGAACCATAACAATTTGTTAGTGGTCACACTTCAAAAGTCTGAAATAAAAATGAAGTAGTATTTACTCTGAAATTATACTGGAATTTATTTGTTTTCTATCGAGTTATGGTAAAATTCTTCGTTGAGCTTGAGGTGGGCAAAAAGGATGGACGCTGTTTGGGCCGAGCTAGTTTGGCACTGTAAGCTGAAGGCACATGCAAATGCTCTACGTGTTACGAAAGTATGGCCGACTCCAACGCGTATGCACGCGTGCAGAACTGCAGACCCAACCGTGCCCGAGTCGCTGCAAGTTGCTCATGGCAAGCGCAGCTTGGCAACGCTATAAATAGAGGGATTGCTGCTCACCATCGCCACGCTTCAGCCACACCCATCCAGCCATCCTACAGACTTCGCTCGCCACTCAGTTCAAAGTCGTACAGCTTCTTCTCTCGCCCTTCGACAACGCAGCAAAGTTGACGACAAGAAAGAGATGAGGCGTTGCAGCTCTTCGCCGCTCGCGGCTCTTGCCGTGCTCCTCCTCGTCTGCTCCTTCCACTGCGCCGCAGCGGCTCGCCCCCTGCCTGCTGTTCCTCTTGTTCACCATGGTACTTTGTTTGCTCGTAGCTGAATATTTGCGCTCAATCTCTTTGCTGATCTTATCTGCTTGCATCAATGTTTCTGAACTTTCTTTCTTCTCTTTCCTTTTTTTTTTTCCTTGCAGAGAATGGTGCCAAGGATGCTGCAGATGGCCCGGTGCTTCAGGAAGGTGCCGCGGGTAATGGCGATGAGCTCTCAGTCTCCGAGGTGAGAAAACACAAGCCTCTGATTCAATCATTTCAAATTGACCTGCTCGTTAGGCTTAGTGTAGCTAATCTTTCGTTTTCTGGTTCTGTTCTTCAGGTGATGGGGGCAGAGGAGGTTGAAGAGGCGACGGCGTGCGAGGAGGGGAACGACGAGTGCATGCAGAGGAGGCTGCTCCACGACGCGCACCTCGACTACATCTACACGCAGCACAAGGGCAAGCCCTGAGGATCCCATGAATCATCTTGGTTGGGATGGTTTGTTGGAACAAGTTGACAGAGGGAATCTCATCTAATATGTATCTACCTGCTACTAGTTCTTGAGGCTACTAATATCAGTGATCCATCTGGGTGTGAGTATATGCGTGTGTTACATGGATCTGTCTGTACATGTCTAAGTATGTCTAATACATGGCTGCCAATTCCATCAAGTGTTTGCTACTCTACTTAATTTGCTCACTTTGCTCAGCTGCTCTAGTGCTGTGTATGTACCGGGCGGTGTGAGTGGCTTAAGACGGTGACAAGGTGATCGCTGAGGTTTGGTATGTAGGAGTATTATCATGCAAGGGTGGTTTTCTAACTAATGAAGGTGTACCTGTACGAGATTATTTTGTGTGTCTGATATCAAGTTGCGAAAAAAAAAGATATGTATACGGTTTTCTTGTTCTTCTAGGGTACTACCTGCCAGTGCCACACACAGTTGCATTTCTTACTGGTTTGAATCTGGATGTCTGTCTCACGGTCGGCATGTGAAGCTGTGACCCGTGTCTGAACCTCTAGCTCCTTCCTATATACTGTAAAACATTTCCCCCTCTCAATCTGTCTGTCCCTAAGTTAATCTTCTTAATACAAGAGATCACAAAATAGCCAATCATTTCATCAGTCCAAGAAAACAACAACTCATCGTGATCGATCTGTCTACAGTGTAAGTTATGGGCTTTATGGATCGTATCTGTTCCCCAAGATTCCATGATGGTCGGCGGCTCATCATCATAAAAGTCAACACCGTGCAGCTACAGCTCATTTCATATGTCTGGGCCTGGCTGTGCTCCGGCAAAGAGAGACATGCAAAGATGCGCCGCAGTCCCCACATGCGACGGCAATGATTCACAGCTTCGTGCTACTCAGGCACCATTGCAACCTGCATATCCGACTAATTTATGAGTTTTGTTTCACAAAGATGCTGTGGTATCTGTGAAAGCCAAGCCCTCTATTGCATCAGGGTGATGGAACATCATATACTATAACTCCTACCAAGGTTAAGTGGCAAGCCTACTCAGCTGCATGCTATGTGTGTTCCATTTCCAGACAATCAATCCACTAATTAATATTTGCTTGAAGGGGAGTAGTAGTAGTGCACTAGCAGTGCTCATATATTCTTTCCGTTGTTTACATTGACATGTGTTTGTTCTATGCAGAGTGGCCAATAGTGCCTTCTCCAATATCTGATAGATCAAGCTAGTGAGTGACCAGTAGCCCTTCACTGATCTCAGCAGTTAAGCTATACAAATACCGGGTCGTACTAGTTTAGAGTTTTAGTGCAGGGCAGTGGTGCGCAGTGTTGGGTCTCAATTGGTTAAAGCAGCAAGCATGCGAGCTTATTGCTCTAGATGATGGAGTAGAGAAACATTTCATCAGAGTTTAGTTGCTTCTTTTCCGGCAGGGTCAATGTGAACAAAGAGGTCGGCCACTTGCAAAGTTGCAATTGGACGGAGCCCTTTTTGCCAGCGCACAACGTGATCTATCTATCTATCAATTTATCCTATCACCTCGTGCACACGGATAGATCGTGCACTGTACCTGAAGATCATGCATGAAATGTGTCAAGCTGTCAGCGCAGGGGAAGTTCGATCAGGTCAGCCTGCCTCCTCGAGTGTTAGGATAGCAAAACATGTTGGTCAATCTGGATTGTAGTGGCAGGTCATACATGAGTGGACGTCGGTCTGCCGATAGTCCAGTGGTCGGCATGTGTACATCCATCCATAGGGCCATATGGCTTGCCACCAGCCGCAAAAGTACATGCATGCATTACATATACGGTCCAAATGAAAAACATGTGGCAGATTCTAGGTGCGTGACAGTATTATGGACACGACGTGTGCATTACATCTACGAAATCAAATTAACCAGCGGCACCCCATCCTAGCTACATAGGTGTACTCTGTTTGCGACATGTGTAGGTGCCTTTATTTGACATTCCTTTCAAAGTAAAAGGAAAATGCATTTAACCGTTTGGGTGTGTTTGGTTTCTTGCACGATCCCTCTATCAATATATTCAGGTTTGAACTTCGGAGGGGTTTCATGATATGCAGGTCTTTCTAGGCATCCCTATTTCTAGGTAGGACAACGCGGTTTATGCTCTTTCGACTGACCTAGACAGCGATGACAATGATATTACAAAACTAAAGTGTGTCATCAAAAACAAAAATACTATACTAAGTAGCAGAAGTACGTAATACGGTTAGGTTAGCACAGACAGAAGGTGGCTGAAGGAATACCGGTGCTTAGCTTGAGGTGGTGGCAGGCAGCCTCCGATCGACATTGGGCACCTGCACGCTGCACTAGACAGGAAGCCAGCATATGCTGCTGGATGTTCGCATTGTAAAGATTCTGGTATGGAATGCAGAATCAGCCTTAGCGGTCCGAGCCTTGCTCGGACGTCTTGTATTTTCTTTTGAGCACTCTCTGACGTCTTGATAGCACCTGCGGTCCTAGAAGAGATCCAAAGCCCGTGGCGGTATTACATGGGCCGTAGGCTGGCTCAGCCCGTTTGGAATTCGATCCACGCACATAACGGCCCATTACGAAATTTGTTCGGATCCGGATCCGCGCGTAACCGATTCCATTACGGATTCCCTCGTGCAATTGCCCGCCAACGAGCTGCCTAGTCCGAAACTAATCCCTACGTTGATTGAACGCGTCTATATAAGCAGTTATTATCACACCCCTACCTCTAGCCCTAATTAGCTTCCATCGATTGCGCACGCCGGACGTTAAAAACAACGTGATTCCTCACGTCTTCCTCCATCACATCGCTCGGGGGCCGGGCTAGCTAGTTTCTCCGAAGATGTCTGACGACGACGCGCGCATAGAACTTGCCCTGGAACGCGCCGTCGAGGACACCCTGGCCGCCGGCGGCGACGCCCGGATCCTGCTGTCCCCGCTTCCACTCCTGCGCCGCGTCTTCCACGACGACGGCGACGTCACTCGCCTGCTCGACGCGATCAGCCCTCCCGTGACGTCGGACCTTGACGACGAGCAGGTCCTCGAGCGCCCGGCGCTGCTTGCCATGGTGGTCGTCCGCGCGCTGGGGGCGACCTGGGAGGAGGCAGCCGTGCTGGGCGCGGCGGTGATCACGCCTCCAGCTGGGCCCGGAGTCGGAGGCGGAGACGACGGCGCGTACCGCGACGACGGGTTCGGCGCCCTGCCGGCGTCCGCCGCGGCGGTGGCCGAGTTGAAGAAGGCGATGTTTCGCGCCGGAGGAGGAGACGCCGGCGGCAATGGCGTGGCGAAGAAGGGCTGCTGCTGCTGCTGCTGCTGCGGCGTCACGGGGTGCGCCATCTGCTTGGAGGAGTTTGAAGATGGCGTGGAGGTCGCCGAGATGCCGTGCGAGCGTGGGCATGGGTATCACCCCGATCGACTGCATCAACGAGTGGTTGGGGTGCAGCAATATGTGCCCGCTCTGCCGCCATCCCCTGCCCACCTGTTGTGTGGATGACAAATAAAGAATCGAGGCTTACACTAATCGTCTCGTCGCTGCTACCTGGTATTTTGCACATAGAGTGTTGCAAATATGCTAGTTCCAAGGATCGTTAGATGCAGCGTCTTATAGTTTTATTAACTTGGTTCGTTGCGTTGTTGTACAGAGTTGTCCTAGTTGTATTCTGTTCTATTAATTGAATCGGGAGTTTCATTAGAGAATGTCGCACGTCATGCATCAGACATTTTGAAGTGTATATGCAAATTGCTACTCATGTAACTTATGTTTTTCCTCAAAAGCTGGGAAGGAGAGCACGACCATATTAGAGACGTACAGTTGAGATAGCTTTTGATTGACATCTATGACCTCATCTCGGTTAGTTCTTGTGGTAATTAACGAGAGCGTGTCTTGAACTCCATGCCTTGTTGCAAGCGTTGATGTGCTAGTACACCTTTTTGAGGATATTGGCTTCTCTATCATGACTGTTGTCATGTTATGTCCTTTTAAGGATTTATTTCTAAAACATTATTTTCTATATGGTTGTCAGCCATATGGCCATGGTCTTCTACAACTATCTACATTTTTAATGATGTTGCAGATGTTCCGGGTCCTCCACTAGTCCTAATGGTGTATGGGAATTCATTTCTCCCATGGATGTTGTATGGGTGGTCCTTGATTCAATCAGTTTATCATTGTATTGGAACATGATCAAGTGTTATTTGTCCCTGATGAGATAGAAGAATGGGCATACGGAGTCAACCTAGCAAACATATATATATATTTTTAAGTAACTTGGTCAGTTGTTCTGCCTTTTCATTAAAGAAGAGTCAGCAATTTTTGCCATGACGAGATGCCATGCTATTTACATTTTGGACAACCAAGTGATCTCGGTACATCTAATTCTCCCCAATCTTATCACCCGCTGCCAACTGTAGCAGCTCGAGGTCCTGCTTGATCATCTCGCACACCTGCTGTACCGTGGCCACCTTGTTATCAAATCTTCTTCGATTTCTTTCTTTCCATATGTTTCAGTCTGTGTAAACCGAAATGCTTTTTTTTTTCCTGACCGAATCTTCTCCTGCATTCCTTGTTCCACCATTTCTTTAGTCTACCGTTTTTGTGTTCATTAGCTTTCAGAAGTTGAAAACCGCTCCATTCTTCCATCTCCCACACTAGCTTGGAAAATGAGCATTTGAGAGTCATGTATGCACAGGTTTCATCATGGATGTTTTTTTTTTTTTTTTGTGATTACACAGTACAACTCAGACACTGACAACGCACGCACACTCACCCCTATGAACGCACATACGCAAACCCTACCCCTATGAGCATCTTCGAAGACTGAGCCGGCAAATCCTCCAGATTGACGAAGTCACCACTGGCGCCTCGCTGTCGACGGCCACGTCGCCTACCGCTGAAAGCATAAATGCCGTTAAATCCTAGAAAATTCGCTCCCACCGGGAGTCGAACCCAGGACCTCAAAGGTGCTACTCGGATGCCTTAACTACTAGGCCAATACCCCTTTCACTTTTCATCATGGATGTTGAATAGCCAACAGATTACATTGGAAGATATTAAAAGACACTGAGACGAGATGTTCTTTGCCATTTTTGTTCTTGTTTTTTTTTTAGTTTCTTCAGTATTGCAGCGTGTGTGCACTTCTAATGTTGGAAGATTTTTAATTTGTTGGTCAGGTTATATTTTTCTGTCAATTTCTTGCTAGTAAAAACCAGCGTGGCTGTAACTTAAGAACAAAAGTCGGTATTAATCTAGTATCTTGAAAAGCTAAAAAAATTAAAAAAGAAAAATCTCACATATAGGCTAGTCCAACTCAAAGAGGCCCAACCGTCTAGCCTGCTACACCAACCCATTCCATGCTGATCTGCTCCTTGTAGCACTAAGCAAATCGGAGTCGAAATCAGGTTTTATTCGATGTAACTCGAACTCGGATTGACTCGCCTATATATGCTAGTCCAATGCCGGTACCAATCAACGCACATTAGCATTCGACAGGCAAGAGCTCTACTTACTTGAACACATCCACCCAACCGTCCAACACCACCAGGTTTCTCCAGCAATGTGCCAGAAACCCCGATTTACTTTATAATGCTTAAGAAATTTGTTTTTGCCTGATATTTGATTTTGTCCTACAAGTTTTTATTATGTTGTAGTATCACGTCCTCACATCATACTTTGTTTATAATGAAAGATCTATTTGCATCACAATGACCAATAAGACTGTATGATCTTTTTTCTTACACACAAGAATTTTTGTAGAATTCGTGAAGAATTTCTACTAGCTTTAGTGAGTGGAATTCTTATATTTTAAATACGACCTCTATTTTTCAATATAAACTATATTGAGTTTTGGCTTTTATTTTTTGCAAGGCTGCGCAGGATTTTAGAGGTTGCATGACCAAAAGAGTTATGCACAAAGCTTTGTGTTTCCAAAACTGCTATTGCCTGTTAGGAACTCAAGACTTATTCATGACTCATTCGTCTAACCAGCGATCAGGATGGTTTAGTACCTTTATTTTGTCTTAAAGTGAAGTGTGAATAAGACATCTAATTTCAATATGAGTTAGTTGTACGTTTATGTAAACGCATGGTGACCATCCTTTCACAAAAAAGAAAATGGTAATGTGACCGTTCAAACGAGAAAAAATTACATATTAAAAGCAAAAGAGATTCAACTTGCAACCGAGTTTAAATAGGCATGCAAGGGACATAACAAAAGGCCCTATGGTTTCTCAAAAATAAGGGCCTATGATCAAGGTAGGATAGTTTTTGTGCACATCAGAGATATTTGGAAAGAAGGCAATCCTGGAACTTAATCGAACACGTGGCGGCAATCTAAAAAATCCACGACCAACTGTGCTCTGCTCCGCACGAAGCCTACCTTGCTGCTTATGTGCTACTCCTACGCCGTACGTGTCGCCTCCACCAGGTGGTGCTTGCTGAATCCTGAAAGTTTGCAACCATCAGCCCTGCCGACGCACACGCTGCCACACCCCGCTCCGCCCTTCTGCCAGAACGTCTCGCCGAGAGCTACCGTGTAGACAAGCCACCACTCACGAAGACAGGGCTTCAAACTAACTGCAGAGTAAACAGAGCATCTGAAGATCAGAGATTCAAAGTTGGAGAACCCTCGAAACACTGCGTACTGTTGCTCCTCGAGGCAGCGAGTGTACCGCATTCACACGTGCCGGTGAGAAGTGGGACTTGGGAGCAGACTCTCGCCGCCTTCCACCTTCTCGTGCGAGCTCCGGATGGCCCTCTGTTCCCTCCTCGCGCAACGCAGATGTTTCGCAATTCGCAAGCGATACGTCGGTCCGCGCGTAACCGATCACATTACGGATTCCCTCGTGCAATTTGCACCGACTCCTTCCTACGCTGAACCGCAACTGCGCGCCAACGAGATGCCAACTCCGAAACTATCTCTACGATGAACGCGCCTATATAATAAACAGTTATTATTACGCCCCTTCCTCTAGCCCTAGCTTCCATCGATGGTACTGCACGCCCGACGCCAACAACAACAACGTGATCGACCCCCTGCCGTCTTTCACCGGCCATCGCCATCACTCGGGCTAGCTAGTGGTTTCTTAATTCGACGATGACCGACGACGCGAGCATAGAACATGCCCTGGAACGCGCCATCGAGGACAACAACCTGGCCGCCGGCGGCGACGCCCGGATCTTGCTGGATTCGATTCCGCACCTGCGCCGCGTCTTCCACGACGACGGCGACGTGGCTCGCCTGCTCGACGCGATCAGCCCTCCCGTGTCGGACCTCGACGACGAGCAGGTCCTCGAGCGCCCGGCGCTGCTCGCCATGGTGATCGTCCGCGCGCTCGGGGCGACCAGCTGGGAGGAGGCCACCGTGCTGGGGGCGGCGGTGATCACACCTGGGAACGGAGGAGACGACGGCGGCGGCGGCGATGGCGCGGCGAAGAAGGGGTGCTCCGGCTGCGGCGGCGGCGGCGTCACGGGCGTGGAGGTCGCTGAGAGGCCGTGCGAGCGTGGTCATGGGTATCACCCCGACTGCATCAACGAGTGGTTCGGGTGCAGCAATATGTGCGCTCTCTGCCGCCACCCGCTGCCCACCAGTTGTGTGGATGGCCAGTGAAGAATCGAGGCTTACACTATAATCGTCGTCACTGGCGTATTGCGAACATGCTTGCGTAAGGATTGTAGACATGCATCGCGTATTATATATCGTTACGTTTTGTACAGTCAATACCTAGAGTCCTAGTTGTATTCTATCTATATGATCCATTGAATCGGGAGTTTCATTCGAGAATGTCATACAGATATACTACTCCCTCTAGTATTAAAATCTTGTCATTTTTATGTTATTCTAAGTCAAACTTAATAAACTTTGATTGCAAACTTTATAAACTTTTTATGTTATCCTAAGTCAAACTTTATAAACTTTGATCCATATCGATCATAAAAAGTACACAACAACTATATTTTATAGCAAAAAGTATTACTCCCTCCGTCCCTAAATGTAGGGTCTTTTAGCATTCAAACACAGAAATAGTCAATGTGTTAAAAGACTACCATACCCTTCATTTTTACCTCAACCCATCACTCTACCAACCCTCCCACCTACCACAGAGTTTGTTTTATCCTCAAAACTACCTACATTTAGGGAAAAGTTCAAACGCCTAAAAGGCCCTATAAAAAGGGATGGAGGGAGTAGTCAAAGTTATGTATTGAAGACCGTGGCAATGTCCAAAACGACAAAAAATTTGACACCAAAGAGAGTATTGAATTTTGTGTACACGCGCAATTTTTTTTGTCGTTCTGGACATTGGTCTTTAATACATAACTTTGACTAATACTTTTTGCTATAAAATATTTATAAAATATAGTTGTTGTGTATTTTTATTGAATTGTGCATGCACGCGTCCAAATTGCAATTATGTGGTTTTCGTTTCTCCTGAAATGCTCTGGGAAGGAGCACGAGCGGTTCTATAGACACTAGAGACAGCTTCATTGACTATGACCGAATCTTGGTTAGTTCTTGTACGTAAACTACGACACAACTCCATGGCTTGTCGCAGGCATTGATGTCAACTTTGACGACACTTACTTTTTAATTATACCTGTTTATTTTTTTGAAAAATAAATATTTCGTTCTCTTTCGTGATTTTCGATATCTATGCGTGGGGTCCATGGATATGATGTAGTGGTGGTTCAGGGAGTGTTCCGGTGATGGCGAAATTAGTAATGCGGGAGGTGTTGTGATTGAACTCATCCCCGCCTTTGAGAATCTCCAGCTGAGAATCTAAAATTCAAACTTTCGGATGGGTATTGACGTTGCCTATAATGCTCTGCATCCTCTCAGGAGGCACCATATTGGAGATGGTTCTCGGTTTTCGATGACGATCGTTTGGCCATGTTCGCCTTTATTTAGTAATGATCTCCTATAGGGCTATCAATAACTTTGATGCCATCATGGATGTTCTAGGACTTCCACTAGTCATGGTATGCATATTGGAATTCCTTTCTCTAACGGATGCAGATCGGGTGATTCTTGCTTCAATTAGGAGATGCAATTGATCTCTGGATTGACAGTTTGACACATGAGAAAAGTTCCTAGGATGGAAGAATGAGCATATGGAGCTAACCTTAGAGCATCTCCAACAGTTTTGTAAACAAGCTCCCTAAACGTGAATTTAAGATGTTAGTAAAAAAAACGTCTTCCAACAGTTTTGTAAAAGAGGTTGCTAAATTTAGCTTTACCCAATAATTGCCCATTTGGTTGCCACATTTGGAGATGCTATCGGGACTCCCAACCATGGCACTTCTGCAGTCCCGCACTTCCCGAGCGCTCTCTTCTGCCCAGCGACTGCATCCTCGCGTCGCATTGGTGTTGCATCCTGCTAGCCTCTCCCGTATGCTGTTCGAAGGCGGCGTGGATCGAGTGGAGGAGGAGCTGTTCCGGCGTGCGGTGAATGATCTCCGCGGCTGTGGCATGCTGGCATCTGTTGGCAGCCCAGCCACGCCTTGTCGTCCTGCGGCAACGGCGACGCCTCGAGCTCGGTCCAGGTCGCGATGGCGCGGCTCGAGGACAAATTCCGCCGCATGCTGTCGACGGGCGCGCTCGACTTCGAGGCCGAAGCGCTCGCTGGCCTCTACTTGCTCTCCATTCCTCCTGATTATGTGTCAATGTTGATTTCCGTTTCTTCTGAAGATCTGTCTCCTCGCGCTCCCCCTCATCGCAGTCCATGCAAGCTGCTGTTTTGTGCACTCCGTTCTTGGCAGAGGAAGCTGCCAGCTGACTTTGCTGTCTTGTTCTTCAACAGACATTCGAGTTTAGGACGAGCACCTCGATTCATAGTAGAGCAGCTTGGTCCCAATCCTGTTTGCTTAATCATTTCTTGTCAAGTAAGTCTTTTTTCAGAGCACTGCCCTTCCCGTCCACCAGCATTTCGTCGAGCATTTTATCTCCAGCTACAAGGCGTTCTCCTCTACTGACATTCCAATGCCATGGGGCTTAAAAAGAAAAAAAATGATTTGGAAACCCAAAATAGAGAACTGTTGGAGAAAGTCAGTTTTTTTGCTCCCAATATATATTTAGATACTCCCTAAATCAATGTTTTGGGAGTGTTTTTTTACATAACTGTTGGAGATGCTCTTACCTAACGAGGTTCACTGGACGGGAATAAATTATGCGGAGATGCTACACCCTTCCTTTGTTTCTCGAGCATTTGTGCTCCTCTCTTAAGATGCGGACTTTTGTCAATTGTTGTGTTAGCTTGTAACTTTCTTGGAGGTAATTGTAATCCCTAATATGCCATCAATGTGACTTTGACCAGTGGGACCCACCACAAAGGAGCTTAGTTTTTCTCTAGTGACGTAAAACGAATTATCTCTAATTTAAAATAGAGAAAATAATTTTAACTGTAGCGTGGATTATTCATTGGCATCGAGCATATGCTGGTAAATATAACGAGTTCACCTCTAAATTCAATTGGTGGGCGCGAGCTCTAGTGATTGCTCCTTGAATGTCCAGCAGAGGAATGTCATTTGTATCCAAAGGAGTGATGTCCTCGTCACCTTTGAGTACCATCACCACCAATTACATAGACCTGGATAAAGCAACAAGAGTAAAGCCAATGTGAATGTAGTGTCTCAGCTCGGTGAAAGAATCTAAACGGTGGCAAGAGACTGAGAAGAACAAAGTGGTAACCAGAGAGTTGGAAGGACAAATAGTGAAATGCCACTTCCTTTCCTTCACCTGATTTATGCCACGATCTTGAATGCTGTCAACAATCTTCGTGGTATCATGGCCTCCTCGTGATGATCCGAGGATTGTCCCACCCCTTTTGTGAATGTCGTTTACGCACTTTGGGGTCAAGTTAATGGTGTTGCGAGCATAGAAGCCTTTGTATCCACCCTATGAAAAATAAACATGAGAAAAATACTAACTACCTTAGATTTTACTCCCTCTATCCATCTTTGAACACATTATACGCTGATCAATCTTGGAATTCTTTCTTTTTCGTGTGTGCTGATCAAAGATGGAAGGAGGGAGTATATTGCTGTTACTATTTATGATTATATTAGTAATAATTCAGCAGTGGGGCTATTCAGAGCAGGCTCAATGGACTTTTATGTCCCTATTCCCACACAGTAAGAGCTTGTGGTTGCAATAAACTAGTTGAAAAGAAGGCAACGGTCAACAGTACATATTTGGTAGGCAGGATTTGGTGGAATTTGGCTTGATCGATTGGATCATCAAACTGGTACACATGATTATTAGCAGGCAATGCAACTGGACAGATGTAATAGAAACTAGGCAGGCTCTATGAAACCAAAAGAATGCATAGGCTCTATGTTTAGCAATACTTGAGGAAACTGGCAGAGGCTGCCTATGGTTACCACAGCAATTAGTTTATGAGTCCTAATGACTAAGCAAATGAAGTATCAAAGATACAAATTTCTGTTAAGGAAAAAAAAAAGATCAAGCACCATGACAGCAGCATGCATCATCAAAGCAGATAGCTGGCGACACACAGAACGGGTAGAATCAAACCTGAAGCCTGTGTGGAAACATTGCAGGAGCAGGGTCTCCAATTTACGGGTAAACAGAAAGATATATGTCCAAGGTACATTTTACTATCGTATCAAAGTTAACAATCCCAGGCAACAAAAACAGCAGCTTGCTGGACTTACCTGAACATACGGACGAAGGCTGCTTATGTTTACGACGACCATTAGTCGATAATTTTACAGAAGACCAAAGCATCATATGAATTTAGCGCAAAACCGTATAACATGTAGAGTGACAACAATACAGAGACCAGATGCATTTAGTAATATATGATGTGAAGCCTTCAGCTCCATGACAGGGCCTGAACAATGACGTATATGAGATAACAATTAGTTTGCATTATCAGTTGCTATAAAATGGGAGGGCAAACTAAGTCATTCATCAGGGGAAAAAACAATTGTTCTGATTATCACTTCACCTGAAGAAAAATAATACAAATTATAGTCCAATATGGGGAATGCACAACAGCATCTCAAATTCGATTTAGGCTAAGAATTACATAGGAAGCAGACCAATCCAGGGAAATTCAATAGAGTGGATTTTAATACCATTATTGCAAACCAATTCAGGGAAATTGAAGTATGGATTAGATGCCGAGATTTTGAACTCCTATCTTCAAATCTGATGGTCGTAAAGAAAAATTCCTCTTTTCAGAATAGAGAATCCCATAATTGCACGAACCTGGAATATGGAAAATTGAAAAATTAGTATGCAAAGTGGAGAAAGTAGCAAGGGAATGATTTTAGTACCTCAATACTTCGAACCTGGGATATACGGTTGCACCTCTCAGCAAAGCCTTGATGAGCGATCGATCTGGCTGCCGTGTGCAATCTAAGAGCAGGAACCATCCAGGGGTGAGCACCACCAAATCAGATACATGTGTGTCCAGATTAAAAGAGAGCCAAGGATCCAGGGAGTTACAGGACCGGCAGCTTCAGCGGGTGCGTACACCCAAGAAGGCTGGGCTGGAGCATCAGCGCGAGGAGCAAAGTTGCAAGGGTACGACCGACGGTGGGCGAGCCGTACGACGGCATGATCTGATCCGCCGTGGGATGCGGAGAGCGGGAGCGGCGGGGAGCAGCCCGGGTTGGGAAGCGCAGTGAGGAGAGTTCCTGGGAGGCCGAAGGAGGGGCGTCGCGGATTGGAGGCGGTGCCCGCCGGCAGGGGTGGCGTCGGGGGCGAGATGGCTCGTCGCCTCGTCGGGTTCGGGAGGGGTGGCGGCGGGTGGTGAACACTGAACAGACACGATCTCTCGAAGAGCTGTAATCGGACGGCACTCACGCAAGGTGGAGGATCGAACGTCTCCGAAGAGTGCGGGAGCTGTAGTTTCTACAGGAAACCGGCGACGTGTCGCTACCAGGGAGAAGGGAGCGATGTTCTACGAGATTAAAGAAAAGGATGGATCCATAGTAAAAACAGCTGGCTATCGTTCCATATATATGAGTGGGGGGACCAATAAAACTGTCAAACCTCTCTTACTGCCGAAATAGCATTATCATGTTGGAGCAAAAAAAATGTTGGAGCACTTAATTAGAATAAAATTTTGCTGAAAGAGTAAATGGACATATACAAATGCTATCCTTAAAATACAATTTTTTTCATATTTTTTATATAGCAAGATTAGGGACGGATCGGCAGTCTATTAATGCGTTAGATTTTTGCTATGATAACATCCACCACTTCGTATATAAATATTACCCATGGCCTAGACCATTTCCAACCAATTCGTGACACAACATCTCAACATAATGGTTTTCTCTTACGTTTCCACGGTGAAAAATTCGAAGATGGTTTTTGCCATCATAATCCTTCTTTACACTAGCTGGCAAGCCCAAGGTATGCATAGTTTTTTTATTCAAGTGTATGTAAGAGCATTTCTTATAAACCTTTCTTAAATCAAAATATTAAGATTCAATAAAAAAATCATCTCTAACAGGATTCTAGTACCACCTCTAATTTTTTCAATGTCCCTAAACTTTCTTATTTATAGCTACAAACAGGGGAAGAGTTGGGCTCTCATTTTTTTCTAATAAAATTAATGTTTTTGTGGCCTCGAATTCCGATGTGGGCCGATCAAAAGTGTTTCGATCCATTTTTTTGGAGGGTGAGGGGGTTGCACGAGGGAAGAAAAACCGCCCCTCATAAATTTTTAATTGCTCTCAAAAATAAGTTTATGGGGCCAATTTTATGAGGACCTCTTAGAGATGCTCTATTATTAGAAATCTATTAACTGTGGTAGCTATATTTGGATCAAACTTTTTTTGACAAAATTCACGTTATTTTACATCAGGTAAAGTTCGTATGGGAAGGCTAGGTAAAATGAAAGCGATTTTTAGTTGCCTATATCTATAGTTTTCTTCATTCGGTGCATAGTCACAAATCTTCTATATTCTCAAGCTGTACAAATAGCGAGATGAATTATCCTAACGATCTATGGGTTTCAATTGCGAAGTAACTTATCTTGTATACATGACGAACAGGGGCGGTGGAAACAGGAGAAACGGATGAAACAATAGTACCTGTAGACTCTGTCAGGGCAATATTTAACTCGACTTATGCACCCCAGATAAATGTTTACCGTCGTTGCTACGTGTGCCAGTGCTGCAGAGGAGACTGCAGACCAAATACATGCTGCCAGGAGTATACGTGCGATGAGCCAAACAATCCACCCGGAAGTTGTACAAGGAGGACAATTGCCTGTGGCTGCAATGAAGACACCTGCCATTAATCGTTATACCTTCTACTTCGTAATAAATTATGAGAAAATATCAGGTGTACACGTCTAAAATTATGACTGAGAATTTCCGTTGATGAAGCAAATGTTTTTGGAAACACAATCAGGATTTATAGTTGCTAAAATCGTGGCCAAGACTTTCCAAACTTCCAATATTTCAGTCCATCAAGATTAGATTTTACGGTCTAAAAAGTTTACGCACATATGCACCAAATACTCTTTGTGCACCTGATATATCCTCTAAATTATTTATATCTCAAATAAATAAGAATAACTTTTTATATATAGGTGTAGTCTATCTTCTTCTTCTTTCTATGATCTTGTATTCTTTTCTTCTATATCTAAACCTATAAAGAATCAGTTGCGAAAAATACATTTTTGATCTGCATTACTCTACCCCGCCTATGTATCAACCATTGATCAAAAAATCACCCATCTCAACCACCGTTAGATCCTGCCGTAGGATTTTGAGAAGGGTGGGGCCATAACGTTTTCCACCGTGAGCGTCATTTGACGTTCAAATTTCCTGACATCCATAAAACTTTTCCCACCGTGAAGAGTTTTCTACCCGGCTTCAACTCCCACCTCCCCGATTGACTATAATCTTGAGTGCCTTCCGTTTTTAACGACAAAATTGAATTCCATTCCATCCCTGATTTCCTCTTTTGCACGACCTTCGTCTCATCCTACAGTGGCAGATGCAATCGTCGGGTGATCCAGATCAAACAGGTTAATCGTATTTTCGACGGGTTTAATCGCAGGTGGTCATCCAGTCTCATTAGATTTTTTCGGGTGCAGTCGCAGGTGATACTCATGTTGATCGATGTCTGGTGATGTAGGTTTCGTCGACCTCCGCACGGCGTCTGCAACTGCTGGCGGCGTCCATGTTTATCGTCCGTCCCACGAACTCGCAGGTTGTTTGATATTTGTGTTGCCAAGTCCAGATTGATCTTGTCTTGGCCGCCATCCAGGTTCATATTGCCTTTGTAGAGGCCGATCTAGCTTCGTCTGAGGGTGATCTTGGCGGCACGGCGTCCAGTTTACTGTGAATCGTTGAAGTTTACCATTGAGGTATCCTACTCTTGTTCTTCTGTTGTCCAATCACGTTGAGAAATCTGCCGTCTGCTTCCTGAATTACACTGCGTTTCGCCCTCCATCGAGTCGCTAAAAGGACCATAGATTATTTACCCGCCAGCCGTACCAAATTCCTTGATTTCCAGCCTGATTTCCTTTCATTAATCCCGCTCCAAAATCGTAAACTAACCTCACGGGATGCCGGCGGAGATGATTCTTCGGGACATCTGAAGGAAGAGAGAAGGTTTGTCCACTCGAAAGGTACGATGCTTGCTGCAGATGTGAGAGATTTAGGCTTTCAATTCCGTTGATTTTATTCCCATCTGATGCGTTCTGTTTTCCCCGATGGTGCAATGGATCTCTGCATATCGCTGTAGGACCATGGTTCTAAGATATATGTCTCCATGGAGCCACCTCTCTCACATCTCTGTAGCACAGGCGCTTCCTCTCCTTTTCCCCACCTCGCCCATCACTGCCCTTCACTGGTTCTGAGTGGGAGCTGATGGCAAGATCACCGCAATACCTCAGGCGCCTGATTACTTATTTTGGTCCCAATTTGGATTTGGCCGCCGCCTTGATCCACCAGCACAAGAAGGGATCGTCGGGGGCTGCTTGAGCGTCTACAATCTCTTTCCCCTGCTCGCCCGGTGAGTCGCGTGCCCCTACACTGCACAACAGCCCGATTCGGTGCTGCTTTTCTGTTTCTCCATTTTTGTTTGTTTTAAGGTTCAAATCGATAGGGTGTGCTGATCTGGGATGTGAGATGCTGCAGGTTTCGACCAGGAGGATAGGAATTTGGTGAGATTGTGGAGCCAGCTGGGAGCGGATTGAAGGGATCGAGCCTTTTCTGCGTTTGCCCCTTTTGGTCAGCGGTTGCTGGTGAGAGATTTCGCCGATTTGTGTTACGATTTACCTGGGTTTGAGTGAGCTCCTGACTGATTATCTGGAATCCAGGCCAGTTTGCAACCTACAGACTTGTCCCAATGTATTGACAGTTCTAAAATATTGATTCAGGTTTCAGTGGATAATATGTGGTATGTAACAACGATAGTAGTGTCATGTTTGTTTTGTAATCAAATGGTGTCCCAAATTGAGACAGATATTGAGGTAAAATGATATACAATCTTTTGTTTATTAACTTTCTCACTGGTTGCCAGTGTCATGAAAGAGATTTATTCATTATATTCCAAGGTGTTTATCAAGGAATGCAGGCCATCAAAGGCTCATGTTTGAGCATGCAGGAATTATCTCATAGATTGTTGTGTTGTAGTTTGTCACTGGCCTCCGTCAACCATCACAAGGGCCTACTTTTGGAATCAAGGAAGGTGCAGCTGGAGGTGGTTACTGCCAAGGTATACCGATTTGTTAGTTCAGTCTTCACATGAAAGGCGACATTACATCCATGCAAGTACAGCTGCAAACAATCACTCTCGGTCACTGCAGCCTTTGAAAATTTCGATTTGGGGAGCCTGCTGCTATTCTCTTTGGCATGGACTATGCATCGTGCTCTGCTATCTCTGATGATTTGAATGTGTGGATCTAGAGTTTAAGTGAACACTGATAAGTTTCTCCACTGGGATAAACAGTGCGAACCATGGAATCTAATGTTTTGATCTTTCTCCTTTAGATTCAGCACGCTTGGAAGATGCACTGAGAGCAGACCGGGGAAAGGCGAGTGCAATCTTATGTTTGTAGGCACTGATGTTTCCCTAAAAAAATTCATTGTGTTTAATAACTGATAAATCAATAGCAATAGGTCATACATGTTACTGTTTCTATTTGAAGCATTTTCTATGCTCCCTGATTATGATTATATCTTAATCTTGAATTTTGTATAACATGTAGCAATCATGAATATACTATTGCCATTAATTAGAACTTGTAAGATTGAGAGTTAAGTAATGAGTCTGATAATTGGGCTTATCCAGTTTCTTGTCAAATGCTTAAAGGCTCGTTTTGTTCTATAGTTAGGAAGCAAAAGGAAATTACATTAAAAAAATGTAAATTATTATGCTTACGGTAGTGTAAAGGAAATAAAGCCACTGAATTGGGTAGATTGGTTCAAATTTTGGCATCATATCAGACTATTAGAAAATTCGTTTGTTGTTACAGTATAGCTTGGATATGACTCTTTAATGCAAACACATACTTTTAATTCATTAATGAAAATATGAAATGGCTTCTTGGTTTCTTGATGGCTTCAGAGACAACCAGTTGAAGTCCATTTTTTTTTTCATAAGCACACAGCAGATACATTTGTGCTTGCTGCAAGGCGGGCTAACAAATTTACTGGCTCTGCCAATAGGAACAAAATGTTTCTGAATAAATCATTTTTTTCTTTTTGTCAGCCATTATTTCACAAGTGAATGCTGAAATTCCAATGATGTGGAATATGAAAAGAACTCGTCGGTTATAAAGAAAGTAATTTCCAGAAAGATCAATCAAATGAGCATTCTCACTTCTGTTGCATTATAATCAGTTGATCCAATTTTTATTGTCTGTCATTATTTGTTCTTCTCAACAAGCTGCAACCAGGCCTATTCTACTTTGCAGGCATCAAGAATGAGGATAACCGAGCTTGGCGTCGCTCACCAGCATCCATGATCGTAGTGTAAACACTGATATATTTCCTTTTTTTTTTTGCGAAGAACACTGATACATTTCCTGCATAGCTTCTGTAATCATATTGATTTTTTCTTCATTAAATTGTAGGATTTCAAAAGCGTCTAACAAATACGCTTCATCAAGCACGTCAGTTTGGCCGTGACCGTCTGAAAGATATGAATGTGCTTTGAGGATGCATTAAAATGAAGACTCTTAATTATTTATGGTCGGTATCGTTACCGACAATGAATAAGAACTATGTGCTACACCATGTCTTTTATGTCTCAAAGTCAATTAGCGTCTTTAATTTTAAACAATGTCGTTATTTTATCAGATCCTTTACCTTGTCATTTTAAGTCATTATGGTACTTAAATGCAATGATGTGTCAGAAGTGTGTTTTTTTATGATATGTACACGGTACATCATATTATTTTTATTTATGATAAAGTCCTGCCAAGTGATGTTATTTGTTCGGATACGTGCGTGGCGCACGTGCATTTTTACTAGTATAAAAAACTAGCTGCCCCGAAATCAATTGTTACCAACAACTCAAATACCCACCCTTTAATTTACCATTGATCTCAAACCCCTCTCAACTCCTTAACCTTTGATTAGTGCCGGCCCCACTTCTAAACGATGACGTGGCGTAAGAAATTTTACCTTACGTAAGATTTAGTGTGTATTTCCCCTCCTTTTTCTGACTTTTCTCACCAAGCGATTAGTGGCTCAGCTCACAGCGGCTCGGCCCCTTCCAGCTACACGCTTGGCTTCAGCCAAACAAGGGCACAAGATTAATTCGATCGCCAACGCCGGCGACCTCATCGTCCTGGTGAGCGACGAGGACGTCAGCCTCATCGTCCTTCTTCTTGACCTGTGCTGGCCTCATGCTGGCAACAAGCAAGTCAACCTCATCGTCCTTATGCTCGGCGGCTGCATCGTCCTCATGCTCAGTTCAACGAAAGACGTGACGAGAATATGCGGATGCGAGTGAACCAAACCAAGGCTGCTGATGAACCGGAGAAGTCCAGGCTGCCTCGTGTGGAGGCAAGCCAATAGCCATGCTGGGGGCCCGTTAGTAACACGGGGAAGAAAAAACTGACTGAATTTAATCACTTGCAGAATCGTCGGCGGGGACGACAGCGTGCCGGGGCGTCGACGGCGGGCCGGGGGTGGTCGACGGCGCGGCGCGGCATTCAAATGAAGAAGATAAGGGAGAGAAGGTGGTGCCCTTCCGGGGATATTCCGAAACTTTGCCGAGTGCCGTGATCTGGCGCGCTTGGCAAAGAATATGGCACTAGGAAAAGGTTACATTTGCTGAGTGTCGCTGTCGCGCCAGGGCATGCCGAGTGTCACACCAACAGCATTCGGCAAACGTTTAACTGCTGCATTTCAAGAAAAAATTTAAAAATCTTAAACAGATTCAAAAATTAACCAAACTTTGTCATAGTACATTTTATATGTTCTATTGTCTATAAAAAAGATTTAGAGTGAAACGATAATTCGGCCAATTTTCATTTGAAATCTAAACGAACCCTTCTCAACTATATGGATCTTCTTCGGAGAAGCTCCGATTTGTAAGGAACGTACGTGACAACTTGTGCGAAACTTTTCTACAATTTACCACAACCTTCACGTATGATATCATGATATCAGGGCGAGTCTTGTAATTTCAGACTTGTTTGCATTTTATAAAATTAAAATACAATTCGGCCCCACGTTTGCGGTAATATTTTGTGTACAAGATGCGCTATTTTTCCTTTTATTTCATGGTTACGGCTTCACATTGGACTCAGAAACATGAATACCATTTTTCGAGTCACTATATTTCATTATTTGGATCACTTGCAGTTCAAATTTGACTTATCTTAAATAAATACTTTAAATATAATAAATTACTTAAATAAACAAACAGTTCAAAAAAAATATCAAATTTTAACATAAAGTACCATGTATACATACATGAAAAATTGTTTTTGGGCCAAAAATGAAAAAAAAAAACTTTGCCGAGTGTCCTTGCCAAACACTCGGCAAAGGTTCAATTTTTGCCGAGTGCAGGCTGCCGAGTGCCTCCAGCTCAGCACTCGGCAAACCACCTTTTTTGCCAAGTGCTTTGACTTTGCTGAGTGCGGGCTGAGAAACGCTTGGCAAATGAGCTGTTTGCCGAGTGCCTGATGAAATGCACTCGGCAAATTTTCTTGCACTCGGCAATTAAAGGGTTTCCTGTAGTGTAAGGGGCTGGTGTGGCTGTAAAATATTTCTATTATCTTAAAATATATTGTTTTTAAAAAAGAGAAAAGAGAAAAGGCCACGAGAGCCACAAAAATGGGCCCAACCGTCAAACAAACATGTGGCGACGGCCCGAACCGCATCAGCGCGCGCAGGAGCGAGCGCTAAATGAGTCCGAGTAGAAGCAGAGCCCGATTCGAAATCAAGTTTTCTGCTACGGAAAGGTCAGACACGGATTGACACGCCTGGCTAGCTTCAGAGCTTTAGCTCCAACGCCGGCACCACACGTTGGCACTCGAGAAGCAATCGCTACTTATCCGAACACATCCGCCCAACACCGCCAGGCAGTACGTCTTCTCCAGCAATGGCTGACGACGAGAGCACAAGACATGCCCCGGCGACCGCGCCAGAGAACAGTGCGACGGAGCGCCTTGTCGCGGAGGTTGACCGTTTGCTGGCTCAACTGGACGATCTTGAGCGCCGAATCGTCGCCCTCAATAGATTCCTCATCTTTCGGGCGATGCTCGACGTAGCAGAGGCAGAGCTCTCTCCGTTAGAGCAACTCCAGCAGGGCCTTTACTTGGGACCCTATTCTATTTTTTAGGGTCTTGAGTCAAAAAATGAACTCCAGCAGGGACCCTATTTGGGCCCTTATTTTGCATGCCCCCTCAAATTCCACCTCCAAGCCCTCATTCCTAGGGTTCTCCAATCCTCCCTCTCATTTGTGGATCCCACCATTTTTTTCCACAAAATAGGGTCTTAGATTACTTTATTGCTGGAGTTGAAACCAAATTTTGAGCCCTCATTTTTATATGTTGGCTTGAAAAACAAAAGTAGGAGCTTTATTTTGAGGTCAATTGCTGGAGATGCTCTTAGAAGACGTCGAGAGCGTCTTGGAACGCACCGTGATGGACGGCGACGCAACCGCGGACAGCATGACGGCGGGGGACGATGTCGCAGTGGTTCATCAACAGGTTTTAGATGGGAGCTCCCCCCTTTCAGTTTCAGAGCAGGAAGAGTACTTCCCGGAAGATGAAGGGCGGTACGAAGCGGTGCAGCCTTTAGATGAAGGGCTCCGGCGCAACGGCACGATGTTGCTGGATGGTGAACACGAAGACGAAGATGACGACGAAGACATGACGTTGAACTGCTGCAGGACGACGACGATGCTTGTGCTCGCCGCCGGTTCGTCATCGAGGCTCTGCGCTACCTCGCGAGTCGGGGCTGGGTATTCCCTCCGCTCGACGAGTCGGCGTCGCCGTACCGGAACGGCGGCTTCGGAGCCGTCCCGGCGTGCCCCGCCGCGGTGGCCAGTCTGGAGAAGCGAATCTTTCATGCCGGAGGAGGAGGTGGTGATGATGATGGGTGTCGCGAGCTCGGAGGGTGCATGATCTGCTTGGAGGAGGAGTTCGAGGAGGGCCAACTGTTAGATAAAGCTGTTATGATCTCTAGATATGTGTAACCGCATTGTAATCGTGTCACATGACTTAACCTCTACAGCAAGCATATGCCGTGTATAGATAGATGTTGAGGAGGTTAAGATCATGATGATATTGTTTCTGTTGTAATCCTAAGCCGTTGCCTAGTGCCGGCTATATAAAGCATCCAAGGCATACCACGTTGGGTATCGCCTCCACAAACAAAACCTGGTTACTTCTTTCATGGTAATCAGAGCCAATCCTCTACAACACATCTAGATGGCGAGCTCAAGCACCAGCGCCAACATCTCTCCGTTGAACCATCAAGTCTCGGAGAAGCTGATGAAGACGAACTACCTTCTTTGGAAGGCGCAAGTTCTTCCTGCCGTGCGCGCCGCACAGCTCGGCGCGTTCCTCGACGGCACCTCCAAGCCACCGCCGAAGGAGATCGACATCAAGACCGATGACGGTAAGTCCTCTGGAAAGGGGCCTAACCCAGCCTACGCTGCATGGGAGGCCCAGGATCAGTACCTCATGAGCTATCTCGTGAACTCGCTTTCACGGGAACTGCTCTCAGCCGTCGTGAGCTGCACCACGGCGCATGAGGTCTGGGAAGAGATCCAGAACATCTTCTCCTCCCGGACCCGTGCCAGTGCTGTCAACGTGCGAATTGCACTCGCCACAACTCAAAAGGGTAACATGTCCATATCTGAGTATGTTGGCAAGATGAAGGCGCTAGGAGATGAGATGGCGTCTGCAGGGACTCCTCTCCAAGATGAGGAGATGGTGTCCTACATACTCGCGGGACTCGACATTGACTACAATCCCGTGGTCTCCGCTGTCGTGGCACGCATTGAGCCCATGCCCGTCAGCGAACTCTACTCTCAGCTACTCAGCTTTGAGATGAGGCAGGTTCTTCTTCAAGGCGGCGACTCGTCACAGTCACGTTCCTCTGTGAACTCTGCATCTTGCGGAGGACGTGGCCCTGGAACACGCGGCCGTACTAGTGGCCGACCCAACAACCACGGCGGAGGCCGGGGCAACTCCAGCAACGGTGGACGTGCGCCTCCTTCCAAGGGAAACAGCGGCAAGCCTCGCCCCGTTTGTCAGATCTGTGGCAAGCCTAGCCATGTCGCGGCCAACTGCTGGTACCGCTACGAGGAGGACTACGTTGCGGAGGAGAGGACTGCCAACGCTGCCAACAGAGGCAGCGATCTGCTGTGGTATGGCGACTCTGGCGCCACTGACCATATCACAGCGGAGCTCGACAAGCTTGCCACACGCGACAAGTACACTGGCAACGACTAGATCCATGCCGCCAACGGGTCAGGTATGGACATTACGCATATTGGTCAAGCTATTTTACGTTCTCCATCTCGTGCACTTCGATTAAACAATGTCCTCCATGTTCCTTCCGCTGCCAAAAACCTTGTTTCCGTGCATCGTTTTACATCTGATAATCGTACTTTCATGGAGTTTCATCCCAATTATTTTTTGGTTAAGGACCAGGACACGAGGAGAACACTGCTTCGCGGCAGATGTAGAGGCGGCCTTTACCCTTTCCCATCCAGTTTTGTCAGAAGATCGAGTCGAAATAAAGAGGTCTTTGCTGCAGTCAAGCCCTCGGCCACTACCTGGCATGACCGTTTAGGCCACCCATCTTATTCCATAGTTCAGAAAGTCATTAGTGAGAATAAATTGCCATGTGCTAGTCTTGATAGTCAAGTGTCCGTTTGTGATTCATGTCAAAAAGGGAAAATGCATCAATTACCATATCCCGTGTCAACAAGTGTTTCATCTATGCCTTTGCAACTCATTTTCTCGGATGTATGGGGTCCTGCCCCAGATTCGTTTGGTCGACAAAAATTCTATGTTAGTTTCATAGATGATTTCAGCAAATTTACCTGGGTGTATCTCCTCAAACATAAATCCGAAGTATTTCAACGATTTCACGATTTTCAGAATCTTGTTGAACGCCTTTTTGATCGCAAAATTATCTCGATTCAAACGGATTGGGGTGGCGAATATGAAAAACTCCATCCCTTTTTTAATCGCATAGGCATCACTCATCTTGTGTCTTGTCCACACGCTCATCAGCAAAACGGATCCGCAGAGAGAAAACATCGTCATTTAATCGAGATGGGTTTATCTCTACTTGCGCACGCCTCAATGCCCCTTAAATTTTGGGATGAGGCAGTTCTAGCAGCCACTTACCTCATCAATTGAACGCCCAGCAAGGTCATTCAGTTTTCTACTCCCCTTGAGAAGTTGTTCAATTAAAAACCTGATTATTCCTTACTTAGAACGTTTGGATGTGCGGTGTGGCCAAACTTGCGTCCCTACAATCATAGGAAACTTGAATTTCGATCGACACGTTGTGCCTTTTTGGGGTACAGTAATCTTCATAAGGGGTATAGATGCCTTGACATATCATCTGGTAGGATCTACATATCTCGGGACGTTGTTTTCGACGAGCGTGTTTTTCCCTTTGCCGAGCTTAATCCTAACGCTGGCGCTCGTCTCCGTGCCGAGGTTCTCCTCCTTCCTCACACCCTGATCTCTCCTAATGCACTGGGAGACGTAATTAGTGAGAACAATGTGCCTAATGATCCACCTAAATTGTCTAATAATGCTCATATGCAGCACTTACCCGTTTTGGCAAATGGAGCTGGTGTCGTTTTGCAGGAATTGGGCGATTCTGATCACGAGGAAGATCTGATTCTCCTGTCCGATGAAGCAATCTCGGATCAGCCGCCGATCTCTGGCGTGGCCTCGACTGGTGCTCCTGCGCCCGTGTCGCACCACACGGCGCCTGCCACGTCGCGTGCTGTCGGAGCATCTCCCGCCCCGGGGGACAGCGCAACCGGTTCCAGCGGATCTTCTACATCGATGCAAGCTGCTCCACCAGCCACACCACTGCCACACGGATCACTTCCTGGTGGCGTGAGATCTTCTGCGGATCATGAACATGCAGCTCCAACTATGCAACCGGCTGCCCTGCTAGCATCTCCTGATTCTGTGACTCCTCCGGCTCGTTCCACACGACTCCAGCATGGCATACGTAAGCCCAAGGAGTACAAGGATGGCACGGTCAGGTATGGAAGAGGTTTCGGATTGTTAACTGAGTTTGGTGAACCTGAAGATCTAGCCGAAGCTCTCAGTAATGGAAATTGGAAGGCAGCCATGGATGCTGAAGTTGATGCATTGCACAGGAACAAGACTTGGCACCTGGTTCCTCCACAGCAGGGCAGAAATGTCATAGATTGCAAATGGATCTATAAGATCAAGAAGAAGGCAGATGGAACCATTGACATATACAAGGCTAGATTGGTAGCCAAGGGTTTCAAACAACGCCATGGAATTGATTATGAGGACACTTTCAGTCCGGTTGTTAAACCAGCCACCATCAGATGTATCTTGTCACTTGCAGTTTCTAGAAATTGGAGTCTACGCCAATTAGATGTGAAGAACGCGTTTTTGCATGGTGTTCTTGAGGAAGATGTTTTCATGAAGCAACCACCAGGTTATAAGGATTATAATCATCCTGATTATCTTTGCAAGTTAGACAAGGCTCTGTATGGGTTAAAACAGGTACCAAGGGCATGGTACCACAGGCTAAGTGCAAAGTTGCAGCAGCTCGGTTTTCAACCTTCCAAAGCTGACACCTCTCTGTTTTTCTATAAGAAAGGAAATGTAACTGTTTTTATGCTCATATATGTGGATGACATAATAGTGGCGAGTTCATCTTCAGAAGCCACTAGAGCACTGCTCAAAGATCTGCAAATGGATTTTGCATTGACTGATCTTGGTGATTTACATTTCTTCTTGGGAATTGAAGTGAAGAAAATTCAAGATGGGATTCTCTTAACGCAGGATAAATATACTGCTGATTTGTTGAAAAGAGTAAACAAGGTGACATGCAAGGAAGTCAGTACACCATTGTCAACAAGTGAGAAGCTCACTCGACACCAAGGAGAATTGTTAGGTCCAGAAGACTCTACCAGGTACAGGAGCATTGTTGGAGCACTACAGTACTTGTGTTTGACTCGACCAGATATATCTTTTTCAGTAAATAAGGTCTGTCAATACTTGCATGCCCCAACAACTGTTCACTGGTCAACAGTAAAGAGGATACTTCGATATCTGAAAGGAACACGAGGTCTTGGGCTGAAAATTGTCAAGTCCCCATCAATGATGATCAGTGCATTTTCAGACGCCGATTGGGCTGGTTGTGCGGATGATAGGCGTTCTACAGGAGGGTTTGCAGTTTACTTTTGACGAAATCTAATCTCTTGGAGTGCTCGCAAGCAAGCAACGGTTTCTCGGTCGAGTACCGAAGCAGAGTACAAGGCAGTGGCGAATGCAACAGCTGAAATCATTTGGATTCAGACTTTGCTTAAAGAGATTGGTGTTCCAAGTCCGCCTGTAGCACGTTTATGGTGTGATAACATTGGGGCGACGTATTTGTCAGCTAACCCTGTGTTCCATGGAAGAACTAAGCATGTCGAAGTCGATTTCCACTTTGTGCGTGAAAGAGTAGCACATAAGTTGTTAGAGATTAAGTATATCTCTACTCATGATCAAGTTGCCGATGGATTTACGAAACCGCTCACAGAAAGGAAGCTAGTAGAGTTTTGGCACAATCTTAACTTAGATAAGTTATGATTGAGGGAGGGTGTTAGATAAAGCTGTTATGATCTCTAGATATCTGTAACCGCATTGTAATCGTGTCACATGACTTAACCTCTACGGCAAGCATATGCCGTGTATAGATAGATGTTGAGGAGGTTAAGATCATGATGATATTGTTTCTGTTGTAATCCTAAGCCGTTGCCTAGTGCCGGCTATATAAAGCATCCAAGGCATACCACGTTGGGTATCGCCTCCACAAACAAAACCTGGTTACTTCTTTCACCAACAACTCAGCGTGATGCCGTGCTCGCGAGCGCACGCGTTCCATACCCAGTGCATCACCGTGTGGTTAGAGCAGAGCAACATGTGCCCTCTCTGCCGACACGCGCTGCCCACGGGCGAGGATGAGTAGTGAAAATTAGCTGTGTTTTTGGCAGCTGTGTCAGCGTATGGTGCCTTGAAGACGTTTCCTCACTTTTAGATGATAGTCATATTTGTCCATGATCACCATTCTTTGATCATGATCACATCTTTGATGCTATCATAGATGTTCCCCATATATACCTGCGCTAGCCCTGGTGGTGTATGTGAATTTCTTTCTTTGACTGGCTAATTGGGTGGTCCTTGACTCCTTGTTTCAATCACGAGGTGAAGCTCATCATATTGGATCCTGATGACGTGGAAGAATGAAAATACGGAGCTAACCTTATGCAAGTAGCTACATTGGGAGTTTATAGAGTCTACAAAGATGAGAAATTCTTCTTCTCACTCATCGTTATAGTGTTCGTGCACTTCAAGTTATGGTCAACTTTTGTGTGCTTGTTGGTCTTCAAAAAGAAAAAAAAAACTTATGTGTGCTTGTATGTGCATATAACTATCTTGTAAGTAAAGGCCAGTGTGACTGCGACTTCTTTTATATCCAAAGATGTAATTAATGCATTTTTCTTATCATCTAAAATTTTTGTTACATTCGCAAAAAAAAAAAAAACTAAAAATTTTGTTAGAAAATAAACAAGAAAAAGCTCACGGGGCCAGTCAAATGGGCCCAACTGTCCAACCCGCGGCGACGGCCCGTTCCCCGCTTAGAGCAAGTATTATGAGAGCAATTCACCCGGCGAGATCCGACGTGGTAGAGAGAGAAAACATGAGAGAGAAGAAAGCGAGCGAGTCGCGAGTCGCCGGCCACCAGCGGACGAAATGAAATTCTTTTGCAGCTGGCCGTGCCTGCTCCTCTCAAATGCTCCCACGTCACACCTTTTCTGCACAGAGCATTAAATAATGATGGGGCCCTTCGCAAAAAAAATAATAATGATGGGGCCCGCCACCAACGCTCCGCATGGCTCGGCTGACTGGACTAGCTGAGACGCCGGCAAGCAGGCGTACTGTTATCCTTGCTCTTATCTGCTTAGTACTTGCAGTGCGAGTACAACTCGAAATCATGTGTTTTTCTTCTCCGGAACGGTCGCACTTGGACTCCAATTTGACCCCTCCTATATAGTTTCCTCGAACGCCAGAACCAATCAATGCACATTACGTGAACGCATCCACCCATCCATCCAACGCCGCCTGCAGGCTTCCCCTGCCATGGCCAGCAACGGGAGCACGGAACATTCCCCAGCCACCGCGACCGAGAACAGCCGGGCAGCGGCGCGCGCTGCGTTAGACGTTCAACGTCGTTGGCTCGCGGACAGCACAATGGCTGAGGTTCTCGACACCGTTCAACTGTTCGTGGATCTGTTCTTTCCAGCTGAGCACGAAGCAGTGCAGCCTTTAGACGACGAAGGGCTGCGCCGGCGCCACGACGGCACGATGCTTGACGAGTTCGTTCCCCGGCTCAACGAACCTATCAACGACGTCGCGGACCTTCATGGGTATGTACTTGACGAGCGGCGGCAGTTCAATGAGCTTGTGGCTCGTGCCCTGGAGGCCAGTGAAGATTCGCTGGCTCTACTTTCTGAGCACCAGCAGCAGCAGAACGCGTCTGCTCATGCTAGCCGGTTCGTCCAGGCTCTGCGCGACGACCTCGATGAGCTCGACGGGTACACCAGTACCGCTGGGGAGAACGTTGAGCTAGCACCGATGGCGAGTCAACGGGGCCAGTTTGATAGAATCTGTAAAAACAACTAGGTGTAGATAAAGCGGGTCCTTTACTCTGTTCTAGACATAGCAGTGTGTTCGAATCTGGATCTAAGGGAAAAGGAAGAGGGGATTGTACCTTCGTGTGACGATTGTGCAGGAGCCGCCATTGTGGCGATTGGCGGCGATTGAGTGACGGCGGCGGTCGAAGTCGACGTGGTGGTGGCGGCTTCCCGTTGCCTCAGCGCCCCCTCGGGATCGGGTTAGGGTTTGTTGGTGGGTGCGGTGCTCACGGCGAACCTCGTGCTGTGAGCCGCCGGCCCCCACCTCCTTTTATATGGCGCTGGCAACAGGGACCCACCAACCAAGGGTTCGGTTGGGCGCCCCCGATCAGGGCGCGATCAAGGGCCGCGGGCCTTTGGGCCTGCGTGGTTAGAGATCAACCTAACAATCTCCCCCTTGATCTCATCTTTTATCTTTTCCTTTCTGTTTCACTTGTCTCGTCATAGATTAATGCATAGAGCATGTCTCATCGTCATGGTCATATCCTGCCGATAGAATCAACAACTACAATACACGCCTCCATTCCAAAACAGTTCTTTATTCTTTATGGGCCTCTTTAGTCCAAAGATCATAGGCTGTCCCTTAACCCCATGCCGGCTACGTGCTCCTTGAACACGTTGGGTGGTAAGCCTTTCGTTAGCGGATCCGCGAGCATCTTCTCTGTACGTATATGCTCGAGACTTATACTTTGATCTTGGACTCTATCTTTCACAACATAATACTTTATGTCAATGTGCTTGGTAGCGGCACTTGACTTGTTGTTGTGTGCATACGAGACTGCGGGTTCATTGTCGCAGTACATCTTTTGTGGTCTTGAGATGTCGTCAACCACTCTTAAACCGGGAATTAATTTCTTTATCCAATTCACCTGTCCTACGGCCTCAAAACAAGCAATAAACTCTGCGTGCATTGTGGACGCTGCAGTGATAGTTTGCTTGCAACTTTTCCATGATATGGCCCCTCCCGCGAGAGTGAACACATATCCCGACGTCGATTTTCTGTTATCTCCTGCAAAATCAGCATCTGCATATGCCGTGATTCGCAGAGAATCTGTTCTTCTGTATGTCAACATGAGGCCTTTTGTTCCTTGCAAATAGCACAGAACTTTCTTTACCAACTTCCAATGTTCTGGTCCTGGATTACTCTGGAATCTACCAAGCAACTCGGTAACAAAAGCAATGTCAGTGCGTGTGCACACTTGTGCATACTGTAAGCTTCCGACAGCTGAAGCATATGGTACCGATTTCATTTGATCTTTTTTATATTGATTCTTTGGACATTGAAAGTCCCCATATCTATCGCCCTTGACTATGGGAGCAGGTGAAGCACTACATTTGTGCATATTGTATTTCTTCAGAACCTTTTCTATGTATGTCTTTTGTGATAGTCCTAATACCCCTTTTGTTCTGTCTCGGTGAATTTCAATTCCTAAGACGAATTTCGCTTCACTAAGATCTTTCATTTCGAATTGTGAGGACAAGAATTTCTTTGTTTCTAGTAGTAGACTGACGTCACTGCTTGCAAGCAGGATATTATCCACATACAGGATTAGGAAGATATACTTTCCATTCTTGAACTTTGCATATATGCAATCGTCCTCCACATTCTGTTCAAACCCGAAACTTTTAATCGTACTGTCGAACTTCAAGAACCACATTCTTGAAGCTTGCTTTAACCCATAAATCGATTTCTTTAGGCGGCATCCCATCTTTTCCTTTCTTTCCACAACAAAACTTTTTAGTTGTGCCATGTAAAATTCTTTATCTAAATCCCCATTTAGGAACGCCGTCTTTACATCCATTTGATGCAATTCTAGATCAAAATGAGCCACAAGGGCCATAATGACTCTGAAGGAATCTTTACATGAGACTGGAGAAAAGGTCTCATGATAATCAATTCCCTCTTTTTGCGTATAACCTTTTGCCACAAGTCGCGCTTTGAACTTTTCTATATTCCCTTGTGAGTCATATTTGGTTTTGTAGACCCATTTACAGCCTACTAGCTTGACTCCTTCAGGAATTTCTACTAAGTCCCAAACATCGTTGGTACTCATCGATTTCATTTCATCTTCCATGGCTGCCAACCACTTAGACGAATGCTCGCTTCTCATGGCTTCTTCAAATGAGGTAGGGTCATCCTCCATTTGATATTCTTGACAACTCTCAGTGTTATATACTTCATAATCACTGGAAATAGCCGACCTCCTTGCTCTTTGAGACCTTCTAGAGGCCTCTTCATTTTGCTCATTTTCTATCGGAGGTTGTACCTCTACATCTGGAGCATTTTCTATTGGAGGTTGTTGCGGCTCCCCTTGTTCTGCAGCAATGGGCTCTATAGGATCCTGAGGGACAGGTTCCACATTTTCATTCGTTGTTGCCACAGGAGGAACCACCACAGGGGCTGACATCACAGTGTCTCGCACTGTCGGTGCAGCCACAACGGGCAGTGAGAAGAAATGTTCTTGAATCATTGGATTGGGCGCGTACACCCGCTTCTCCTCAAGATCAATCTCTCGAACTGCCACGCTCCCCCGAATCATCTGTTCTTCTAAGAAGGCAGCGTGTCTTGTTTCTACAAACTTTGTATGTCTATCTGAACAGTAGAATCGATATCCCTTTGATTTCTCTGCATAGCCAATAAAATGGCAGCTCACTGTTTTGGGATCTAATTTTCCAATGTTCGGGTTGAATATCTTTCCCTCAGCAGAACTCCCCCACACCCTTAGGTGATTCAATGAGGGTATTCTTCCTATCCACAACTCATACGGTGTTTTCGGCACCGCCTTAGATGGTACTCTGTTGAGAATATATACGGCGGTTTTTAATGCCTCCATCCATAAACTCACCGGTAAAATGGAGAAACTTATCATACTCCGTACCATATCCATTAAGGTGCGATTGCGCCTTTCTGCCACTCCATTCTGCTGAGGGTCGCCCGGCATTGAATACTGGGCTACTATGCCTTATTCCTGTAGGAACCTTGCAAAAGGTCCTGGAACTTGGCCATATGGGGTATGCCGACCGTAGTATTCCCCTCCACGGTCGGATCTGACTATTTTTATCTTTAAATTGTGCTGATTTTCAACTTCAGCCTTGAATATCTTGAATTTATCTAAAGCTTCTGATTTTTCTTTGATTGGATAGATGTATCCATAACGGGAATAATCATCTGTAAATGTTATGAACGAATCATATCCATCTATGCTTTTAACTGAGAAAGGAGTGTGAATTAGCTCTAAAACACCTGCGCTATGCTCAGCAGTTTTCTTTGTTATCTTTACATATTTTCCTTTAATGCAATCGATGCATTGCTCTAAATCTGATAACTCTAAAGCGGGAAGAATATCTATTTTAATGAGTCTTTCTATTCCCCCCCTCGAAATGTGGCCCAAACGACAATGCCATAATTTTGATGATTCATTATCTATTCTCTTTCGCTTTCTAATATTAACATCTGTAGATACAATTGCATTCACATCACATACGGAATTCACACTTTCACGCAGCGATAACAAATAAAGATCATTTCTCTTAAAAGCAATAGTAGCAACTGTATCATCAATCTTTATTACACATCTGCCATCACCAAAATGACAATCAAATCCATAATCATCTAGACGAGACACACTTATTAAGTTCCTCTGTAATGTGGGTACATAAAAAACATCTCTAAGTAATAAACTAAAGCCGGTGTCAAGCTCTAAGAGAAGATCTCCAACTGCTTCGACATCTGCTTCGACTCCGTTGGCAACCTTAATTTGCCTTTCGCTTCTTTGAGTGGTTCTCGTCGAACGGAATGCCTGTAAAGAATTTGCAACATGAATAGTTGCTCCTGAATCAATCCACCAAGTAGATTTCGAATAATCTATATACAAGGATTCATTTACAAATGAAATAATGTTCTCACCTCTCTTTTCCATGATCATCTTTAAGTACTTGGGACAATCTTTCTTGTAGTGTCCCTTACCCAAGCAGTGCATACACTGGTCTTTTCCCACAGTAAATTGTCCATCTTCGGGTCTATGCTGCTGAGAGGACTGTCCCTGGAAATGTTGAGACCTTTTCCCTTAGAGGAGGGATTTCCAGCAGGATTCCCATTCTTGTTCTTGGTCTTCACAAAGTTGATAGAAGACGGGGGCAGTCTTTCCTCTTCTTGCACACACATCGCAATGGCCTTCTCTATGTCCCATTTTTCTGGGGACATGTTGTAACCAACAATGAAGGTATCGAAGGTCTTTGGCAACGAAGCAAAAACCAAATGGACGATGTGATCATCCTTGAAAGCAAGGCCCATTGGTTTAAGCTTGTTGTTTATACTGACCATGCGATGTATGTGCTCTCTTATCCCACCACCTGTGTACCTCTCTGTGACCAGCTGTTTTATCAACTGGGTAGCATATGTCTTTGAAGAGCCAGTATACTGACTCTTTATCTTCTCAAGGTACTCAACAACAGTAGGACAATCTGTAATTGACCCCATGATGGAGGCCTCTATAGTGTTCTTTACCACTGCCAAACACTTCTTGTTGGCAGGGAACCAAGCAGCATACTCAACATCATAGCTGTCTTTGCTTGCCTTTTAGGCAAGCTCTCTAGCTGACCAATCAGCATCTGTCTCATTCTCTCCTCTTTCTGGCCGCTCAGGAGCTGCAGGAACTGGTGCAGACAGCACCCAGTCAAGGCCAGCAAGAGTGAAGAAGAGGTCTAGCTTCTTGTTCCATTCTTCATAATTATCTCCTTTAAGCACTGGGATATCATTGATGGTCATCATCATAGATAGCCCTCCTGAAATACATTTCAAAACAAGTGAGAACAACATAATAACAGAAAACATTGCATGCCTTACGATACTTTTTGCATTAAAACTATATCACCTTTGGGCAGAAATAGAAATAATGCATAAAAATTATCTATTAAATTACAACATTGCCATTATCAACTTTAGTCAGAAAATGGCAACATCAAGATTAATTCTGAACAGGCATCTATGAATTGAAATCAAATTCTCCCTTTGGTTTGAATTTAAAATCAATGCAAACAATGAATAATCAATTATCTATGCAGCGGAAACATTAACAATCTGTAGTAAAAACTTGAACAGAAGCAAAATTCAACTATCTGGTCTCTGGAAAAATTATCCCTTTGGTTCAAATTTAAACAGAGACGGAAACTGGTCAAAATTCATTCAAATTCGCTTCTGGAAAAGTTTAAACTAAAACTGAAGACATTCTGTTGAAAATTTCTATTTTGGCCCGAAAACCGGAACCTCTGTATGGCGGCCTGGCCCAAACGCGCGTCCCATACCGCGCGAAATTACTGATCCTACCACTATGGCCCGGCCCAGCAGCGCAAAACCTCTGGAAAAAGGAAAAAACAATGCGCTGTGCGCGGCCCGCGTGGGCCTAAAGCCCAGCGTCCAGCGACTGGGCCGCCAAACCGGCCCAGCGCCGCATCCCGCCTGGGCTTAATTCAGCCCGAGTGACATTTGGCCGATCCTGGCCGTCGATCTCCATCGGACGGCCTCACGCGCGTTTCGGAGGAAACAAAAACCGCGGCGCGCAGCCCTCCTGGAAACCTAGCCCCCATTCTCTCTGCGCCCTCCTTTCTCCTCCCCCACGCAGCCGCGATGCGCGATGCAAGGCGACGACGGCGGCGGCCAGAGAAAAGGAAGACGACGGCACCGCCGCAGGCCCCTTCGCCGGCGCGCGCGTCCACCCGAGGGTGAACGCGCCGCCATCGAGCGGCGCTGTGACGGTGCCTGTGCTCTGTTTTCTGTCACCGTCGTGCACGCGCACGGCAGCGTCCCGGCGGCGAGCGGCGGCGGTCTCTGGTTCGCGTGGACGCGGTGGACGGCACGGAGGAGCAGGTAAGCATCCGCCGGCCTTCCTCTGTCATTCTGGATCTAGGGCTAGGGTTTCTGTTCTTATTCGAAAACCAAAACAAATCATTTCCTTCTTCAATTCTGCGACCCGATCTAAAACCTACACACTAGTCTGGCTCTGTATACCATTGATAGAATCTGTAAAAACAACTAGGTGTAGATAAAGCGGGTCCTTTACTCTGTTCTAGACATAGCAGTGTGTTCGGATCTGGATCTAAGGGAAAAGGAAGAGGGGATTGTACCTTCGTGTGACGATTGTGCAGGAGCCGCCATTGTGGCGACTGGCGGCGATTGAGTGACGGCGGCGGTCGAAGTCGACGTGGTGGCGGCGGCTTCCCGTTGCCTCAGCGCCCCCTCGGGATCGGGTTAGGGTTTGTTGGTGGGTGCGGTGCTCACGGCGAACCTCGTGCTGTGAGCCGCCGGCCCCCACCTCCTTTTATATGGCGCTGGCAACAGGGGCCCACCAACCAAGGGTTCGGTTGGGCGCCCCCGATCAGGGCGCGATCAAGGGCCGCCGGCCTTTGGGCCTGCGTGGTTAGAGATCAACCTAACACAGTTGCCTCAGCTCGAAGAATTGGAGTCGTACCAGAACGGCGGCTTCGGAGCCGTCCCGACGTGCCCCGCCGCGGCGACACGGATTTTCTCAGCACAGCCATAGCTCTTTACCTTTATCCAACGGCTTGCAAGCTCTGTGGGCTGCCTCAAGATCCGAACATTTTGTCCAGAAGCTGTGGTTATTAATTGGTTAACAATCTCCGCCCAAGCACGCGACCATGCACGAGAACAGTGCCCGCTCAGACTTGCTGCTGCAGACCCTGAAGAGAAGCAACACTTGTTGACCATCCTGATGGATGTTGAGAATAAACAATCCGTTGGAACTAGTAGATGACTTCGGGGAGCTGTCAACCTGAACAAAAGCTAATACTCCATTCTCCTTTTAATGACCATGTCACATAATCATTTTTTTTCATAAACAAAAAATCATAGTGGATACAAACTTAATTTGTCCATACCTCAATCGTGGTCTGGCCGTATAATAAAACTAAACAATAAATGACGGTGACCAATCATGTGTTTTATACTCCAGTACGTAATGGATTCAAAAATATCTCCACAAAAATATGGTCTGTTGTTGTTGTTCAATTTTAGACGTGCTAAAATGAAACACAACATCATCTTCGTTCTTGTCTTCTGAACTTATCTCTAGTCCTAGTCCACTCAGAATTTCGGTTTGTATTCCGCTTTTGAGATTTACTTTGCATCCAAATCAGTTTGATATGTTGGATCCAACTTACATTAAACTAGGCACGGAATTGAGCATCAATATTAATATTAAGGGAATAGTTTGAGTATTTTTAAACTCAAGGGACAAAGTTAAGTTTTGAGTCAAAATTGATAGGCAGGGATATCAATATTTATTACTCCGTCCAAACGCTGGGCCATGCAACACAACGCGCATCTCTATAGACCTATCAAATCGACTACAGTGTTTCTGCTTGGCGCCTTGTGTTCAGCAATCGGTTTATGCTTTTCCAATTCAGCCTGTTCGGCAGCCGGTAGTGCAGCCGCTGCAGCTGCAGCTGCAGCAGGCAGCACAGTACCGGAGCAGCTGGAACAGAACACTTTGCAGCATCAACAGTTGCAGTTCAAAAATTGGCGGCAAATCTGGAGACACACATCACATTTTCAAATTGAATTACCACCACACATTCAAACTGAATTACCACCACACATTCAAACTGCCTGCCAACAGATGGTAACTTCCCCATGACAATACAAATATTACACAAACATTACACGAACAATTACATACAACAGCGTGTTCGTCTTAACAATGCTATGATGACAATACACACATTTCGATGTCCATAAAACAATGAAGCTAATACTAGGTAGTCCACCTATTTCATTGCTAATGGCATTGACCGTCGTGACATCTACTAGTAGATACAACAGTTACCTCCAGAATTGCAAATCCACTTCATTCACTTCTGGCTCCTTCCTTGCACGCGTGAATCTGAAATGATATTGTTCTCAATTTGTTGCTCACAGAATCAGGGAATAATGTTGACAATTGGCAGCAATATGTATGACATGATGACGAAGGTGGCATACCTTTAGGATCGATGAAGGCCACTCCGGTTTTGATCCAATCACGCATCTCTTGAACCGGCATCTCAGCTAACCATTCCACAAATGCACGGTTTACAGGTCTCCCTTGTTCTTCAGGTTTCTTTGCTGCCTTCCTCTCCACCAAATAGTTGTGGAGTGCACAGCAAGCAACGATGATGCTCGATTGCGTCTCACGCTTGTAATTTGGGACTCCATCCAAAATCTGCCACCTGTTCTTTGCCACACCGAATGTCCTTTCAACCACATTTCGAATGCTTGCATGGTCATGTTTATACTTCTCCTCCCAAGTTGAAGGGCCTACTTCAACAAACTGATTTAGATGGTACCTTGTATTCTTGTATGGCGTCAAATAACCAGGGGCTAATTGATACCCAGAATCCGCAGCATAGTACATGCCTACAACACATTGATCGCATTTCCCATTAGTCATTGCATTGTTGAAACAAGTTACTTAAATGACACAAAATTCATGGATGCATGACTTAGAAGTCTAACCTGTCGGTGGTTTTGGGAACCTTGGCCTAGTTTGACATTCCCTTAGCACATACATGTCATGGCATGCCCCTGACATCCCGGAACCAACAAATGTGAAGCGCATCGCGTGGTCAACAATTGCTAACACATTGAAGCTTGGGAATCCTTTCCTATTTATCATGTCCTCTTTTGACTCCTTGTCTGTTACAATTTCAATGTGGGTTCCATCTATTGCACCAATGCAGCCATCAAAGAAAGGTGACCACTTTGCAACCTTAGGACTAACAGTTGAGTAGGTTGGGTCTTTCGGACATATTACTTTGTCGCCAAATCTGACCATGACCTCTGCCACATGAGCCATCTTCCTATGTATAGTGTCCAAGGAACGCCTAAATGTTTCTTGTAGCCCCCTAGCACAGTCCCCGGTTGCACATGCCAACAAAAACATGCCTAATGCCTCAATTGACTCAACACCTCGGGATGATTCTAGACCACACTCTTCAACTAAAATTTCATGCAGGTTGTTGAAGGCTTGACGAAACATGCGGAAATTATGTTTGCAAGACTTACGTTCCCGCAAGGTGAGTTCAACCCACTGACGGCCTGTGGGTTTGGCAAATGGCAGTGGTGGATCCTCCACAGCAAGCTCCTCTTCAGCCTCATCCACTCCTGCACTGTCCTCGTCTTCCTCCTCTTCAGTCGCCTGACCTTCTGCTAGCACGGCAGCACAGGCACCAGTTAAGCCTACCCAAAAATCATACATGGCCGCTTCATGATAGTTGGACATCCTGCATGTATACAGCAAGGAAAGTGGAAGGTGATGACATCATTTGCAACAATTGGTAACCAAAAACCAATGTACAAGAAGTGGGAACCCAAACCGGAAAACCAAAAACCAAGAAACCAACATCATGGATGGCTGTCGAAGGCTTGAGGAGACATACCTGTCAGTGAAATGTCTGGAGGCCAAATCCTTCACTGCTGCCCTTCGCGCACTGAAATGTGTGGGCGGCCAAATCCTTCTCTGCTGCCCTTGGCCCGTGTGTTCTGTAGCACAAAAGAGACAGCCAATTAGTATCAACAAATTAATGTCATCGAGTAAGTATGCAAGTCAGCTGACAGTAAGACATATCAAAGTACAGCGATGATACATGAGAAATTGTTGTCACAAAAATGTTCATAGCTACGGTGGAACACAAGTCCACACAAAAAGCTCAAATTAGACAGAGTTCAATACAAAGCACACTGATACAAGATAGGGCAAAAACACTCCAAATATGCCCAATTTATCTGCGGAGGCTCCAGTTGAAATTGATCCATCCAATTCGGCCCTCGCGGTCCTTCAGGTCCAGGAACTGAACACGATAGGTACGATCCGCGCAAAGGTGCAGTGCCTTATAGAACATTTCAGTGCCTTCCGTGAAGCCATCTTCGCGCATAGTCTGGGCAACTCTTCTCATCATGTCGTCGTCGTGTCGCTGTGCCTTTATGATGTTGCAGTTAACCAATGTGTCTGCCATTAGGTTGACAGACTCCTCAAGTGAGCTACGGCTCCTCTTCTTTTTGGGACTGTTAACGCTGCCTTCAACAGATGGCCTGTTTGGCGGACTCTGGGGAGGCACAGGATCAGGAACGCCGCCATCACTTGCCGAAGGTTGAGCATCAGGGAGCCTACTTGGCCCAGCAGCAACCCTCCTAGGAGTGGCAGCAGGCAGAGGAGAAGATGGTGAGCCCTGATTGAGACCCCCAGCGCACACCAAATTTCCCCTGTGTTGGGGCGTCCTCCCAAAAAGGTATTCCAAGTCCTCTAGGAATTCTGGTGGCTTGCCAGGATCTTGGTTACGGGTGGCCTCGTCCTGCATTGCATATAACATGAAGGTAAGGCAGGGTTCCAGTTGCATCCTCTGTCCGGAAGAGTGTTGTTGGTTACGGACATACCTCCTCAGACGACTCATGTTGCTCATGTTCGGCTTCTTCCTCATGTTCCTCCCAAAAGGAGGAATCAGCTGAAACTCCACCAGTGTTGCGGTTGTGGCCTAACCCAGATTGATTTTTCAGTTTGAGCCATCGGTGGTACGCTCGTTTCATACTTCCAAGCTTGTTGCTGGCTTGCCTCTGATCATACTTGCCTGGGAAGGCACCTTGCAGACCTTTGTGGATGGCTGCCCAGCCAAGTTTAGTTGGCCCAACTCGGTTGAAGTTCTGTTGCCGCTTCTGCTCTTTGCAAAGGTCCATCAACGTTGCAGTTGCCTCATAGGTCCAATGTGCGCGCCGGTCCATCTGAAGCCACAACCGAAAGGGAGCATTGCATAGGGTAAAGTCGCCCCACCCGTGACGTGACATACATGAATCTTAGAAATTGAGGTAAAGATGTGACAACTTGCCTTGATTCGTTTCCCCGGTCGTTGAGATCGCAAGAAATATGTGTGCCTGGCTTCAGGTGGAGAGCACGACCCGGTGGATGACCGTGCCAGCGTTGCGAATGGGAGGAGGAGGACAGCTTCCTTGCGTGAATCCTATATCTGCAGTTCAATGAACATCGATATGAGATGATGGAAATGAGGCATGCAAAGAGGGAACTAGGTTGACAGTACCCAAGCGTAGAATCATCATTCACTAAGTCGGTGGGAACGAAGTAAAAATGCAACTCACGAAACCGTGAACCCCTTGAAAAAAATAAACCAAAAAAAATACCGACAAGCCGAACTTCATGAAATCCAATCGGCCATTGTTCACGATTGGTCATTCACGAAGCAGAGCAGAAACAGATCGAAAGGAGGACACACTGAACAGTTTGTAGGTCTTGAACCGCAAGAGGGAAGGTTGGCAAAAAATGAAGAAAAAATAGATCACAAAATGGCGGTGCAATCGGGACAAATAAGATGTCATAATGAAGATTGCAAAAGTGGCGGACGAAGATGTACTCACGACGTTGAGGACGAAGACGGCGAGGTTGACCCAGATCTGGGGGGGGTGGGGGGCGAAACGATGCGTCGCCGACGCGAACGCCGACGCAGTCTCCAGCGGCGACGGGGACAGCTCCCACCGATTCGACCGCCGCCGCCACGGATGGGGCACACGGCGGCACCTCCCTGACCTAGAAGAAAGCACGCGACACGCGGGCCATATCGACACCGTCGGTCGCGTGCCAGCTACTCGGACAGCGGAGGGGAACTCTGCCTCCGGCAGATCTACTCTGAGCGCGGTGGGGCTGGGCTGCGACGAGACGAGCAGAGGGAGCGGCGGGGGCGGAGGATGTGGACAGCGGCGACGGCGTGCGAGGAGAAGAGGACGAGCGGGGACTGGACGTCTCCCAACCCTAGCGAGCGGATAAGGTGGCGCGGGCAGGCCGCGGGAGTCGCTGGCGCGCACGATGCAGCCTGCGGGCTTCTTTGCAGCCAGCCGAACGGCTGGGCTGCATTTCCCTGTACCCGCGGTAAGTAGCAGCTGCAGCCGCTGCGGAACCGGCTGCCGAACGGGCTGATTGTCTGCTGACTCTGTATGGGGACCATCGCAGTGGGTATCTCAACGACATCTTGGCCGTCCTTGTGTGTGGGGAGCTCCGGCTGTGCTGAGAAATACCTTTTGCCCCGCCACGGTGGGCAGCCTGGAGAAGCGGACCTTTCGCGCCGGAGGAGGTGATGACGGGTGCCGCGAGCTTGGAGGGTTCGCCATCTGCTTAGAGGAGAAGTTTGAGGAGGGCCAAGAGCTCAGCGTGATGCCGTGCTCGCAAGCGCACGCGTTCCATACGCAGTGCATCACCGTGTGGCTGGGGCAGAGCAACATGTGCCCTCTCTGCCGGCATGCACTTCCCACAAGTGAGGATGAGTAGATGTGTTTTTGGCAGCTCTCTAGCTAGTTTTGTGATCTCTTGCAAAAAAAAAAATCCCTTTTTTTTTGTGAACTCGTGTTGTATGGCACATAATAGATCTTGTGATAAACGACCAAAGATAAAAATGATCCGTTCACTTTGTAACTAAAGATAGGGATAGCACGATGAGTAAATGAATTACCACGCGCGCATCAACTCGGCCATCAAATGGCATGCACAACGTTCTGCAACATCTATCTATTAACTTAATATTTCACCAAGAAACAGATCCATCACGTTCCCTCTCAATGTTAGAAATTACCACATTAATCAAAGAGAAAAAAATAACCACACCTGTTATTGTAGAACATTAGTCCAAATTAAAATGCCTTTAAGATGTTTTCAAAATTATTCACCACTACGATTATTATGAAATACTAGTATGGCCGTCCGCGCATTTGCGCGGCTAGACTTATTATACTATTTAAAATATTTTAATATTATTTTAAAAGTTTAACATAGTTTTTATTTGTGTTTTTGTTTGAGAAGTGAGGTCGATTCAAATGTGTCATGCTAAACAGTTAACATATGTCATGGTAGTGTCGTTGAGTCGGAGTTTCTAGTCTGTAATAATATCCCTAGTGGCAGTAGGGAGTCAGGTCACCAGGACATTTTGTCTGGTGGAATAGAGTAGGGGTGTAACCATAGAGTGTCATGATTAATATATCTCCCCCGTTCGCAAAAAAAAGGAAACACATGTCATGGTAGGAAAAAAAGAATGTGTCAATCTTTTGAAGAAAAAATATGTCGTGCTAAAAATAAGAAAATGTGCCATGCTAGCTAGACATATCACGGTGTATTGTTATAACTGTGTATATAGAAATAGGAATTAAGTGTATGTTCCAAACTTTAGTTATTTTAAGCTCATAATGGTATGGTGGATAAATTAGGGATATTTTTAGCTATTTTTTATAATTCAAAATTAGTTATTTTGGACTTATAATGGCATGGATGGTAATTTTGAAATAGGTGTGAAAGGTATTTTTTAATATTTTCTATTATTCCGAATTTAGCTATTTTTTGACTCATAATGGCATGGTGGGTAATTTAGAAATAAGTGTGAGAGGTATTTTTGGATATCATTTATTATTCCAAATTTGACTATTTTATAAATATTTTTAGGGGGTTTTGTGACTAATTTTTTCATAATGGCAGTGATGGGTAATTTTCTCTTCTTATTTTCTCGGATAATGTGAAAATTTCTAGCATTTTAGAGCGAACACGGTGGCTCCCTTTCGTCGTCAAATATATATATAATAGATTAGCCTAAAATTACACGGAAAATATTTTAAATTTACCCAGCCAATACCAAAAGGTTGTCTGCAATTCCAATATATAACTTTATAAACTAGACACTATTTATGTTCCGAAAACAATCAATTAGAAAAAAAATAGTGATAAAATTATAAGACAATAATTATTACGAGACACTTAATAAAATAACATACTAGCCGCATAAATGTATGGGTGACCATGTTTGTTGCTTACAATATGAGCTTTTTCTTATGAAAGTTACCTAGAGGAGTGCATGCATGATGCGTACAATCTTGCAATACTTTCATCAAGACAAATAAATAAAATAAAAGGCATACAATGCACAATCAGACAAGGTGTTTTTTTCCTTTTGTAAGACTGATATCTCTGAGTTTGGTTACTTTTATTTTATTTTATTTTATTTTTGTTCTACATTCCTAGGTGAAAAAACATGGGAAAAGCTACATCGAAAAAACTCGGTTAGAGACAGTGCTCAACTGCTCATGGCTCACCTATAATTGATGCATGATGTGGTATGATCAACCATTTGTTTGACGTATTTTAGCCTACCATATTATATATTAAAGTATGACTATGAACCACTTGTGGTGCCAAACAAATTTAATTGTATTATGTACAAAAAAAATTACTCTTAAATTACAATGCCAACGTTTATTTGTCTTACACAACTAATCACTCCAATGAATCGCTTATCAGGTTTTTATTTTATGCCACAGATCAAGGCTTCTCCAGATATTCAACAGATCGAGACATTGGAGCTGGCGATGCCTGTTGTCAACACGAACATCTTGACATCACATAATCTGAGAACGATCAAAATTTGTCGGTTCCTCTTCCATCGTACCAGTAAACACTTTCATGGGAATAAGGACTAAAATTTTTCAAATTCTACTTTCTTTTTTTACCTACAAATATATACATGTTGTTTCTATTTGATTTTGTCGTAAAAACTTCTCTAGAACTATAGTTCCCTGTTTGCACATTTTGTGTTGTTTACAACAAAATAGCTACTCGCACCACTAAGTCTTATAATAAAGTAGAATTACATTGCATGCGCACGAGAATTTTTGTGGAATGCGTCAAGTTTTTTGACCGGCTTGAATGAGTAAAATTATTTTGTTCCAAACAAAATCTCAAATTTTCAATACAAACAATATTGTTGTTTGGTTTTTATTTTTTGCAAGACTATGTGGACTTTTATGTTGCATGACCAAAAGGATTATCCACAAAGCTTTATGTTTTCAAAATTGCTATGCATGTTATCAAAATGTATGACTCATTCGTATGCCGAACAATCAGAAGGGTTAGTCACATTGTTTTGTCTAATTCCTAGTGTTAATTAGGCATCTACTACTGAGTATTACGTTCTCATCAGATGCTTAACGATTTTACGAGTGATGTAGCACCAGAATATGTAGGTGGCACAATCCATCATTGGCACTTGCCTAGTCTCGAGCTGAACGGTTCGTTTTTGTATCACAGATATTTGCAAAGATGGCACTCATGGCATTCAATACGTGACAACAATCTCGAATCTACGATTTTAGTTGTTGAAACCTACTAATGTCCAGGTAGGTTCCTGCCAGTCTGCCTTGCTTTGCTGCTACGCTGAACCGCGCCACCAGCTTGCCGAATCCTACGAGCACCAGCGGTGCCGGCACATACACTGCTGCGCCGTCCAGCGCTCCGCCTGAACTTACCCCGTCGGGAGGTCGAATTCGAATCCACCAACCGCTCGGCCGTCCGCGTTGCTTTCGCGCCTCTGCTCCTCTCGGCCGGGGCGCTGGCTCTCAAGTTCTGCCCATGTGACAAGCTACTTCTCAATCTTTCGAAGGCAGGGTCTCTCAAACGAATGGTGGAGCAGAGCAGCTGAGGATCAGAGGTTCAAAGCCGTAGAAACACTCGGCGCAGGCACAGAATTGGGACCAGACTCTCGACGCCGTTCAACTGTTCGTGGATCTGTTCTTTCCAAAACAACAAGACGAAGGGCGGCGCCGCAACAACGGCAGGTTGCTTGACGAGTTCGTTCCCCAGCTCAACGAACTTATCAACGAAGTCGCGGCCACGAGTATCCGGCCACCGCGGCCGAGACCAGCACAGGCGAGGCGGCCGCTGAAGATTCGCTGGCTCTACTTCCTGAGCAGCAGCAGCAGCAGCAGTTCCCGGATGTTCACAAAGACATGCCGGTGGTCGATGACCCCTTGCAAAACGCGTCTGCTTATGCTAGCCGGTTCGTCCAGGCTCTGCGCGACCTCGATGAGCTCGACGGGTATACCAGTACCGCTCGTGAGAACGTTGAGCTAGCGCTGATGACGAGCCAATGGGGCCCGTTGCCTCGGCTCGCGAAGAATTGGAGTCGTACCGGAACGGCGGCTTCGTAGCCGTCGTGGCGTCCCCCGCGCGCCGCTGTGGCTGGCCTGGAGAAGCTCATCTTTCACGCAGGAGTAGATAATTGCGACAGGTGCCGCGAGCTCGGAGGGTGCGCCATCTGCTTGGACGAGGAGTACGAGCCTACGAGGAGGGCCAAGAACTCAGCGTGATGCCGTGCGCACGCGTTCCATACGCAGTGCATCACCGTGTGGTTAGAGCAGACTAGAAGAGCAACATGTGCCCTCTCTGCCGGCATGCCCTGCCCACTAGCGTGGATGAGTAGTGAGAAATAGCTGTGTTTTTGGCAGTTCGATCTCTAGCTAGTTTTGTGATCTCTTCATTTCAAAATTCCCAATTTTGTTTTGTGAACTCGTGTTGTATGGCACATAATAAATCTTTTTGTATGTCTCCTGTACTCTAATTCTGTCAGAGCATAAGGCCACCAAGACATTGTGATAAACAACCAAAAATAAAAATGGTCTGTTCACTTTGAAAAAATAGAGACAATACACAAACGTCCACACGCATCAACTCAACCATCTAAAGGCAACATCACAACATTTCTGTAACTTCTTTTACGGCATATAGTAGCAGATTAATTAGCACGACAACTAAACCACCTATAGCTCTTTTCATACAAGAAGGGTGTTTTTTGTAACACCTAAATTTGTTTCCACAAGGCAGGTCCAATTAACATCGCCTTTCTGAATAATGTACATGTCTTCACCATCATCGGGAACAACATGGCGACAGAAATTATGTCAGAAATGTTCAATTTATGTTGATTTAATTTTCATACCAACAACAGTCATTGTAAATACTGTAAAGGGCAAGCCATGTGAACAAATGGTATATGAATTTCCTTAACATTTGCTACCTCCTAACTTATACATGTAGTTGATATTTGAATTTTTACATAGTTTTCCCTTGAAGTACAGCACCAAGCTTGCTTATCTTAACTTAGATCACATTGCTTGCGAACGAGATTTATTGTAGAACTTATGAAATATTTCTACTAACTCAATTTTCCAATATAAACTATATGATGATGCAGTTTTTTTATTTTTGGAAGGCTATTTCATCTTTCATGTTACATGACCAAAGGGATTACCCACAAAGCTTTGCGTTATAAAAATTGCTATGCATTTTATCACAAATATATGATCACCTTTATCTCCTCTTAACGCCACATGTGCTAACAAGCCATTTAATTTTGATCTGACGAGTATGTATTACATTCTTGTCACATGCAGAACAATTTGTTGTGCATTTCTTCTTGACATATTCGCATGAAAATGCATATCGATTGGAAACAATATCCAAACAAGACCGGTTCAATAGAAACTAAAAACAAAGATAATAAATAGGAAAACTCGACTTATAATTGCCTTTAAATAGGCCCCAAAAGGACAAACAAAAGGTCTATTAGTTATGTAGCACCAGAATATGTGGATGTCACAATCCTCCATTGGCACTTGCCTACTAGTCTTGAGCTGAACGGTTTTGTTTTCGTGCACATACTCTTAAGAGATATTTGCAAAGAGAGTACTAATGGCATATAATCGAACACGTGGCGACAGTCTCGAATCCACCATTTTTGTTGTTGAAACATGTAGATGGCGATCGAGTAATTGTTACAGGCTTACACGACCAACTAATGTCCAGCTTCCTGCCACCCTGCCTTGGCTTGCTACTACGCTGAACGGTTCCACCAGGCTCTCTTGCCGAATCCTGCAAGGACCATCGCTGCTGGCGCATACTCTCTCTGTTTGCTTTTTTGTTGACGTTAGGACAAAGTAATTAGTTCAAAAATAAACTACTAGTAGTAATCTTGTCTGAACAGTAAAAAAAAAGTCCGGAGGGAGTAAGCTGCTGCGCCGTACGTGCAGCGCTCCACCCCTCCACCTGAGATCCTTCGTGAATCGGGAGGTCAAATCCACCAACCGCCCCGCCATCCACGTTGCTTCGCGCCTTTGCTCCTCTCGGGCCGGCTCTTAACCTCTGCCTGTGCCGTGGTGACAAGCCACGGCTGCTCACGAATAGCGGGGCAGAGCATCTGAGGCTCAGAGATTCAAAGTTGTAGCACCCTCCAAACACTACGTACTCTTTCTGACGGTATGCAAGCAGATATGGGAGCAGAGACTCGCCTGCTCGTAGCGCTGCAAGCGGGGCGGGACTAGGGATGGCAACGGGGCGGGTTCGGGTCAGGTGGAGCAATCACCCACCCGCGAAGAAAAAGGCTTCGGGTGCAAAATGGCACCCGCGCCCGCGCCCACGGGTGGAAATTGGCACCCGCGCCCGCGCCCGTCGGGTCTCGGGTGGGTGTCGGGTGCCCGTCGGGTTGAAACTTTAACTTCCCTTCTTTTAAAAAATTCAAAAGATCGATTTTAAAACTTTCAAAAACCATGAGAATTTTATGGATTAGAGAATAAATGATGGATAATCCATTTGAACAAAAAAACCTGAAAAGATAAAGAGCGTTTTAAAATAAAATTATTCAAAATACATGTCAAAATCATCTCTAAGCTCTATGAATCAAAAGGATTAGGCTAAATTTCGGGTGTGCGGGTGCACCCGCGGGTGGGAAATGAAACCCGCGCCCACACCCGAATCATCACGGGTCGGGTGCGGGTGTGACCCACGGGTGCAAAGTCACACCCACACCCGCACCCGTCGGGTGTAAAACCCGCGGGCACCCGAACCCGCGGATGGGATTGCCATCCCTAGGCGGGACGCGGCTGCCCGCGCCTAAGGCTGTAAACGAGCCGAGCTCGAGCGAGCCTGGAGCCTCAAGCTCGAGCTCGACTGGAAACCGAGCCGAGCCTGAAATCGCCCCGAGCTTCTTCGCAGGCTCGAGCTCGGTTCGAAAAAAGCTTGCGAAGGCTCGAGCTAGGTTCGAGCAGGTTCGAGCAGCAGCGTGCGCATGTGCCTCCCGCCGCTACGGCTATGCGCGGCCAAGAAGCAGCAGTAGCAGTAGTGTCTTCCTGAGCAGCGCGTAGGCTCTACACTCGCCGCGTGGTTCCTGCTGCTCCTCCCTCCTTCAGCCTAGGTCGACAGCAGCCATGGCGATTGGCGAGTTCCGATCCAAAAGGGCGCACAGGTGGCGGACTGCCCAAGAGGCAAGATTGGCCTAGGGAGAAATGAGCGAGGACTAGGAACTGCATACGGAGGTCGACGAGAGAGGAATCGAGGGCGATGTCCATCTGCCATGGGGGAATCGAATCGTGGAGCAACTGCAGTTGTCCTTTTGCGAGATCTTTTCTTTTCTTTTTTGAGCTCCATTGCGGCTGGATATATTAGCAAGGAAACGATTGGAGATTTGGGCCAGGATCTTTCTGTTTGTTGCTGGGCTGAGGTGGGCCGAAGAGCATCAAGCTGTCCGTGGGCTACGTAACCTGGCGAGCTTGGACGAGCTATTCGAGCTAGGCTCGTTTAGGCTCGCGAGCTTTGGAGCAGGTTTGAATTCGGCTCGATTTTCTCCCGAGCCGAGCTCGAACCGAGCTTGCTACGAGCCAAGCTCGAGTAGCTTGTCGAGCTCGAGCTATTTTTTCAGCCTTACCCCCGCCGCACTCCGCATGCGTGCCGCATCATCCATTAACTTGCGCGTACGTACGTACGTTTCGTGATCACTGTGCGGCACGCTTGAGCGAATAACTGTGTTTGGGGAGAAAAAACACATATATTATTTGTATTCATCAAAATACAAATACAAGTTTCCCAAGTGCGTTCCATAGCCTGTCATGTCGTTGGGCAGAATTGACTTGGGCGATGTGGTGTCTCATGGTTCCTAGGGTCTCGGAAGACTCCTAGTTAATTACCCCGACGAGTCGAGCTCGCTCAGGAACCTCCGATTAAGCTGCTAGTGGTCGTCGTCTTCAATCTTCGCCTTGCGTTCTCCATGCATGACATGATGGTGATGTAGATAGGGCGTCCGCATGTTCATGGCCTTGTCGGCCCATGTGCCGATGCTAGCGCGGCCTTCGCGTAGACTGCGCCCGCCCTCGTCGTCCAGCCTCGTCAGTCACGAGCGACGTGTATGTGGTTGGAGTATAACTGGAACATGCATGGTCATGCTTGGCGTAGTCGAGTCGACGGCACATTTGCACAGTCATAGCAAAGTAACGGGTTAATGCAACAAAAGAAATGACGAGCGCGACCTCGTAGTCATGAGGCCTCGCGATGAACAAATGCTGCAAGTATGCATATGCAAATGCAATAGATGCTCGAATGCTCATGAACATCAATACAATGTTAGAATATGGCCGGGCCTCCCAGGCGCCATGCACTTGAAGGGACGGCATCCGCGGGCAATGCGACTACGACGACGGCCCAAACAGCTCAGGGCTGATCTCGAACACGTCGGAGTCCATCGCTCCACGGGCTTCATCTCGCCGCGAGCCGCGCGCTCGCCGTCCAGGCTGTGAGGCTGGGCGTCGTGTCTGCAGGGACATCTTCACTGCCGCCGGGTTGCGCGCTCGCCGTCGAGGCCGTAAAGCCGTGCGCCGCAACCACGAGATTGCCTTTATCTCCGACAGGAGGCTCGCCGGGCAGCTCAACCGTGGCGATGCTGATGCGGCCGTCGAGCTCGTCACTGGGTCCAGCTCGCCGTGGTGGATGAAGATGTACAGATACGTGTACACGTCCATGGATTTGCAAGTCCGGCGTTGATGCATGCATGCGTATACGAGAGAACCTGCATACTAGCCATGTAAATGATCACATAAACACTAACTAGATTATCTCACCTTGTTCCCAGGAAGCCATGGCGTCGAGCGCGGCTCTTGACGGCGACGACGCGGACGATCGGCAAGGCTATCGGCTGGCCGCGGAAGCGCTCCGGACTGAGGCCTTGTTTGTTTGGCATGGAATGCTCAGGATTTGGGCTCAAATCCAGTGGGTTTTCATGGTCTGGAGAGAATCCTGGAGTAGGCTGGAAATATTGTTCGGTTATCTCTGGGCTGGATTCCCACCGAGCCCAATCCGGCCATGGCGTCCAACAAACAACTGGAATCGCTCCTCGTGTCTGACCCCGTGGAACGACTCCCGCACGCACGCGACCGCAAGCGAGGCAGAGGGCGAGGGCGACGGCGACGGGCGGCGCAGCGCGTCGGGATGGCGGCGCGGCGCGACACCACGGCGACGGTACGGCCGAATCCCTTCCAACTCTCGCTGGTACGACGTCTCCCTCTCCCCTTCGTCTTGGTTCTTGGATCTTGGACGCCGGCGGCGCGAGACGATCCCGCGGCGGTGGCTTCCCGGAGGCAGTTCATAAATCCCGCGGCGGCGGCTTCCCGGAGCTCGCTCGCTCGATCTCTTGGGCCTTGCTCGTTCACGGAGCTGAAGCTCGGGCAGTCGATCGCGATGGCGGCGTTGGAGTTCAACGCGATGGTGCCTGCTGTGCGGGCTCCGTAGATTCATTTTCGCTAGTCTTCTTGACTTTTAGCTTCGACCATGTGCATGTTCTCGATCTTGATTGTTAGGGAACTCCTCTGGTTTCGAGCGGACTCGCGATAGTGCACTATACTAGATGAGGAACTATGGTAGAAATTGGCCCTTGTTCTGTTGACTTGCGTTCGAACAATTACTGCGATGAACAAATCTGTATAAAATTTGGAGACTGGTTGGTTCAAGCTAGTTACTTATCTGCCGACACCAGCTCGTGTTGTCATCTGTTTAAGTGTGGGCTTCTTTCCAGTCACTATTTGCGCACTACCACAGTTTCGAACGCTCCCTAGTGCCACAAACACAAGGGAAATGGCAAAATACACACAAACATGTTTTTCCCATGTGTGACCACACACGATTCTTGTCCATTTTGCTTCTTGTGAGATATAGTAGCACTGAATAATAGTAGCATTGTGAGTTTTTCAGAATGTAGCACTGAATGTAGCACTGAAGAATGTAGCTGTGACCCTACTTGCTAGCTGAATGTAGCACTGAATAGTTTTTCAGATCTGTTGTTCAATGTCAAGAATGGTTAGGATCAAGTGAGTAACCCTACTTGCTAGCTGTGACCAATCTGGATGAGCATCCTGCATGAGCATACTTAAATTATTTTTCTTTCAAAAATCAGAATGGTTTTCTTTCAATTGTCATTTTTGTCTTCCATTATTTATTCGTGATCACCTCTTGTGAGTATGTGACAGAACCACACACAGCATTTTGGTTCATCTTCAGTTCTGATTATGCTGCTGCCATCAAGTACATTTTCATGCTGTTCAGAATAGGAATTTTCATGCTGTCTTGAACTAAACTTGTATACATTTATTAATATGTTCTTATGTTTGCATCTTTTAGATTATACACATACACATAACTTCCTGCTGTTTTATGCCATACACATAACTCACTTGCTTGTCCAGGAGCTAAGTTTCAATTTTTTTTTTGTCCCACCTGCTGGTTCTATTGAAGTATCAAAGAACAGTGAATGAGAAGTGCTGGTTCTATTGAAATATCAATCCATCAAATGAGCACTGATATCTCTTAGAAGCATCTTGTATTTTCAGTGTTGCTTGATGAATGTTTACCAATATACATCTTTGGTTACAGAGGCTCATAGAGTCATAGTTTAGGGAACTTGATAGTAATTTACCTACAGTGCATAGTGAGTCCATGATCTTGCTTGCTTTGCATTATTTTCTGAGTGCTTCCATGACTTGATTAGCATTTCATTCCAAAAATATTGACATTCAAATATGCTAGCATGCTAGTCACAGAATGCTGTTGTAGCTGTTATTTGAGTTTGTGTCTCTCTTGTTATTTTCTCAAGAGTTTCTATCTACAAACATGTGCAGGAAGAATTGATGAAGTCTTGCCAAGGCCGAGGAGCTCCAGGCTGAGTACACCAAGAAGTTGGACTCCTAGAACAAGCAGTCTATGCTTTGAAAGCGTGTTGTATTGTACTTGGCTGAAAGAGTGTTAGTTTATGAACAGAATAGAATCTCATATGTTAATCTTGCATATGGATTGTTTTATGCTTGTTGAAGCCAATCTGGTGAAGGCTGCCTGGTGCTACTTGTTATGAAGCACTGAGATCCCCTTGTGATTTTTCCTGAATCTTTATGTTTACTGTTCAATTACTGCATACTAGATGCCTATTTCTTGACGTTTTACTGGATTTTTTTTCTGGGTGATGTTTACTGCATATTGAGACCTGATCACCTTGAGCACATATGCTTCCCGTAGCCTGATGCAGTGTGTTCGGATCCTGATATGAGCCTGATAAAAATGGCATGTTTTTGCTCTCTTTGTTCACTGTGCACATTCCTTCCTGCTCAACCGAACGGCAAAAACTCTAGCAAGGAACCGTTCCTGCACGTGGATGGGAAGATCACATGGATCGAGTGACACTCATGGATCCACTTGATCCAGGCCTTGGATGAAATCAGGCATGGAATGAAAACCGAGTAACCGAACGAGGCCTGAACCGGAACGACAGCTGCAGCGACGTCGAACTCGAGACGTGCGCAGCCTGACGATGGACGGAGAGAAATGGGGAGAAGAAACCTGCGTGCACTCGCGTGGAATCGCGGCAGGGTCTCCCCATCTCTCTCTCTAGTTGCGAACCCCTTTTTGTGAAGGGAGAATTGGTTCTATAGCATCGAAAGTTCATCAGTTACGAAAAATACCATTGAAAGTTTCGATCATCGGAAAATACCACCGAAAGTTACAAGTCTACTCGAGAATTAGCATTTTGAATAGAATGCGTTTGGGAAAATACAAGAATGCCCTTGAGAAAACATTTGCCTCCTCCTTCTCTGTCGTTCTTCTCTTCTGTGGCGACCGAAGCAGAGCCGTGCACCTCTTCTGTCGCGCCGAAGCCTCCTCTCCTGGTGCCGCCGCCCTCCTCTCCTGTGTCGTTACCCCTTCTATCCCCAAGCCCGGCTGCCCCCCTTTCCTTAAGGTACCACAACACTCCCAAATTGGCCGGCGCGCCTGCTCCACGAGAACAGCCCGTTCGCGGTGGTCGCCACCGCCGCCGAGGAAGCGTCGGCGCGGCGCGTCGACAACCGCGTCATTCACGCGTTCCAGCACCAGCTCTGGCTGCTGCACCGCGCCGGCGAGGAGTTCTTCGTGCTTGGCACCGCAGGGACAGTGTCCACTGCCCCGGCGTGCTCATGCCCGGACACGACGGTGCCCTGAAAGCACATCCTCTCTGTGCTGCTCCGCGTCCTCGGCCTGTCGCTCGACGAGGCCTGCGTCTGGAGACAGTCGCTGCGGCCGTGCCAGGTCTCGCCCGTGCTCCCTGCCCGCCGCTACTGCCATGCGCGCCCTCGACCGAGCTCCCTGTGCGCAGCACAGCTGCTGCACCTGCCTCACTAGCTGGCGCCCATTCAAGCTCCAGTCACCGCCCTCTCTTATCAGCAATTCAGCATACAGTCATACAGACCGAGGAGAAGCAACACCAAGAGCCATATCTCCCTCAAAAATCGAATGATTAGATGCCCAAATTACTGCTTGGAGTTGAGCTCAAGCAAATCCGTGCTCAGATTCAGCTCCCCATCGCCTTTCTTTCTTTTTTTTTTTTGCAGCAATGGCGGCTGGTTTTTGTACGCGAGCTTTGTCTAGCCGCTGGAGCCCAAGCGACCATTTATTCCAGCTTGTGTGTGGATGGCTGGCTAGCTGCGTGACTGCATGCTCGATTGCAGCTTCCATTTGCTCGATGAGGATGACTGGATGGAGAAAGAACGGAGACAGCACGAACACACAGAACAAACATGCAAGGGTAAATTGTCCAGAAATAAGAGAGTGCTAGATTGCGAGTAGACATGCAATTTTCAATGGTATTTTCCGTTGATGGAAACTTTCAGTGGTATTTTTCGTAAACGCGAAACTTTCGATGCTACACAACTAATTTTCTCTTTTGTGAAGAGGAGCTGGCCTTTTATAGGCCGTAGCTAGGTCTGGAAAATCGGGAGGCGCGTCCCGTGCGCCGCCGCCCGTTTGTTGAGCTGCTCCGAGCATGCCGCGCGCGCCGCTCGTCTGTTCGTTGGCTCAGCCTCGCACCGCTGCCGCTGAAGCAATAAGCACGGCATGCTTCACCCGTTCTGCACTCGCCGAGCTGTGGGGCTATTCAAATGCAGGCCCGCTCATCAGTGAGCTTTATGAATGGATAAAGGCAGAGCCTGCTATAACCTCAGCGCTTGATCAGTTGATAAGCTCGGCAGCTTCTAGAAGCTCATCCTAATCTCAACTCTCTGCGGCTGGCTGATTAGTGGACCGGGGTCCACTGAGGTTACAGGACATATAATCTGCACGTACGTGCAAGCGTACGTATGCGTGCGTGCTCACTGGCCGCAACGTTCTTGTACAGGCATGCTCCAAGCTTCACAAAACTGCTTGCTAGCCTTCTCTTGCTTCTCTCTTAAAATGGCACGCTAGTATCTTAATACTAGTAGCTGTGCATATGTGTACTGTACTTGCCGTCAATTTTTCATCAAACAGACTGTTTTCAGATCAGTGACCATGAGCATCTTCTATCCGGACTTTTCTGAAGCTGAAATGCACTGTCATCAATACTAGAAAAGAAACTATGCGTGATATATAAGTTAACATTTGAATTCTTATTTTTTTCGAAAGAGGTATCTCCATGAATTAAGGCACACAATTATTACAATCAGTGGGTGTATTAGTCAGTTCATTGCACCCACTACTACCGGAAGCATCATGACCGATGAGAGCTTCCAACTCCACTACAGTTTTAACTGACAATGGAAAACAAAAATGTTTAACTACAAACTCTCTACGTCTAGAAGCTTGTTGTGCTAACAAATAAGCAACCTGATTCACTGCTCGAACCGGGAAGCAAAAGTAGCTAACTGCTCGAATGTCCTTCAACGTACCCTCCCAGCTTGATCTTGTAGCTGATGTGGCCTTTGGCAAGGAGTTAACATTTGAAATCATTCCTTGAATACAACCCATGAAGGAGAACAAAATGCACCAACACATGATAAGAAATTGGAACAGCTCACGGCAGTCCAATACATATTAAGCATGCCAATATATACATGCAAAATAAAAAGAAGAGTTCTTTTTAAAAAAAAAACTGGAACAGCACACGGCAGTCCAGTACACGAATAAAGTTGTTTCATCCACATGGTGACATGCAGTTCCACCATGCCACAAATACAAAAGGAGCAGGCCCGGCCCTGAGGCAGTGCAAGCGGTGCGGCCGCACCGGGCCTCCGAAAGTTAAGGGGCCTCCAACTGAGATGCAATAGCAGAGGCGGACCACCAAGAGGGCGTGGCCAGGCAGCCGCTCTACCTCACTCTGCCGTCGATTACGCCCTAAACCCACTCGCCTGGAGCACCGCTGCCCAGATATGCCGTCTGGTTTTCCGCCATGGCCATGGCGCCCTGCTTGACTACTCTGCCTCTCTGTCTAAAGGAACACGACGTGCCTGGCAGGCTTATAATTTGTAACACCCCTAATTTCAAAATCAAAATTTAAATGGAATAAAAATCACTCCGATTTTGAATTTTTGTTTATTCCTTTCCTTCTCATCATTTTTTTTTCAAAATAAACGTAACAGGAATAATTCAAACCTAGTTACAATGGAAAATTTCGAAATATAAAATTTATGCTCAAGTGTTCGTGTACATTTAAATAATTCACTAAAAATTTGAAGCTTTTAAAATTTACAACAAAATAAAATGGTTACATGTTAAATCTTATCAAATTTCACTTTGAATATAAAGATCCGGATTTTAAAACTTGCATCAAGCCCACCATATGCATTCCTGTGTTTTATTGTCTTTATTTTGAATATTTGCTTGGTTTTTGTTTTTGTGCGAATTTGAAATTCTTTCAAATTCAAAATCCCAGAAAAGAATAAACCTAAATCTTTCCTAACCTCCCCTGGGCCGAAACCCCCCTTCCGGTCCAGCCCACCAGCTTTTCTTCTTTTCTTTTTCCCGTCGCGGGCCTCCACTTCCTTCTCCCCGCTCTGGCCCATCGACAGCCCAGCAGCAACCCGGCCCATTCCTTCTCTCTCACTGACAGGCGGGCCCCGCCTGTCAGCTTCTCCTCCCACCTCCGACCCCTCCTCTCTCTCTCTCTCTCTCTCACGAACTTCCCCGTCGGCAACTCGTCGCCGCCGCCTCTCTTCCCTCTCCCTGTCCCTTTCCCCGGCACTGTAGCCATGCCGCCAGCTCAACCGTTCTCATCAGAAGCCACAGTGTTGCGGGCGCCGAATTCGTGGACGAGTCGCCGCCGCAATCGATGACCTCGCCGGGGATAAGACGCGTCCGCGCCGCAATCTTGACCGGATAAGCTTGGCGGCGAAGGGGTCATCCCCCTCCGCCTATAAATAGCTCCAAACAACTCCTCCGACGCGACCTCTCTCCCTTTTCCCCAAACCCTAGCCGCATCACCCCTCACCGCCGCGAGCCTCCTTCGTCGCTTCCCTTCGTCAACAAGCTCCCCAGGTGAGCTCCCCTTCCTCTCCTCTCTCTTCCGAGACGCTTCGCGTCGAGTTTAGGCCACCGGAGCATCGTTTCGGCCTTCTCCAGCGAACCGCCGCCGCCTCCCGCGCCCACCTCCCTTTCGCCCTGAGCCGCCCAATCCAAGGTTGACGGCCAGGATTACATACCCCGGTCCACCGTGGACCGGTGGACCGCAGCCCCTCGCCGGTCCACAGGACCCGTGGACCCGGTTCATAGAATTTCCAATAGGAAAATAAATCCGAAATTCCTAGAAATCCCGGGGCCCTATACATTTTACAGATAAGCCCCTCTAGTTTATTTTGATTCTGTTTAGGTCCCATCTTTTTACAGAAAAGCCCTTATACTTTCCTGTAATTACCTTTTAGCCCCTGTCATTTTACATCAAGGCCCCTAAACTTTTCCATAATTATATACCAGTCCCCTGAACCTTTTGTAATTACATGCAAGTCCTCTGTAATTACAAATAAGCCCCTAGAATCTTTAAACCTCTGTAACTCCGTAACCGTAGCTCCGTTTTGAGCGATTCTTGCGCTCACACGTTTGTGGCAACGCGTAGAAACTTTTGATACTGCTTTTAGAGCTTCACACTATATCTATAAACCATCCATACCCTAAGTTCCTCTCTCGCTCGATAAATTCTATTTCGATAAATCATTCGACGTCTATCCCGCAAAGCGCCAATGTTCCTTCACCTTGTTAGTGTTGAACCTAGCCAATATCGCCGTACCCTCCTATACCAAAGCATAGTAACCTCTTTTCATCGTGACCTAGATTCAACCATAATCTAGTTCAGCTATCGCTTAGTTGAACTTAATCCCGTGTTGCCATCGACCGCCATCAACCTATTTGATTTGTCAATCTTGTTTAAATGCGGTCTTTTCATTGGATCTTATTGAATTCTATTGTTGTTTATTGCCCTTTTAATTGCAATTGTGCATTCATAGCATGCATGATCACATGCACGTGCTGCTGTCATGTCAACAACTCATACACGTTTATAACAAACGCCTGTCCTTTCATATAACTGTATATGTATGCTCACATGCACAAACACATAGTGATAGCTTAGTACACATCATGATACCCTAAGAGCATATGCATAGCATGCCTTTTACTTATAATCTCGCTTATGCATTCATACATATAAAATATCCTGGTAACCTCCCTTAAATAAATGGCATGTAGAGAACCTAAACCAGAAAATAACTAATCCTAACAAACATATGCATGTAAGTTCCTTAAACACTTGCATACCTAACGTTACATGTATGTGCATACTCACATATCCTCGCCATGCATAGTTCATATAATTAAACGTTTACATGCATGTTTTTTTTTAGAAATAATATAGAAATTTACATATTAGATATGCACACAATCACCATCAATAAAGCATGTGCATCTCATCATCCCCACCGTAAGATTTCAGTAATTAAAGTTTTATGCAAAACCATGCATCCTTACTTCTTTTAAGAGGAATTAGATAATTAATAATTTGTCTAGGTGAATATGGCCTTTACAAGGCCAATAACATAACCAGTAATGTATAACCTTTCATAAATAGAATATGATGCATCATGCATGATTCATACCCCTCGTTCTTCATTGGAGTTCTATCGGTTCTTGTTGGAGTTAATTGAATCTTATTTGGCTCTTTTCGATCTTTATTCCTTTTGCGGTAGTTTGTTTATACGGTATGTTTCTATGCGTTAGCTTACGCAAGATCCGAGGAAGAGCCACACGAATTCGAGGAGCATTCAATCTTCAGGGACGAGCCGAAGAAACCAAGTCAAGGACGAATCAGAAGATACAAACTTTGAGGAAAGACTTAAAGATATCGACAGAAGATCCTGAAGACTCAGAATTGAAAGATTAGGATAGCGTCTTTCAGGCAAGCTCTACTTCTCCTTGATCATGATTGAACCTACTGTTTTCGCAATGCACCCATACGGCCTATTCTCGTACCATGCATTACTTGTTATTTTACTGCTTGTGTAGATATGGTCCCACTTTGCTTATTGGTATTAATGCCATTACTTAGGCGCTAATACAATGATCCTTGTTTACCTTTGTTTATCTGTAACACCCGGTTTTTCGAGGGATTTTTTTTTTCGAAATACTTTATTTGCCTTCTTCTCCTTTTTGCTTGTCTATTGGGATTTTCCTGGTTTTTGTTTGGTTTCCTTGCTATTTATTTACATTTCTCAACTTATCTTCCTAGTAGAAAATCTAATAGTTTTATTCCAAAATCCTATAACCACGCCTAAGCCAGCCAGCCTACTCCCACACATATGTCTTATCTTTTCTTGGCCAATCTAGTCATTGAGTTGTCGTATGAATTCATACACCGGCCTGCTACTCAAGCAGTGCCCGATCGACCCAACTGTATGAACATGTTGACTTCTTCAGTAGCTGCTTGCCCGTGCATTCCAGAGGCATCGTGCCTTGCCGTTCTTTTGGCCACCGCTTAATCCAACGGCAGGCTGCTTTGGTGCTTCTCAGTTTAAAAGCAACTGCCGACCAGCTTCTCCTTATCCAGTCTCTGTTCTAATCCTTGTAAACTCTAGTAGCAAGCATAGGAGCTGAAGCTCTGTTCTTCCTGAAAGGTCACGGTGAGCTATTCAATCTCCATTCGTTACTTCCCTGTATCCTCAAGTTAGAGCCCAAGGTTGATTCGTTGTACAAATTGACTGGTACAGATTCTCTAGCATATTTCTTAGTATCAGTATCTTTTAAGTTCTACTGATTCGTCGTTAGGGTCGACTGCAATCACGGCCTTGCCGTTGTCTGTGTCCGTCGGGCGAGGGTTGGCCGCTCCGCTCGATCTCCTTCCTCACTGCACTACTGACCAAGCTGCTGCGTAGGTAGCTCCGCCCTGATGCCTTGAACATCCCCGAGCCGCCGCCTCGCTGCTCCTCATGCCGGCGAGCTGTGCCGCCTAGTCGCTCGCCGCACTGCGCTGCCTCGTTGCCGCCAGCCTCGAGCCACAGTCCATGTCGTCTAAAAAACCCACAAATGGATTCCTTGGAGCAACTAGATTCTGTTCCCCGATTTAATTTCTGCTGAGTCGTCCATGGTCGCCGGAATTTGATTCCCCTGCCGCAACCAGCTGTTCCGCCATTGACGAGCTCTTGAGCACCTGTCGAGAAACAAAGTACCCGTCTGCTTGTGCTGTTGGGCCAGTTGCAGCGCTACAAAGCAAAGGCCCATTAATCTGTTTTTTTTTTTAATCCTTGTTTAGTTGGCCAAAGCTTACCTTTGCAAACGCACCTGCCCTGCTCTGTTCTGATACTCTGCTTTGCAAGCCTGCCTCTGAATTTGTATACGTGATCAGCTTGTCACACCAAAAACCCATCGACCATCAGTTAACTCAGGCCTCTTTTGCTTTTGGCCAGAGTGAGCTAGTTAGAAATCTGAATAAAATATAGTTCGGCTTCCATGCAGATTCTCCCGCCCAGCAACCAGATTAGTGCTTTTCCAACTAGTATCGTAGTGTGCTTCCAATAGGATCCTCTCAAATAATACCACTGATCTTCAGAGATAATTAAAAACCCTAAGGTGTGCTGCCCGCACTACATATTCCTATATATCTACCAATACAAACAAGTTTGCCAAGATTACCATATTTTCTATATGTGTAATCATAGTTCCGGGAACCCATCCAAGTCTATGGTCTATTTTCTTTTTGGAGTTCTCTTCTATTTATTTATCGATTTATTCTTTTTATTTGTATTTGAGTGCTTTAGCCTTATTGGTTATTTGTTATTCTTCGCGATAGAGTACGAGGGGGTCGCACCGGGAGGTCAGGAGGTCTGGGAGGAGAACGACGACACCGTTGAGCAGGAAGGCAAGTCACACTCCAATCGATCATGTAGCACCTATGATTACTTTGATTACTACTTGCATGGTTTATTCTCCTTGATTTAGTTGTGGTCATAGAATCATGAATATGATATGCTAAAGGTTCCAAACCTACGTTGCATGATATAGCCGTCCTATATCCACACCGGCCAAATGACTGAGAAGTGAACCTAGCTTGAAGTACAACTATTAGCTAGATGGAATGAAACAAGGCTAGGTTAAGGTTAATTTGGAGCTATCACTGAGGTTACAACTATCGGGTATGATGGGAGGTGAATGGTGGTATGGTGGATGGCGGATTATCCTTGACGGTGATTGTGTGCATGTCGACCAACTTTGGTCATGTGGCCAATTGCTAATGATGGGTGTTCTGTTCTTATGGATTGAGGAATGGTGGGCTAAGTCGTGATGAAAACATAGTTTCGTCCAACCATAAGGACCGACTCGACGGACATGAATGGTAACAGTCTTACAACATTGTACCCGGGGTGGCCCATGTAAGCTCGAATTAGCAGACAGGTCTGGGTCTGCATTCGTGTCTAAGATGGGGGTAAGGCGTGTCCCACAGAGAGGAAAGTAAGTAATGAGGAGGAGAAGGATACTTTGTTGTACCTCTGCTTACCGACATGTTATTCCTTGATGATTTCAAGTTGGGGAATATCCTATGGGTAACGATGGATAGGCTCTGCAGAGTTCTTTTTGAATCATTCGAATGTGCCGTGCTTCCGGTTAATGGAGCTATGTTTATGGGTGATTCTAGTTTCATGGCTAAGTTTACTTATTCCTCGTGATGATGTTGGAATTGGGAGGTTGGTTGGTATATTGTCGCTACAGTGATGCTCATTTACTAATTATGTTGTTGCTACTCTAATGAAGTTATATCTCTCATTTATCATATTTCCCTGTTGATATATTGCATAGCCTGTAGTCTTATGGTTCATATTTTACCTGCTTTGAATCCGTGTGGCTTGCTGAGTACCATGTACTCACTCTTGCTCAATTTGAAATCAGCTGGTGAAGGTGAGAATGAAGGAGAGCCTTGTGACGATAGTTGGGCTCAGGAGTATTATGTCGACGATCCTACGTTCTAGAGCGTTCCTGCACTCGAGCCTTTGTGTTTTGGTGGTTCTTTTGGACTTTTCCGCTGTTGTGCTTGTGTAACATAGAAGGTTGTGAAACTCTGATAAGCTTGGCTTGTATAATAGCTTTGTAAGGACATATGTTTGAACCTATGTGTAATAGGGTGTGCCGGTTTGCTTATATATCATCTGGTGAGCAACTTCTTTTCATGAAATGTTGCTTTTATATGGTTCACAAGGTGGGCCTGTCACATTATCTGTCACCTTGATAACCTTAGGACAGTTCCATCATTTATGATGGCACGTTCACCTTGCTACTAGATTGCTTAGGACCCGTCGCAATGTTTCTACAATGCCGCACCTTACATACATAATTACTTTGCAAATGTGTTAAAATGAGTTTGGTGGTGTGCGTGATACTTGGGGTTGGGAGTAGCATAACTGTGTTAGGAGATAATGATGATGGGATGGGCTAGATCGCGGGCAAGGCCACTAGTGAGTTGTTGAAGGTATGATAGTCCCTTAGTATGGGAGTATGGTGCTTGCCCGGCCACATAAGGACTGGTTCATTCAACCTTTAACAAGATGATTCTCGTACTACCACGGATCCTGTTATGGGCAGGACTTGACCCTAACTTTCTGGTACCTACCACCTTGATCCATCCAGGAGGCAGTAGCGCAAACGAGCGCGCAGGAGAAGACTCCGGAGTTTGTATTGCTTAGGAGATCTGGCTTGTGATCCCCACCTTGATGTGCAGACGGGTCTGCATGAGGACTACTTGTAGTCTCATGAATGAGCCTCTGGGTATGGCTTGTGGGTGGCATTGTGGGGATACTCGGGAAAGGTGGGGTTCGCTATGTTGCTCCTTCGTCAAGAGCAATGTAGTCGGTGGGTAAAGATGTACAACCTCTGCAGAGTGTAAAATTCATCCGGATGGACGGCAGTCACGGCATATGACGCATCTATGTTGAGTTCGATATGATTAGCCACTTTCATGATAATTCCTTGATGTGTGCGTGAGCAGTAGCCTGCTCGTGTTTTGGAAGTGATGGCAATTGTGCCTGGTCGGTATGACCATTGAGGTCAGAAGGCCCAACTAAAACTTGGGAACTGGCGGGAACGTTTCATTCTCCCCCAGGGCCAACCAACTAAAATATTGTAACTATGGTTTTCCTTCTCTAATCCTTGGTGTATCTTCCTAAACCCTGCATAAAGGCTGCTTTTCGTATATGAACCAATAAGCCTTGCCTTGCTACAACTAAATATGCATGTATATACTCTTGTGTAGTGTAGGGCTTGCTGAGTACCTTATGTACTCACGCGTTTGCGAATGTTGGTTTAGTAGGAGAAGACTTCGTAGAAGACGACGACGATTGGGTTTTCGGTTCTGCTTCTCAAGTTTGCTTGTGGCTTTGGGCCAAGATCTTCCGCTGTCTAAGGGTTCTATCCCAGGTATTCTACTTATTTAGCTATTCGAAGTATGCTTTTGATTATCATATCTGTGTTCTTGTGCGTATCAGCTACTGATCCAGGGATTGATACAGGATGCACAACAGATTTCAGAAATGAGGTCTGACATAATTGGTTTGATGGGCCACATACTACGAAAAAGGAAAAAGGCCCACTAGGCAAGGCAAGTTAATTAATCCAGTTGGACTGGTTGCCGCCACCCTTACACAGTTTATTTTGTTGGATAAAAAAAGAGAGGAGCGGCAACCAGTCCAACGGTGGGATCTGTGTGGTGCAGAAGTGACTTCGGTGGTATTGCGGATTCTGAGAGGGGAAGATGATCCAGCGGCTATCAACAACACTTTTATAGTGCTAATCCCCAAAGTTGCTAGTCCGGAAGAATTGGGCCAGTTCAGGCCGATCAGCCTTTGTAATGTCATATACTACCTCCGTTCCAAAATGTAAGCATTTGTTGACCTTTCAGCATCACGTTTGACCCTTCGTTTTATTCAAATTTTTGCATAAAAATATAAAATAAATAAGTCATACTTAAAGTATGTCTAATGATAAAACAAATTATAACAAAATAAATAATTTTTTCATAACTTTTTTAAATAAGGACAAACAAAAGGCCTGAGTAATGTAGCTCCAGAATGTGGATGGCACGGTCCTCCGTTGGCACTTGCCTAGTCTTAAGCTGGACGGTTCGTTTTTGTGCGGGTAAGAAATATTTGCAAAGAAGGCAGCCTCATGACATCCAATCGAACACATGGCGGCAATCTGTACTGCTCACGAAGGCTGGGTCTCAAACGAATGGCGGAGCAGAGCATCCGAGAGGATCGGAGCTTCAAAGTTGGAGCCACCTCCAAATACTACGTACTGTTTCTCGAGGAAACGAGGGTACCACACGCGCAGGTACGGTCGGAGAAATGGGAGCAGACTCACCGCCGACCATTATGGCCTACTGGCCTGGCCTGCTATGCTCGTCGTGCCCGCTCCGGATCGCCCCGGTGCCCTGGTCCTCCCTCCTCGCACAAGCGATTCGTGGGTATGTTCAGTACGGGTGCACACGTTGCACGCGCGGGTGTGTTCAGGATTGATGGTGCACTTTCCTTAATCCTTACTGCGTCGTCTCCGATTATTTGCCGGGGCACGGCTATATTGAAAGTTTCCCGGTGACAGCCGAGCACGAGTAGCCAGAGCGCCTGAGCTCGCCGTTGACTTTTATAGGCGTCAGCTCGCAAGCCTGCAACGAGTACGGCACGTGCACTGATGGAACTTTGATCCGAACCTGATGCGTCACCCACTCCTAAAAATATACGCGGCCCACCCCCAAATCCAGCCCAACTCGATTTTCTAGCACTGTAGCACGTGAACAGTAGGTTTTTTCTTTTATTTTTTCCTTTTTCGGCCCACCCCCATCAGCCTAATAAGGATTCGGCCCACCCTAGGGCCCAAGGCTGGCCTCGCCACTGGCCGCAGGTATATCCACGCAAGTTTATATCCTCCATAGTGTTTTAAATAGCCGGCTATAACCACCGCTATAGCCTCTGAAGAAACAAGAAGCTAAGCTAATCTCCGTTAAACGCTAAACTTCATAGCCCGCTATAGTCACCGCTATAGCCTACTAAATCCGTAAAATTAAGTTGATTTAGCCAGCTAAATAGTAGTGTGATGAAGGTATGAAGCTTTTCATGATGTTTGAAACATTAAAAGATGATTTAGCCAACCAAATCAAAGTGTTTAAAACTTTGAATGCTGATACAATAAAGGCATGAAGCAATCGTTCTATTTTAACCCATGAAAATTTCTTAATGTCATGTTTTATGTCTAATTATTTACTGATTTTTTAATGGTATTGTGAAACCGCTAAATAGGTTTAGCTGTGGCTATAGCCCGCTATAGCTTTTCTTAATTTTTGTGGGCATCAACCGCTAAAGGCCTTAGCCTGTTATTTAAAACGCTGATCCTCCCACAACCACGAAGGAACAAACTGACCAGCCGTCCACACAACACAAAACAGGTATGTTAACAGATCAATCAAACATGTATTGCTGGCCTCAATCGATCAGCTATACTCCCTCCGTTCTTATATTGTTATGGTTGTTAACTTTCTCTTATTCAAGAAAGGTGACATTAAAGGTTGACTTTTTGAGTTACTTAGGAAGCGACATTGGAAATTCGCACTGAGGAGGCGGTGGCCCACGAAGGAACTGCAAGCGCCGGGGATGCAGCAGCGGAGGTCCGCGCAAGGGAGGCAGCAGCCCGCGACGGCGGGGGTGGCGGAGGAGGAGCAAAGCTGCTACTATGCTCGCGGACGCTTTGGCCATCATTGTTGATGTTGTTGTCTGTGGGTTTTGGCGGTGGTCATCGTCGATGGCTAACACATGAACTGAAGTATTAAACTACTCTTCGTCACACTAGGAAAAAAAGAAAATAATTAGTACCTGACCCACTAATTTCTGATATCAGTCCGCAACTTAAAGTTTTTTTATTAAATTCATCCATATATCTAACCGATAGATCTGGCTAAACAAACGGTTACAATTAACACCAAGCATCATATTTCTCAACTCACGGGCGGCAGTCAAACGGGCCCAAACTGTCCAACCCGGGGGACTGCCCGTCCCGCACCGATCTGCTACTTGCAGCGATAAGTTCGAGTTGTAATTGATAGAACTAATTCTCCATAAACTTAATAGGAATCGTCTAGTGAGAAGTAGATCACACCTAGAACTTAATCTAATACTGAAAAGATTGATCTTAGCCTACCTGATCTTAGGTTCGCCATGAAATAGATCTGCAATGGGTGCAGATCAAGACGATGACGATGAACTTGCTGTAGATGCGTAGAACAACTTGATGTCGAAAGTAGATCAAGGGACACCGGGCTTCCACGACTTCCAGCACCTTAACGATCGGTAGATTAGGGCTTTTCTTAAGCCTGGCGGCTCAACTCGTGACTTAATTCACGGATTAGGGTTAACCAGGGGTTTTCCCTCATATTTATAAGTGTTGTAGGCGTGGGGCCGGACCCTTAGATGGGCTTAGTTTGCCTCCCGATCAAGACGATTAAACAGGGGACTTAGTTGGATTCGGATTGGGCCTTTTGGGCCACTTGACCGAGGTCAACAATTCCAACATTCTCCCCGTTGACCAAAAGTCAATGGCTAATTCTTTATAATATTTATTTTATCAATCACGTGCAGGTGGACATACGCAGATCAATAATCTCCCATTTAATCGAACAATCTTAATCTTAAGTTTACACTTATGTTCGCATTATGTTCACACTCAATACCATAACAAAACCTGGCGAATGAGTCATCGGCAAACATTACAGATATACCGGGACACATTAACCAAAGTCCACTACAATACTTTGATAGAACACTTATTAATCTTATTTGGAAGTTTATTTATTCGGCCTCATCCAGAATCATATTTCAGGCTAATCACCAAATCCATACTAATTTCGCGAAATACGATAGGAGATAACACCCTCAATTAGTCATGTTGCTAGCTATTTACTTAAAGCATTAAAATGACTTGATCGTGGGACCCTTCTTTCATAACATAATAATATATTTGTCAATGGGCCTGACACCATCAACTATGTCATTACTTAAAGGAATATTGTAATCTAATACAGTGATATTCACTGCAACCAAATGTAGACTTAATAATACCGGAATATATTTTATATGCCTGCTTAAAATAAAACATGCCATACAAGACAGGATTAATAATGCTAAGCTTGTTTTAGAGCTTTCTGCAGAATCGCTCACATTCGTAAGAATGAAGGACATAAAACTTAATTGTGCATATTTACATCCATACACCCTCACAAAACCTTATCTAAATAGTACTTAATTAAATAAGCATGTTATACGGTGCCTTTAACTTTAAACACCTTTTCCAGTGGACCTTCCCTGGACTAAGTCTAATAAAATTTTGTCAAGCATTCCGGCTTGTAATGCTAAATCAATGACTTATAGATATTAGCATATAGCTTCCATCTGAAGCTTTAGGAACGTCTTCCTATTTATCTTATTCTTAATCTTATACTTATTATAAAATTTGCTATATCACGCAAAACTTACAGGCATAATTATATTTGCATTCACATATTGTCACTTCAGAGTTTATTTCAATCTCTTATGCTTAAGTGACAATCCCAATACTCACTTTGGTCCCATCCAAGTGTCATACTCCCCCAGAACTTAGGAAAGCGTTACCCGATGTATCTTATTATATGATAAAGATATTTCTCCTTTATTGAAATGCATGCTTATTTCTATTAGCTTATGGAGAAAATAATCTCCTTAGAGTATCAGGATCTTAATTAATCTATCTTAACCTTATGAAATAAATCACGGTTGTCCATGATACGTACAAAACTCATAATGAGTTATAAACCTAACATCTTAGTTTCTTTTGGAATCATTTCTTCAAAAAACTGCAGATCAATTACAGTCTACTGCCTTGACTCCATCAGAAAATTGCTATGAGATAAACTATACTTATGTTCAAAAAATTCATAGACCCTTTCATGACCTCTTTTACATAATCTTACGAATAACTGAGGCTTTCACTTTTGTGCCCAAAACTTAAATTGACTTATTATTAAAACATTACGGGTCTCTGTTATTGAAATACAACTAATGTAGATCATCAACAGAGTTAGAAAAGAATGGAGGAATATTTATAGCACGATATGAGAAAATCATATATGTATGTATGTATGTATGTATGTATGTATGTATGTATGTATGTATGTATGTATGTATGTACATCTCGTCTTAAATCATCAATATAGAGAAACTTATCCTATATTTCAATAAGATTTCTTCTCCCCCATTTCCTTCCATGTGAGCTTTCATTGAACTCCGAATAATCAGAATATTAAATGTGTCGGCTCATAAACATATCTAAAATAAATTTACAATGATAGCTCTTTAACTTATCTTTGGCACGACATTTACTATACCACTGATCAGCTTCCTTTGCCAAAACAAGAACACATCAGCGATGGCCAGAAAATGAACTAGAATAGCAAAGTTATGATTAAATGTCCACAAAACAGCGGTGGCCAGTACATGAACATAATCATACTTCAATCATCTCTGGTTCCATTGTACCAACCCACAACAGCGGTGGCCAGAAAATAGGTGACACAACACAACATGTGAGAATTATCCCGTACACAGCGGTGGCCAGAATATAAAACAAAACTCACACTTATTGAGACAATTGGTCTTTGTGGAGTATGAACTCCCATCACAGTGGTAATTTAATAATCATGACTTGCATGATAATGTAGCTCTTGAATTTAAAATTCTTAATTTAAGTAATAAAATATAGCAAGTATATTATGCTTAAAACTTATACTTATTTATGTCCTTGAAACTTATGGACAATGAAAAATATCATGGAGAGAATTATTAAGGTATTTCTAATATCAATTCTTAACTGACAAGAGCAATTCTTAAATGACATTATTAACTGGAGTATCTTTAAATTGATGAGACATGCCATTCCCCCCCCCCCCCCCCCCGGCGAATTTGTGGTCTAAACGTGAGTGTACCACATATTCGATAAGGTCTCATCACTTAACTTATCTCATCTAACTCTCACATGTGTAAGAGATTCATAATTAACATTATGAAATTTGCTTGTAGAGAAGCAATTAAGATAATATCTTAAAGCTTGAGGATATAAGAGATAATTTCACAACTTAGAGAGAAATGTACTCATAAGCAATGATATATTGAACCAAAAGGTTTCACTAAAGTACATTGAATGTCATCAAGCTAACTATTGAATCCACTAACTTATTCTAAATGGAATAAAACTTCAACTAATTTCATCGACTAAAAACTAAGAATCACTTCCCCGATTTTATGGATTCACTAATATAATGTGCTATACAAGAATCGGAGATGTCCATTCTAAAAGACTTAAGCTTATAAGCAATGTCACACATGCTGCAAATGTGCCTTGCTAATCCACTGTGTCCATCATAGCGCGAGGTGGTTAGTCTTTTGATGAGAAAACTTGTGCAAACTCTCTTATGATCTAACTCAATCAAGTAGAGGAGTCCACTAGCAGTTGTGTCCTCGTATCTATAAAATTCCCCTCTTATGCCAGCTGAGATCGAACGCATGATGATCTTTTTGGCAAGTTTATTATCCCGTTCCCATATCTCTAACTTGAAGTGATACTCATACATCTTCTCAGCATAGTCCTCAATGACAGAAGAGTGAGGAAGCGGCTCAACGGTATGAAGTACATAATCAAACTCCAAAAACTTGGGAATGTCTTGCACCTTCTCTTTCCATTGAAGGAAATCAATGCCATTGAAAGGCTTAATATGTTCTTCATGTGGCTCTGAGCTGAAATGATAAAGCCAAATAAATATACTTAGTAAATACCTTAGTGTGCTAATAAAATAGCAATAATAACGCAAGAGATGCGTTATTTAATCTTAAGGCATGATGGATAGAAGACTTAGAGGAATAAACTTAAATGTGAAAACTTAAAATAGTACAATACGATGCACCAAAAATAAATCATGAAAATAACCCTACAGTGGTTTGATTATAATCATGTAATAAGTAACAACATGCATCACCGGTGGGGAAAACAAGCGAAACTCATTAGACTTAAAATTGAAGCAGCATAAAACTTACTTATAGGCAAACTTAATAGATCAAACTTAATATTCTCAGCAAAAATAAATATAACATAATAATAATAATCTCAGCTTAATATTCTCATACAAAACTCAAATAATGTTTTAAACATGGTGAGAAAAGATCATATATGCTGGGCATTAACTTAATGAAATAATTTCCCAACCATGTTAATTTCGCAGAGAAAAGGTACTTATTTTGATCATCAAGGGGAGATCTTAAATCTCATGAAATATGCACCTTGTACATGTCAAAATTCCCAAAAATTCTTCCTAAACTGAATGGCTAAATTAATCTTAAACTCATACTTTAAAACTTATTATGCTCATCGAAAATCCAAATATTGGAAAAAAATAAAAGCTAATTAAAACTTAATATAGTGGATGAGCATATATTCTCAAAATGACAGCGGAAGCTTAAGATAGCAAAATAAATATTGCTACTAAATATTCTTGAGAATTTAGCTTAAATAATTTCTCAACTAATAGTTGGAAAAATTGTGCCAAAATTAATCTTAGAAAATTATGAGAAAAATAATTGTTACTGCAGCAAAAAACTTAATTAGCATAATATTTGCAGCAACAATTAACTCATAAATAATATTTACATGAATTTCTTAATTACTTAACTTAAAACATGAACTAAATATGAACTTACTTAACTCTTCTTAAAACGTAAAAGAATAAAAAACTGAAAACTTAATCGGGAAATTCGCTGGCGGCCCAAAACTGAATTTGCGCACTGCAGCCCAGAGAGTGCGGCCCAGCGAGATGCACGAAATTTGGCACGGCGGCCCAGCGCGCGCGCGCAACACAGCGCGAGGCGGCTCTGCCTAGAGGCGCGATGCCGCGGCCCAACTTACATGCGTGCGGCCCAGCAGGCTTGGAAGCCCGGCACCCAACAAGTGGGCCGCGAAAGAGGCACAGTGTTGGGGATTCGCGGAGCAGGCTTCGATCCCGGACGCCCTCTCCTTTAACCCGAAGGGTTTATCAATGCTAACGAATGACCCTTCGTGTGTCGTCTGTTTTTCCCTCCGCAGGACTTGATGCTGGGCGCGAAGGGCGGACCGAGCGCCCGAAGGGCCGCGGCCATGCGAAGGCTTAGGGCTTCGGGCGAAGCTCCGCAGGGCGCCTCGCGCATGCCCGAAGATTCGCGGGACTTGACGCCGGGCGCGAAGGGCGGATCGAGCGCCCGAAGGGTCGCCGCCACGCGAAGGCTTAGGGCTTCGGGCGAAGCTCGCCAGGGCGCCTTGCGCATGCCCGAAGATCCGCGGGTGGGCCCGGAGCGGCACGGAGGATGAGTACGTCAGAGGCTAGGGTTTCTGGTGTACCCTCGACGGGAAGATGGCAAAAGTCGATTGTGCCCTCCGGACGTTTTTGTACCGAATATCCTGTACATTATTCTCCGTGATCAAGGGTAGTTTAGGCATTGATTTGTAATCCCTGATCACGATATAAATACCCCCTCCCGTGCACTGGAGAGGGGGTCGATTCCCTGCTGTATGACATAACTGTTAATGCGATGGCCTAGGCTTCGTGTTATACAGATTTCCTCTTATATACACGAAGCCTTTCCCTTTCCCTCTCGCTTTCTCTCCGTGCTTCACCCGGTGATGGGTTTTCTTCACGAAGAATCCCAACACCCAGCGTCGCGCGCACGCGGGCGACCCACGCTGATCGTGGCCGTCCGTCGCGATGGACGGCCAGCGCGCGCCGCGGCTCACTTAAAACGGCGAAAATTCAGGGGAGGAAACCCTAATCCTCATTTCCTCCTCCCTGGTCCGAGAGCAGCAGCCGCGTGCGGCGGCCGGCGACACGCGTGCCGCTGCGCGCCGCCCGGCTAGGCCGCGGCGAGCTCAGCACACGATGCGCACGTCGCGGCGCGGCAGCCAGCCCTGCACGCGGTGCTCTAATCCGCGCAGCGGCCGGTTGCCTAGGGCAGCGCCTATCCGGAGCTGCGGAGCCGTCGCGGGGCCCTTCGCCGGCGCGCGCGCTCCCCTTGCGGTGAGCGCGCCGCCGTCGAGGGATCCCAAGTCGGCTCCCTCATGCCCTTCCACGACCGGCAAGCAGATCTGATGGCGCAAGGAGCTGAGGCGGCATGCCGGCGCGCGGCACAGCGGCGCGGCGACAGCGACAGCAAACCCGGCGATGAAGGTGACGGCGGCAACCAACTTATGGTGCCGGCGTCGCGCGGGTGCGCGGTGCGGCGGGACTTATGCCGCACTGCCGAGCCCGGTGCACGACGAGGCGCGCATGGATCTGATGCTCAGGTGCCTCGTCGGCGGGCCAGTGGGAGGAGGTGGCGTCGTCCGCGGCGGCGACTCTTGCCACGACGGACCGACGACATGGAGGTAAGGCCTCCGCTTAATGCTTAGCTTAGATCTGAGAAAAACTAGGTTTAGGGTTCATGTGTTAGGGAGTGCGTGCAAAAACCCTAGATGAAAACCCAGAATTACTTAGCTATTTCCCATCTAATTTGTGACATGGCGTGACGACTTAGAGTAAATTGCCGAAACCCTATTGGCTAGAACCCTGGAACATGAGCATTACTGAACTTAGGCATCTGAAACATGAAAGCTTATTACTCAGATTTAAAAACATGACTAATTAGCTTACTGATCTAACTAATCTGGACTTAAAAAAAAACTTGACTAAAGAGCATTAGTCGATCACTAAAAACTTGACTAATTCATAATCATGAGTGCATCTAGACATTAAAACTTGAACTAATCTTAATAAAACTCAACTTACAGCATGTCTAGATCAAGCAATCAACATCTGCGCTAATTGATCTAGATCACTGAAACTTACTGTAAAGGTTACTGATCTAGTGCTAACAGAGACCTTAATCATGGTTTAGGGGATCTAAACGACTAGAAAAGGCATCTGATACCAATTGATAGAACTAATTCTCCATAAACTTAATAGGAATCGTCTAGTCAGAAGTAGATCAGACCTAGAACTTAATCTAATACTGAAAAGATTGATCTTAACCTACCTGATCTTAGGTTCGCCATGAAATAGATATCTGCAATGGGTACAGATCAAGAGGATGACGATGAACTTGCTGTAGATGCGTAGAACAACGTGATGTCGAAAGTAGATCAAGGGACACCGGGCTTCCACGACTTGATGTCGTTTCTTTCTTTTTTATTCTCTGGCAATATGCATCCCACTAAGCAATGGACCTGGGTGCAAAACTGAACTTTGGCTTGCTTTTCTTCCGAAGGTTGTTGCCAAAATGAAATTAATCTCATGTTTCTCATTGGTTATTGTCTTTCTAATTTCAATCATCCGTTGTCCGGCACATCTGAGGGTGGGCTAGAGTTTGGGATGTATTTATGTTTTTGCCAGCTCTCTTTTTTCCTTCCCGTATTGGTTCGTTTCTTTCCGCTTCTCAGCATCACTAGTACTGAAAGGACATGCGCCTTCCATCAAAGATTGTATCACACTGTTGCGGTCAAAATTAATACAATCTTCAATTTTTAGTGATTTTTTATTGATGGTTGACTCATTTCGCTTAAATACTTGAGCAACACAACATATTTTTTATGGTCTTTATTTCATTAGTCTCTAGCCATTTGGATTTTTGTTACGTTTGAGGATGGCGCTTGAGTTTTGGAGTCTACGGATCAGAGAAACTTTATATGTTGAGCGATTGAGGATGGCCATTTGCTTCTCTGCCTTGACGGCCCATTTCTTTGTGTTTTTCAGCATTTTGTCTATACTAATACATATATAGCTAAAGTCCAGTACATTTTGTCTATAATATCAAAGTAGATCATACTAGTGTGATACTAGTACATGCAAAGTTGATTTGCACAAAACAGAACATAGAACACAATGGGGGCGGATACCACCACTCTCTCTCTCTCCACTCTTCTGAAGCCTAAACAGTATGCTTACTCTTGTTATAGTACAATTTTTTTCACATCACATCATGCCTCCTCTTGTTATAGTATGTTTATCATTATAAAAAATATTAAAAAAATAACTAAATATTCCTTCATATATTACTAGTTTTTCAACCACTTTTTGATAATCAGTGTTAAGTAATACTAAAAAATACATGTTAGCTAAAAATTTTACATGTGCTAGTACTAGTAAATAGCACAACCAAGTTGTGAATCAGTACATACTGCTTTCAAGAACCACTTCTCAGCATTTCATCTACACCTTTGATGTCCACACTAGTACCGAAAGCATAGGCGCATTCCACTAAAGATAGTATTAATTTACATTGATTATCAAAAACGGTTGAAAAACTAGTAATATGAGAACCGGAGAGTGCAAAGTGGTTACACTTCACTACTGTGCCAAAGCATGGTGCTGTGAAAAGCTGCACACCGTACATCTGTGCGCAATAGAAGTGGAGAGAAAAAAGTGGTCTTATACCATACACATGTCAAGTTATTAAATGATGACATTATATTTATAAAAAAGTAAACTAATTATGGAATATGATTCCTGATGTTAATGATCTGCACAATAGAATGTTGTGCAAAATGATCCGGCTAACCATGGGGTAATACAGCTCGGCAAAGGAGTTATCAACATAATGAAAATGTTGCGTAGTTGTAGTACTTTGACTGGTTATGTAGTACTTTGACTGGTTAATTTGTCCCATGCTTTTAAACTGTAGTACTTCTATTTGTCACTTTTTTTTTTTGAACTGTCCTATTTGTCACATTGTGTGTGCACATTTGAAAAAAAATAGTTATTAGCTATTGGTCTGTTAAGTATTAATGTACTACATGAGATGCATATAGCACATATCACAACCATTAAGTAAACCTTTTTTTTTTTGTGATGAACAACTATTAAGTAAACATTTTTTTTTTTTGGAACTTGGTGCTGCTGCCATGCCCTGCTGATGCGAGGATTGTTGTCCTTGTTCATTTTGGATACATGTCGTTGCGGGACCCACTGTTTTCAGCAGTTGGTGGTTGATGAGATGTGGTAAAGGTTGAGCATGGGACCCACCACATGGGAGGAGTGTTCTCAAAGAAGTGAATCTGTCACATGTGAAGCACAGGAGAGCAAAGACAAATGATACAGGAGAAAAGTGGACACCGTAGTAACTAAAAAGGGAAACCGTATGTCTACAAAGGTGCCATATAAAAAAGAATTAGCTTCACGTATTCCAGCTGGTGGGCCCAAGTGTGCACGTATCACGAAGGAAGGGGGCAGGCTGATGAACGGCCGCATGTGGCATGGGACGTCCCATGCGTGGGAGAATAAACTTTTCGTTTCCAGCTGAGCACGAAGCAGTGCAGCCTTTAGAGGACGAAGGGCTGCGCCGGCGCCACGACGGCACGATGATGCTTGACGAGTTGGTTCACCGGCTCAACGAACTTATCAGCGACGTCGCGGACCTTCATGGGTATGTATTTGACGAGCGGCGGCAGTTCAATGAGCTTGTGGCTCGTGCCCTGGAGGCCACTGAAGATTCGCTGCCTCTACTTCCTGAGCACCACCAGCAGCAGAACGCGTCTGCTCGTGCTACCCGGTTGGTCCAGGCTCTGCGCGACGACCTCGATGAGCTCGACGGGTACACCAGTACCGCTCGTGAGAACGTTGAGCTAGCGCCGATGGCGAGCCAACGGGGCCAGTTTCCTCGGCTCGACGAGTTGGAGTCGTACCGGAACGGCGGCTTCGGAGCCGTCCCGGCGTGCCCTGCCGCGGTGGGCAGTCTGGAGAAGCGGACTTTTCGCGCCGGAAGAGATGATGACGGGTGCCGCGAGCTTGGAGGGTGCGCCATCTGCTTAGAGGAGAAGTTTGATGAGGACCAAGAGCTCAGCGTGATGCCGTGCTCGCGAGCGCACGCGTTCCATACGCAGTGCATCATCGTGTGGCTCGGGCAGAGCAACGTCTGCCCTCTCTGCCGTCATGCGCTGCCGATTAGCGAGGATGAGTAGTGACAATTAGCTGTGTTTTGGGCAGCTCTCTAGCTAGTTTTGTGATCTCTTCATTAACAAATCCTTTTTTTTGTTAACTCGTGTTGTATGGCACAAAGTAAATTTTCTTGTATGTCTCCTATACTCTCATTCTGTCGAGCATAAGTCTAGCAATACATTGTGATAAATAACCAAAAATATGGTCTGAGTTAAAAAAAAAAATAGAGATAACACAGAGTACAACACAAACATCAACATGGGTCAACACAAACTTGACCTAAAGACAACAACACAATTTTTCTGCAATTCTGCAAATGTTTTTACAGTATATATTAGCAGACTAAATAGTACAACTAACCGCTTTCAACTCTTTTCGTACTAATAAGACATTTCCAATTTTATTTTTGTATCTCCATATGACATAACAATTTTATCTAAGTTTCTTTGATATTTCAATCTCCTAATTTATACATGTAGTTGTTATCTAAATTTCTCATAATTTATTTTGCAATATAGTATCCCCTTCAATTATCTTATCTAGGTTCTCATTGCTTGTAACTGAAAAAGTTGTAGTATCTGTAAAATGCTTCCAATAAATTAAATGAGTGAAATTTCTATGTATCTAATAAAAACACGGTTAAACTATATTGAGATCCAACTTTTAATTTTTGTAAGTCCGCCTCAACTTTCAAGCCGCATGACCAAAAGGATTACCCACAAAGTTTTGTGCTTTCAAAATTACTTTGCATCCGATCAAAATGTATGACACATTTTAAGACGAGCAATATTAGAGCTTAGCCACCTTAATTCCTCCAAAGCCACATGTGCTCGACATCTATTTTTGATATGACGAGTATGTCTGTCACATGCCTTGTTACTTTTTTTTGGCTTTCTTTTTGACATATTCGCGTGAAAATGTATATCAGTTCAAAACGATATCCAAACAAGGTAATGTGACCGCTTCAATTAGAAAACAAATACATATATAGCAACACTCAACTTATAATTGCCTTTATATAGACCCCGAAAGGACAGAAAATGCTTGAGCAATGTAGCACCGAATATGTGGATGGCAGTGGCACAATCCCCCATTGGCGCTTGCCTATAGTCTTGTGCTGGACGGTTCGTTTTTGTGCAGATCACAGATATTTGCAAAGAAGGCCACTCATGGCATTCAATCGAACACGTGGCAAGTATCTCGAATATACGATTTTAGTTGTTGAAACATGTCAATGGCGAGTAATTGTTACAGGCTTACACAAAAACCAAGTAATGTCCGGCTTCCTGCAGTCTGCCTTGGCTTGCTGCTACGCTGAACCGCTCCACCATGCGCTCTTGCAGAATCCTACGAGCACCAGAGCCCAGAGGTGCCGGCACATACACTGCTTTCGCGCCTTTGCTTCTCTCGCTGCCGACCATGATGGCCCGCTCCTCGTGCCCGCTCATGATCGCCTCGGTGCTCTGCTCTGCTCCTCCCGTTGAATTGCAAGCGATTAGTGCCAAGTTTCCTTACTGCGTCGTCTCCGATTCATTGCGGGGCACGGCTATATAGAAAGTTTACCGGCGACGGCCGAGCACGAGTAGCCAGAGCAGACCTCCTTCCCTGAGCTCGCCGTCCGGAGAATCCGACCGGGAGTCCTCAGCTCCCAAGACTGCAACGAGTACGACACGTCCACAGATGTAACTCTGAACCGGACCTTACGCGTCACTGACCCACGCCTATAAATACACGCCGTAATGTATATCCACCCAAGAATCCTCCCACAACCACGACGGAACAAACTGATCGACCAGCCGTCCGCACAACGACACAGAACGCGTATGTTCAAAGACCAATCAAACGTGTACTGCTGCCCTCGATCGATAAGCTATATATATACATCGTATGGACGACGAGGAAGTCAGGCGCCGCCGCGCCACCCTGCGTTCCGAAATAGGAGTGCTGCTGGAGGCCCATCGGCGGTTGGTAGAAGCGGAAGCAGTGCATATGGACGCGGCTCAGCCAGAGCCATCCACGGGCCGTGACGACAGCCAGCTCGCCGCCGGCAACGTTGTCGCCTCGCTCCACAACGGCGACCCAATAATGGCGACCGATGACGACGATTTCTACCCGTTGGATGAGCCCGAATTTTACAGCGCGCAGCAACTTGATGACGCTCGTTGGTTGCGCCGTTTGTTCACCGAGGGTTTCGGCGACATTGGAGTCCTTGATGACACACGGGAAGCAGCTTCCGGGTACCACGGGAACATCGTGCACTCCTACTCCGACCCGTACGACGACGACGACGTATCGCGGGACCATATAGATCAGGCTATAGTTTCTAGGAGGCTGCACATCCCGCACATCTCGTACACTCCCGTCGTGTTAGACGAAGCTAATACTAATAATCAAAACGATGGCTTTGGCGGCGTCCCCGCCTCTGCATCGGCGATCGCGGGGCTAAAGAAGCAGAAGTACGACGGATCGGGAGCTGACAGTATGTGCGTCATCTGCATGAGGGACTACAAGAAAGGCAAGAGACTCGTTGTAATGCCGTGCGATTACACGCATAGGTTCCATCGCAAGTGCCTGAAAAAATGGTTATCGCGTAGCCACTTGTGCCCGCTCTGCCGCCATGCGCTCCCTACCGAGGATAAAATTGAGCGGAGGAGCACAAACGTGTCCATGTAATTTTGTAGAATGGCTCCGGATAACAAATTGTGACTTTTATGTTGGATTAGATATGCAAATTTGTTTTTCCTTCCACAATTCTTTGTGTTGTTTGAATGCAAATGTCATCTAAACTTTAGGGCAGCTCTGAAGACTCGGCGGGCACTCCTTCATTCATCTATAAGCAAATTCGGGTCAATTTAGACAGCCTGGTGCCTAGCTAATTAGCTCCATTTGCAGTTTCTTTTGTTTCCAAAACGGAAGGGTCTATCAAGAATTTTGTTTAGCACTTTGTGGTCTTATTGATTAGACAACTTTGCCTAATGACTACTAATGGCAAGATTCACAAAACCGACGGAAACCGGACTTACCGGTCCGGTTTGGTTTTCTTAGTTCATCGGTTTTTAGAATTTGAAATAAATTTGGTTTTGTCAGGACCGACCGGACTTAGAGAAACTCCAAAAGCTTAGTTAAAATATATTCTAAATCCTTTGATTTTAGCTAGTCTCTAAACTAGAACACACCTAAAAAATGTGGAGTAACCCAACAGACTCTCTAAATCATCAAGGGCCCGCGGGAAGATGAATATAGAGTCAATGTAAGCTAATTAGAAAAGTGGAATGAAGAGTTGGCTGTTTTGAAGATGGATTTAGAGCGACTGTTGGAGTGCTATTTACAATAGTACTAGCTATATTTAGAGAGAGAATATATTTTGGCTAGCATGTTAGAGTTGCTCTTACCAGTCCAGTTCCATCGGCTCTCCCGGTAAAGAAAACCCTGCTAATGGCAACCTTGAGCAAGTGCAATATGAAACAACAAAGTAGTCTAGATGTGTGGGTCCTATAGCAGGGTGGTTTTAGCTAAGGACTAGTTCACTTTGGTAAGACTGTCTTCAACGGTGGACACAAAATGGGAGTTATAATGAATATGGGTCTAAAAACATCAAAAACACATCTCCAACAGAACACCCAAAGAGAAGATCCATTGTTGGAGCCGGCAGCCTCGCGCCCAACAAATACGGCACCTCGTCGCGCAGACGCGTCGAATCGTTCTTTCTTGTTCGTCTTTTTCTCTGTTCGTTCTTCTTCCCCGACGAGTTCCCTCCCCTTCCGCTCCAGCAGCAGCAGCAGCGACGACGACGGGGGCTCCCTCTCCGACTTGATGAATGAATGAGGACCAGCTGGAGGACGACGGAGTTCATCGTCGGCGACCCGGTGGAGGAGTAAATCGAGGACCAGCTGCCGGGCCGGCGGCGCTCCAGCAGGCAGCAGGTGACGGAGCCCGCCTCCGCCGCGTCACTCCCCCTCCCCTTCTCTTCTTCGCACACGACGCGAGCTCGAGATCTCGCCGCCGGCCATGGCTGGCCTGGAGCTCTTCTTCTCCGAGTCGACCTGCAAGGAGCCAAGCTCCCTCGTCTGCAATTGCGCGAGCGGGGGACGCAGGGGCCGTGGCGGCCTGCTGCTCCGTGGAGGGATCGAGGACCTGCTCTCTTTGATTTGTTTGCCTTCGCGAGCTCTTCTTTGATCAATTTTGTAGTTTTCGAGACAAAAATCTGGTCGATTTCTGATCTTTTTCTTTGGTAGTTTCCTGCACGTGTTGATTTCTGATCGGGTTCTTGCTTTCTTTAGTGTATCTGTTTGTCTTCGTTGATTCCTACTCGTGAATCGCAACCTGTGCGGAGGAGGAGACGGAGGCAGCAGCTGCGCACAGGCGCGAGCTCGACGGCGGGGCAGGCCGCGGCGGCGCGAGGCGCAGGTCCGGCTGCGGCGTGTCAGGATGGGAAAGGCGGAGAGCTCGCCGTCCAGTTCTTCCTCGCGGCAGGATTGGATTGGGATTTTGGTCATCTGTTGGAGATTGCTTGTTTTGCGTCGATGGAGAAGGTCGGACTCAAGACCAATATGGCGTTTGGATCCTTCCTTCCGTTGGAGACAGTCTAAGAGGTAAAAGGTGTATCCTACCATAGGATTCCAGCTCGTGTCCTCATTTTGTTTATTGATCCACTCTATAAATAAAAATTTAGATGGGCTTCCACTATTTTGCACGGATACGGCGATACGGATACGGATACGCGATACGGCGACACCGCGATACGCCATTTCTCCAAAAACACGGATACGGCGATACGTCGATATATATATATAATAACATAATAAATTCAGAAATTAACCAAGGCATAACAAAATACCACCGAGCAGTTAATACGTAGCACTACTCATATCTTAGTCTAATTTAGTGGTGTGAGACACACACGCCATGGCCAGCAAGTTCTGGACGTTCTACAGCATATATATATTACAAAATACGTTAGATTAATGAGCAAGCACAACTAGCCAACATATACTGCTGCTGCTGGTGATGACTGCTCAACATTGTCAGATATACCCAAGGCGTCAAGGTCTTCTACGATCCTTTCCAGGTCAGGTTCATCCAGCGAGAGTTGAGCTTGCTGAAGAAACTCTGCTCCACCTTCGATATCAGCATGATCATCTCCTTCGATATCCCACATTGCTGATGGACCATGGGAGTACTCTGGAGACTTTCTTGACAGAAGGCGCAAGTTTTGGTGTGTAAAAATCAAGTCCTCGGCACGCCCAGGATTGAGCCTACAACAATTTATTTGCAATCAGATTTCATGCACTGGCAATAACATATAGTAACAATTAAGAAAAAACAACAGAAGGAATAAGAGTAGAACCTATTTCTTATGGAACTATGGATCAGCCCATATGTACTCCAATTTCTTTCAGCACAAGAAGATGATGCAGGTTGTCCAAGTAATTTTAGTGCCAATTTCTTCAGTTCAGGAGCACTGTTGCCATGAATTCCCCACCACTGCTTTGCCTCATAGTAAACTCTATCCTCAAGTGAGTCAAAAGAATTAAATCCATTTCCAAACAGAGAGAAGTCAGCAAACTGTTGCTTGATCTTTATCAATTCATCACTAGAAAAAAACCTCCTAAAGCATTTGTTTCTCATATCAGAAATATCCCCATCCATATGAGGAGCTCGGCGGTTTGGAGCTGCACCAATCCACTCTTCTGTGTAATACTTGGGGTTCAGTGAGTGTGCCAAGCAATGTAAGGGGGTGTTACATTTTTCCCATCGACTCCCTAAGATTTCATTCACAGCTGAGAAAAAGATGGATTGCTCATATGGTTCCTTCCCTTCATGACGGTAAATCACAGCCTTGACATTATCTATCATTGTATCCCACATCTCATAGATCAAATGAAGGCATGGTTTGTCAGTGTCAGCTTCACGTATCATAGAGTAGATGGGTTCAGTGAAATCAAGGATATAGCTGATCTTATCCCACCACACATCATTTACCACCTTCTCTTTGATAAATTGGGCTCGACCAGTATTGTCTTCCCTATAGGAATTCCATCTTTCACTCACTACCATATGTAAAAGAGCATCTTTGATAGCACGGAATCTCTTCAACATTACAATAACTGATGCAAATCTAGTATCAGCAATTGCGAGAAATTTCAGCTTACTATACTCATTGAACATGGACAACCTCATTGAGTGATTCATGATGAAATTTTTTATCGCCGATGCATCTCCAGCAATATCGTTAATCCAATTGAATTCTACATGAAGCTCGTCATCAATACTCCTAGGAGCACATATGTTCTTCAAGGCAAGATTCAAAGTATGAACAACACAAGGGGTCCAAAAAATATGGGGATGTTTTTACTCAACAATGAATCCAGCAGCTTTGCAGTTCGCTGCATTATCAGTGATCACTTGCACAACATTATGTGCTCCAATCTCATCAATTACAGCAAGCATCTTCTCTGCAATATAATCCTTCTTCTTGATTTCACCTTCAGTATTGATAGCTTTAAGGAACATAGGGCCATCTTCTGTTACAGCCATGAAATTCAAGAGTGGGCACCTTTGAGCATCTGACCACCCATCTGATACAACACTAACACCTTTCGAACTCCATGTTGACTTGATGGGTTGTAGCATTCTCTCAACATGTGTCCTCTCCTGAAGAAGAAGTGTGGTCCTGAACTTATTGTAACTAGGAGAGACAGCCTCCCAAAGGATGATTGGCAGCAAAGATGAATGCTTGTCTGAAATATGGATTTCTTGCAAGATTGATAGGCAGGCCTGCTGTGTAAAACATCCTAGCAATCAGAGCATCGAGATGGCTACGATTTTCCAAATTAAAGCTAGATTGAATTGCTGAAGTATTCCTTTTCTTCCTTGCACTCAAACTAACACCCTCAGTTGGAAGTGGAATGTTCCTTGGCATGTCCCTGGCCACAACAGCTTGAGCTTTGGCAACTTCATCACGAAGTTGTTCAAGAACATGTACTGTCACTGCTGTACAAGAGGAAATACCGAAACCTCCAATATGCAAAAGATGTGCCTTCACTCTTGCATAGCTACCATGGAATGTATGATTACAGAGCCTACATCTTGATTTTGTGTTGCCTCCTTGCTCCTTTCCTGTCTTCTCAAGCAGCTCAATATACCTCCAGAGTGGTTTTTTTTCATCATCAGTTGGAATAATCACACGAGAGGAAGACAACAGTTGCACAGCAGCAGCAGCATTGTTTGCACGCGGTCTAGCAGTAAAACTAGATGCCATTCTATCTGAAAAATAAGAGGAAAAAACTAACTAAATTTAGATGCCATTGGATCTGAACGATAGCAGGACAAAAACTAAATAAAATCGGATGCTACATTCATCGTATTTGCACATTTGCACATGAAAACGAAAGAACTAAACAAGTAGAGGAGAGGACCCAAGAAACCAAGACTCACCGGTCAGTTCGTGCCGTCGTGGTCTTGTAGAAGAAGCAAATCCCGCTCGCCGCTGCCGCGCGGTGCGGTCGACCGGCCGGAGGCTGAACCCGTCGACAGTGGAGGGCTTAGAGCGATGGGCGGCAATGAGCCATGAGCGAGGGCGGCGCTGCGGCCGCGAGTGCACGAATGGTGGTCTGAGGCTGAACGTTTCGCTCGATCCGCTTTTTACGCCGAGGACTCCGTATCGGGGAAGTGTCCCGCGCGTGTCGCTCGGGTATCCGAATTATCGAAATTAAATGAAAAATCGAAAAACACGGGATTCGCACGAGATACGCATCCGGCCGTATCCGGCCCGCACCCGTATCCGGAGCCGTGTCCGATACCGGTACGCCAGTTTCGTGCCGTATCCGCGTTTCGTAGCTTCCAACCGGATCCATAACTTTGCGGACGGCTTTTTCTATTGACTATTTATTGGCCGCTTACACAATGTTTTAGTTAACAGTAAATATTTTTTTATTCTCTATTGATTACTTTACAACATTGTGGTTGCCTTTATGGCACGTCGCAGAATAGCGCGCGTTCATACATGTTCCTCTCAGAGAACTGCATCATTCCATCATCAGTTGCGCGTTCCTGACCCTACCGCAATGCTCTGTCCCCTGGTTTCCTGCCCTTGCTCTCTCACTGTTCGCCTAGCATCTGCCACAGTAACAGCAGATGTGCATAGTTCATGCTCTGCTGCCTGCTGAGGCATTCATCGAACCATGTGCCGGTAATCTGTTTTAAGAGCGTCCTCAAAGATAGAGGTAGTGCTAACTCTTCACCTCATCTAAGAGTCAGCTTAAGAGTTTACTCTATCTTTAAATTAATAAGTGGTCCCGCATGTCATCAACCCAGTAAATACTAGAGGCTGTCTCTTAAGGAAGAGTTAGCTCTCCTCTTTCTTCTCTTCTTCTCTCCTCCACGTAGGACAAAATCCTACGTGGACTAACTCTTAGCTTCCCTTTGGGGACGCTCTAACACCTGATCTAGCGTAGATTACGGACTTTGTTGTACGGTTGATACTCTGAACACTAATTTGTCGTTTAGGACATTGACACGGTCTCCAAAACACAACTTTGACTAATACTTTTTGCTGTAAAATATTTATAAAATATAGCTAAAATGTACCTTTATGAAATCATATTTCAATACGAATCTACTCATATTATTTTAACATTTCTAAATTTAATGCATAAAAAAATATTTGAAGCCAAAGTTAAAAAAAAATTAACTTAAGACAACCTCAAAACGACACGTTTTTTTGACACAGAACGGAGTAGAGAGATGGCACTGAAGTTGACCTTCGAGAAGGATTATGCATATATTATTTCAGAATGATTGATTATCACAAGGCACATGGGAAAAGCCACGAAGCCTCTGATAATGTTGTTCCTCTAAAAAATTAGGTGCCAGTGCAAGCTCCAATCTTCTTGAAGGTCAGCTTCCCCTTTAAAATTGGATCTGAGAAAGTCAGCTAAATGATGATTCCGTAAATAATCAGAATTACTGACCGTTCTGAATTCTTAGTACTTCGTTTCTTCCTTGCAGGAAGGAATCACGGAACACGTGACGTTTAAGTGATGCTTCATCATGAAATGTATCACATTGCTGCATTCTTGAACAAGATTGCAACAGGATTTGTAATGAGGAGGAGTTTGCTGATCAGATCCCTATGACAGACCGGGGATTGACTGATAGCCATTCAATTCAATCTGCTGATCAGATCCCTAATATAAGGAACTGATAGCCACTTGATGATAAATAATCCTATAGTATCATACACATTCTTTCAGTTCGTTTCAAGTAATTGACGGTCAAACCCACAGATCAACAAACCATTGGCCGGCACATCCATATGCACCGGCAAGTAAATAGTAAATTAATCGAAGTAAACGCCTGCCTGATTCAAAGCTGACGAACTGAAGGATTGTTTTTTTGTGAAAGGAAAACCGGCACGAGAACTGAAGGATTGTGACACCTGAATGCTCAACAATTGCTAAATCCTGCTTAGCAAGTTGGCAGCAGCAGCAGCAATCCACCATTGTCGAGAAAGATAGCCGTGTCACCGTATCTCTTGCTACACGTTTACAATACTCGAAGAAGCCGTTCCACGGCGAAGAAACGCGGGCAGATACAGGGCAGTTGACATTTTGGGCAGGAACGTGTCGTTGACTTTTGGTTGGTTCATGCCACTCTACTCTTTTTTTTTTCATATATACATCACTGCTTTGTGGCGGTAGTTGCAACTTACAGCTTGCAGATGGTGCAAGTTCATCTCATATACACTTGCAGGTTCTTTATATTAGCTAGCCATCGTTTCCATGAGACAGACCGGACCAAATGGAGGAAGGCATTACCTGCCGCCCACACCGTTGACCTTACCGGAAATGCATATGCCGATCCTATGTCAACAGAAGTATAGACTACTCTCCCAAACATTTGCCCAGCCCACCATCGCGTTCTCTTCTTCTCCGCAATGAGCGAAGGCAAGCGTGATCCGGCAACGGCCGCCGTCGTCATCGCCGCGCTCTGCGTGGCATCGGCGGCGCTGCTCGTCGCCGGAGCCGACGACGAGGTGGCATCGCTGCTGCTGAACGGCTTCACGGCGACGCACACGCCGGACGCGGCGGCGCCGTTCGAGCCAGTGCTGTACGCGCCGAACCGCGCCTTCGCGCTCGGCTTCCTCCGCGTGGGCGCGGCGTCGCTGGACCTCGCCGTGGTGCACCTCCCCTCCGCCTTCCCGGTCTGGCGCGCCACGCCGGCGCGGATGGGCGACTGGTCGCGCGCCGCCACGCTCACCTTCGACAGCGGCCTGGTCCTCACCGCCGGCGACGGCGGCGGCGAGGAGCTGTGGCGGACGCTCAACACCATCGGCGACACCGTCGTGCTTCTCAACTCCTCCAACCTCGTCATCCGGCGGTACGCGAAGCCGCTGCCGGCGTGGCAGAGCTTCGAGCACCCGTCCGACACGCTCGTCGCGGGGCAGAACTTCACCGCCGCGTCGCCGCCGCTCATCTCGGCCAACCGCCGCTTCGCGCTGCGGCTGGGTGCGACGTTCCTGGCGCTGACCATGGAGTTCTACGGCGGCGGCGGTGCCGCCGCGCCGACGTACTGGCGGCACACGGCGCTAGAGGAGACGCCGGCGCAGAACGCGACGCAGCCGGCGCAGGCGCAGGCGCCGGTGTACGGCCGGCTCGACGGCCGCGGGTTCTTCGGGCTGTACCGCGACGGCGGCGTGGGGAAGGAGGAGATCAGGGTGGACGTGCTGTCGTTCGACACGTTCGCGCAGAACGTCACCGCCGCCGCCGGTGGCGGCGCGATGTTCCGGCGCATGACGGTGGACGACGACGGCAACCTCCGCGCGTACTACTGGGCCGACGAGTCCAAGTCCTGGACGCCGGAATACAAGGCCATCGCCGGCCGGTGCCAGCTGCCAACCTCCTGCGGCGCGTACGGCCTCTGCGTCCCAGGAGAGGCCCAGTGCCAGTGCCTCACCAACACCACCACTTCATCCCCGCCGTGCGGCGCCGACGAGACCACCGACCTCTGCTCCGGTGACGGGCAGCAAGCCGAATTCGACGTGATCCGGCGGACGCGGGTGTCCGTGGCGTACAAGGAACAGCTGCCGTTCGCGACGAACTACACGACGGCGGCGGAGTGCGAGGCGGCGTGCGCGGGCAACTGCACCTGCTGGGGCGCGCTGTTCAACGGCGCCAGCGGGTACTGCTACCTCGTCGGCTTCCCCGTGGAGACGATGGTGTACGACGCCGACGACCGGAAGTCGGGCTACTTCAAGGTCAGGAGGAGGCCGCAGAATCAGACGACGCGGCGGGTCATGTCGCCGGGCGTGAAGGCGGCGACGGCGGTGGTGTCGCTGGTGCTGGCGAGCCTCGTGGCTGCCGGAGCGTACACGGGCTACCGGATTTGGGAGAGGAGGCGGCGGCGGCATGAGGGGATGGTGGAGCAGGAGCTGGCGTCCGGGCCGTACAAGGACCTCAAGTCCATGGGCAGCTCGAACAACTCCTTCAAGTCATGAATCAACGAAACTGTCGTCGCCGTGGAAGCGGCGGTGGATTCTTGGTTCTCCAAGCCGGATGGTGAATTATCCGGCCAGTTCTCCGGCTGAATTGCAGAGCTGGAAGTGAAGAGGAATCGACGCAAGTAACTCCGCTCTTGCTTGAAGAACTGCAGAGCTTGCCGTTGACAATGGCAGCAGACACAGACTGGGGCTGGTCTGCTAATTGCTAGTACCCGCGTTATAGTTTGACTTTTGACCTTCTTTTATACATTACACTCTCTGTTGGTATATAACATTTCTCAGTGGCAACTGCCGTTGGTGTATAGAGTTTTGTTCTTCCCCTTTCTATTCACCGTTCCTGTATATCAATCAGCTTTTATACCTGTTCCGTTCAGTATAGAAAGAAATACCTGTATATTTTGATCGTACGGTTTCCCAATCTATTGCTACTCAATACTTTTTCTTTTTCTGGGCCAAGACTCAGGCCCATATAATAAGTAAGCAAGCAGCAGCCCACGAAGAATCGGTTCACTTTGCTCCGTATAACTCTTGAAAGAGTTCATACCGCTCACATAATACGTTTCGTTTTCCTAAAAAAAAACATAATACGTTTCGTTCCCCTCAAAAGAGAAAAAAAACATAATACGTTTCGTGCGCAATAAGTTCAGGTTCCCCTCGTCATCTGTCTCTCGCCGGCATCAAGGGCCTCGTGATTCGTGAATAACCCTCGGAATTTCGCTGCTCCGACGAACGGGTATGCATACTTCTCCCCGTACCCGTAGCATGCACTTGCCCTCCTCTTTTCCATTGGTACTACGCAAGAGCGAATTAAGCCGTACCTGGAGTGATTTGTTTTTTTTTTTGGGTTTGCGAACGACACCTGGATTGGTTATTGGTGGAAGCCCTGTATCTTGATTGGATTAATGACCTCACTATCTATAGGAATTTCATCGTTTAATAACCCGATGCGCCCCTGAATTGAGGACGAGCTGATATTTATTTTCCATGTGTTTTTCGATGCGCATCACTTCCATCTGATGTGTGCATATTTAAAGCCAGTCTCAATAAGTCTTTCATCAACATTAAATAAGGTGCCATATCAACAAAATAGATGACATGGCACATCAATTAAGATGAAAGAGGAGAAGTTCCTTTTATCCTAATGAAAGGAAGTTGGCACGGTTTCATATATATAAAAGCTTATTGAAAGACCCATTGAGAGAAAAAACTTTCATCCTAACATGTTTTGACCAATCTCAATGCAAAATTTTAATATTATGCTTTGCTTATGAAACTGTGAGATGAAATTGTGCATTGAGAGAGACCATTTCATTTATCATGTGAAAACTCTAAATCTGATGTGGTACCTTTGAAAAATGCGAAATGAAAGTATCCACTGAGACTGGCCTAACCACGTGATTCTGATCTATTACGTAGTTAAATATTGCATGAACTCATGTTCTTGCTTGCATATTGGCAGATCAGTTAATCAGACTCAATAAAAGTGGGCGCTGGTGCTGCTGTGATCTGATCAGTGATATGTAAAAGTTAAAATTTTGATTAGTGCATAAGTTTAGGACTTTTTAAGAGTTCTCCCCGCTTTTTACTGACCAACTTAAGAATTCGAATTAATTTTGTAGGAAATAAAGCACTTACCATCATATGGACAATTCTTGCTTAGTAGCTCAAAAATTCAACTGCGCTAGCATCAACCATGCACGTACAATGCATATTTACTTTAGGTTATTATGCGCCACATTTCAATAGTGTTAAGAATAAAGTAAGGATATATAGGTTAGTAAAAGTAATAAGGTGATTGTAGGTTAAGGAATCGGTAGTATTGATTTTAACCACCTCTGAAGCGCGCAGATGTCTAGGGCCGTAAATTGGATCTGAAAGGATATCAGTAGCCTGCATCCACTAGTTGCATTTTCCTATTTGTTATACCAAACATGTGGTTTATTAGTCTTAGCAGGCATTAGAGAGACACCTAACATTTTTTTTTGTATATAATACAGAATGGCTCGATTTTCTAACTCCATTGCCGCAAGATTTAGGATGCCCCCACTCGACCATATACCTCAAGACCCAAATCCACATGAAGATTCGATCTCATATTTAAGAGTTGTTTCTGAACTGAGGTTTTTAGCTTCCGTTATAGCTGGAGTGTACGTTCAACGATATGGAGTGATGGATCAAATAGAAACTATAGCTGACATTCCAAAAGTTGTTGTGCTTGTTGCGGGAGCTTGGACATTTGGGGAAAACATTGCACATTTATGCTTTGACTTGATTTTTGCTCCAGATTTCCAAATCTAGCACTGCCACGTCAGCCGAGAAGGAGATGGAGAAGGAAAAGGCTTCCAGAACACAGAATAAACAGGAATGGTTGGTTTGTGTAACACTAGTACAATGAGAGCTTTCAGTAACAGACGAAATGGCATGCAGTGGCGGGCAAGCCGTCCGCCACTCCGCGGCTAGCAATGGCGGACGGAAGTGAGTTTTGGATAATGAAAACATACAGAAAGAGTGTTTTAAATAATGAGAAGATTATATTTATGTTCAATCTTGATTACCCACAAAGAGTTAGATGTACTTGTGTTGATGAAATTAGTTTTTGTGTGATTTTTATGTTGTATTGCATTCCCGTGATTTGAAAACAAGCAACGATAATTCCATCTGATCAAATATATGGCACATTGTTTTTCGTTCTCCTAAAATCTTCTGAAGAACACGTCGTGGACCCTAGCCTTCCACATCCCTTCTTCCTAGTCTGACCCTAGCCATCGGAACAACCCAGGTGGTGTCAAGCATAGCAGTTAGCAATAGTTGACAACGACTGCCAAAGGAATACGCACGTTGATCATTCTAACCATATGGAAAATTTAGCGGGAGAGGAATGATCGTGTATATGCCAGAGGGGAGAAACAACAACAACGGATCATCGCTGAGCTAAAGGATGAGGCAGTGCTGTGGTGCTCTGCAGCTGCCAACACTACGGGAAACCCGTTATTTGCTGAGTGCAAGGAGCAGTAACCTGTTCCCTCTCGGCAAAGGGTTTGCCGAGTGTAACTCTCGGCAAATTCTAGTCAGCAAAGAGGGGTTTGCCGAGAGCCAAATGTCAGGCACTCGGCAAACCTTTTACCGAGAGCACGTTTAACCCTCGGCAAAAAAAAGATAGGCTGACGGCCCAAACAGCCGTTAGCCCTGGTTTGCCGAGAGCCACTGACGCCAGGCTCTCGGCAAACAGTGGGCACTTTGCCGAGAGCACCTTGGGTCAGTTTGCCGAGGGTTCCGAAGAGTGGAACGCCAATACCAAGTTTAGCTTAGGTAGGAGGCATCATGTTTAGTTTAGATCTATCACGTAACGTTGCTTGATCAAATCTTGCCTTAACATTGTCCCTTGTCTTATCAGCAATGTCCATGATTGTTCCGAAGAGTGGGGAACGCCAATGCCAAGTTCAGTGTGCATTAGATCGATGTTATGTGGAAGAAGAATGTCATCCATATAGGAAAGCCTAAACAAGCCCATGATCTGAGTGAAGGCATGTTGCGGAGAACAACAGGGAGATGGTGCCGAAACTCTGTCTCAAACCAGAGTAAACCATGGAAACGAACCCATCTACGCATCCTCGGGCTGTCCAAATACGTGGACAATTCGAAACAGATACGGTCATAGATATGCAACCATCGGGCATATCTCCAATTGTATCTATTTCGAACGGGAAACACCTAACTAGGTTACGATTTACCTACAAACATGAATAGAAAAATGGGTGGCTTTTATGTCTCACCTTGCTATCTGCAAAGTGCCGAGTGGAAGACGGTGGAAAAGCCTCTTGCTCTCCTGCAAAGAATGAAACATAAAGCCGTTAATTCAAAATTTTGACAGCACCTCCCCTGTACGGAGAGGTTCCCAAAACCTGCAAGAAAACAACGGCACGATGGTCCTTTGCACAAATGCATCACACAACTATCAAACAAGCATCAATTGCTCTCAATTCATCACACAAGCATCATTTCCATTTGCAATTCAGAAAAACAGAAAAAAAAAATCACACGGGCAGCTCACCTGCAGATAAAAAATTATGCAATGCTAACACATGGTCCTTAATCCATTTCATTTCCAAGCAATTTCATATTTTCATGCAAAGCATTTCACAATCGCATTTCCAATCATTTCACAATTTCATTGTAACCATTTCACAATTTGCAAGCAATTCATATTTTCATATTTCCAACCATTTTCATTTTCAAAGTTCACAATTTGCAGTTCATTTCACAACAACAGAAATAACAGAAAAAAAAAAGCAACCGGGCTCACCTGCAGCACAGCTACCTCATCGACGAGAAGGGGAGGGGCTGGGGCACCAGATTGTCAACGGGGAGAGGCCAGGACAGCACCTCGTCGCCGGCTGGGGCCGGGCCGGGGCAGCAGCTCGTCGCCGGGAGGGGCCGGGCCGGGGCAGTAGCTCCTCGTGGTGGTGACGGGGAGGTGGAGGAGGACGCGCGGCGAGGTGGACGCAGTGGAGGAGGGTGCAGTGGAGGAGGGCGCAGTGGAGGAGGGCCGGCGGGGTGGAGGAGGACCTCGGCGCGCGGCGGCGCGGGGAGGGCGAGGTGGGGGAGCGGCGCGGGGAGGGCGAGGTGGAGGAGCGGCACGTCGACGGGGAGCAGGACGGTAGCCCGTCGGGGTCCGAGCTCGGGGAGCCGCGGCGGCCGGGATCCGGGGCCGAGATCCGGGGCCGAGGCGGGGTGGAGGAGGGCCGGGCCACGGTGGCTGGGATCCTGGGCCGGGACGAGGTGGAGGAGGGAGCCGGGGCGGTGGTGGGCGCGGTGGCACGGTGGCGGGCGCGGGGGTAGACGGCGGTGTGGATGAGGGGCGGGGCGTGTGCGGGGAAGAGGCGGGGTGGCGGAGGAAGCCGGCGCAGCGCGGAGGCGGGTCACCGCGGTGGTGGGTGGGCGGGTCGCTGCAGTGGTGGGTGGGCGGGCACGGCGGGCGATAGCGGCGTGGCGGCGTAGATGCAGAGAGGAGGAAGAGAGTGGAAGAGAGGATGAAGAAGAGGCCCGCGCGCGGCTAAGTCATATTCGGTGGTTTGCCGAGAGCCCGAGATATGACTCTCGGCAAACCTTTTTTTGTTTTTTTTTTTCCCTTTACTTTCAAATTTTGTTTTGTTTGACATTTTGATTTCAAATTAAAAAGTACTCAACTACAAAGTTTCTAACTTTTTGATACCTAACACTTTTATTTTACGATTTCTCCATCCGATATCATTTTCAAAATATAAATTTTCAATATTGAATTTAAAAACGTATTTTTCATTGATATTTGATTTTAAATAAAAATGTTCTATAACTTGTCAAATACATAGTTTCTATAACTTATCAAGAGCTACAAATTACATCTCTACTATTTTTCTACCCGAGATTACCTGGAAAAATTCAAATTTTCCCTTTCAAAAAATTCATATGAATTTTTCGTTGACAAAGCAAATTCAAATTTTGAAAGTGTTCAAGAGCAAAGATGTGTAACTTTTGAAGACCTACAACTTCTCTTTTGATCATTTTTTAATACGATATGATTGTAGCCATATTGTTCACAATTTTAAAATGTATCTCTTCATGTTTTTATGAACTACACGGGACCTTTATAGTTTGTGAATAAGTTTACCGTCACTTTCTCGAATGAACAAATAACCAAAATAGAAAGTGTAGATCTCTAGATTTTAGACAACTTTATAGTTAACAAAATTTTCATTTGAATTAATCTAACGCATGTAAAAATTCATTGAAAATAACTTTGCCGAGGCATTTTTCTTTTTTTTTGCCTAGTGCCTGCTTTGCCGAGAGCTAGCACAGTTGCTCTCGGCAAACAGATTCTTTTTTTGCCGTGTGTTCCCAAATGGCTCTCGGCAAACTGCAACTCTGGGCTCACATTTCTGGCGGCATCGCGAGTTTCGGACGGCCGTCAAATGTTGTCGAGAGTCTGGGTTTTGCCGAGAGTCTTCGGAAGGTTTGCTGAGAGCATTTGGTAGGACTCTCGGCAAATAATTTTTTTTTACCAAGAGTTTTTTTTGCCGACGGTATGCTCTCGGCAGACGTAATGGCGCCGGATGCCCTGACTTTGCCAAGAGCGGCTCTCGGCAAACACCAGATTTGCCGAGTACCCGATAGAATGCTCTCGACAAAGTCTCGGCCACCCGGCAAAAAACGGTTTTCCCGTAGTGCAAGCACCTACAACAGCTAGTTGTACCTATAATTAGTGAGTAGTTCCTTTTGATTGGCCGGTTTAGCCCATGCTCTTAAACTATGCCTAGTTATAGCATTATTGGGCAAAACTCCATTTCTTCTCATGAATATATATGGAAAAAAAAAAGTTGACGACGACGATGCTTGGGCACAAGGCAGTGACAACACTTACTTGGGACCAAAAGAGAGCAAATTCCTCCTTGGAGCAATTGTGTTTTTACTCTCATTTTGAATTCTAATTCTGATTTTATCTTTATTTTTTTTATTTTGTGATTTTATTTCTGGTTTTTCAAAATGAAGCTAGATCTTACTCTTAGTAGGGGTAAAACCACAATAATTCTATTACGAACTCTGGCTTCAGGTTAAAAAAACAGAGGTAAAATCACAAAGTCAAAAAAGTGAACGTAAAATTACAATTAGAGTTCAGAATAAGGGTAAAAACATAATTGTCTCTTCCTTCTTTGGTAAAAAGTAATTCAAAAATGAAAATTTTGCCTGGCTTGTTAGTCGCTACTGGATTTGAGTCCAAGCTCTGTCACTAACTAAAGCCTAAAACTGTTGTCTTGGTGCCTCAATCTCATAAAATTGAAGTTTTTTTTGGGTGAAAATGTAGTCCCATCTCCTAAACTGACCATGGCTCCATCTTAAACGTCGTGACCTCTCTTGGAATCTTTGCACTTCTATCTCGGCCACCTGGCAAATCTTTGCGGGAAACTTAACGCAAACCACATAACCGTTCTCTCCGGCCCCACTCCTCTCCACCCATGCTTCTCCTCGCTCCCGCCCCGCCGCCGTCGCCGGCCGCCGCTGGCCGGCGAGGCCTCGGACGCGCGGCCACCACCTGCATCCGCTGCTCGAGCGTGCGCGAGCTGGAGAGTTCCACGAGCCCCCGCCCGGGCGCGTCGCTGCCGCCGCTGCGGGAGGCGAAGCGGGTGGTGCTGGTGCGGCACGGGCAGAGCACGTGGAACGCGGAGGGCCGCATCCAGGGGAGCTCCGACATCTCCGTGCTCACGCCCAAGGGCGAGTCCCAGGCCGAGACCTCCCGCCTCATGCTCCTCTCCGACTCCTTCGACGCCTGCTTCACCAGCCCGCTCGCGCGCTCCCGCCGCACCGCGGAGATCATCTGGGAAGGACGCGGCGACGACCTCATCCCGGACTCCGACCTCCGCGAGATCGACCTCTACTCGTTCCAGGTCGGAATTCATTGGGCAATTTGTGGACTGCTCGCAGAGTGTTTGTGGGAATGCCTGCACAATTCTGTCAGCTTATTTATTTCTTGATGTAGTTGCCTGTCTGCTCGTGGAAGTGTATTAGCAATGAACTGATGATTTTAGTTTTTAGGGGCTTTTGAAACATGAAGGGAAGGAGAGATATGGGGTTCTGTACCAGCAATGGCAGAAAAATGCGGCTAACTTCAGCATTGACGGGCACTACCCAGTGAGAGAGCTATGGGACCGCGCTCAGAACTGCTGGGAGAGGATTTTGGCACATGAGGGCAAGTCCGTTCTTGTGGTCGCACACAATGCAGTGAATCAGGCACTTGTTGCCACCTCTTTGGGTGTGTGCTGCTATGTTTTCATGTGAGTTTTGGTAAAGCTGAGGGTGTTTGAGATTAACTTGTTATTTATGTTAGGACTTGGTGTGGAATACTTCCGGATTCTGCTCCAGAGCAATTGTGGTGCTAGTGTGCTGGATTTTACTCCACAGACTGGAGGAGGCCCTCCAAGTGTCTGTCTTAACCGCTTGAATCAGGTGAGTGGAACTCGGTTTAGACCACAAGTTTTTGCTTTTTATGGATGAGATTTGCTTGCAAACCAAACTTGTGCTACCGCCTATTTCTATTAGTGCAAGAGTATCCTGGTTTAGATCTTAAAAGAAAAAGAAACCAGAGAACTCAGAATGGGTTCTAATCTCTTCCCTGTATCTATATTTTGTACAGACCCCGAATTCTCCTGTTGCTGCAGGAAGTTCAGCAGGACGAAAGACGAGCAAGAGGATTATTCTGGCCTGTCAGGGAGCGACACAGAACAGTCCAGGGGTATGGATCTTTCCTAGTGTGCGTCTGAGAAAATTTGCACATTTTCAGTGGATCAAACCATCAATGCTGAATGATCTCAACAAAAAAAAAACATCAATGCTGAAATGCATCATCTATTTTTCTGGCATGTTTACCATGAGAAAATTGAGTGAAGCAATTCCCACCGGGTCTTGATATAGCATATGCATGAAACCTTTGTAAATTTAGTTTCTTATAAGAATATGAAAGAATAGAGAATTGTGCAGTATAATTTTTCAGGTTTGCCAATTATTTATATATTTTTCATTGTTTTGAATTCCAGTTTGGTTTAGGTGGAATGGGATATGCACCTCTGAACATGCTTGGGACTATACAGGTAGTTCACTTCCTTTCACAATTCACTGATCCAATTCCCAGTACTAAATTGATCTCAATTCTAGAAAACTATTTTCAGTCCCAGAAGACTGCAGAACTACTTCTCGATCTGAAGGTGAATGGTATTTTGTGTAGCCCACAAGTCGCAGCTGTTGATACTGCAACTGTTATATGCGAGGTGACTAATGTGAACTACCATGAACTGGAGTTAGTTGTATTGAACTTCAGTATAAATATTCTTCATATGTTGAATCCGATGTCTTGGTGTCACTTTTAGGTCCAAGAGGCTGCAGATTGCTTAGGTGCTGACTGTGTGCCTCGTTATGTGGAAATGAAGAAATTGCTTGAACTCGAAATTGATGATGCCTTTCAGATGAAGCAAAAGGTTAGACCATTTCAGATTTCTCGGAACCAGTTAGGTAGCAGATACATGATTTCTATGCCTTTTGTCGTCTTGAAAAATCCACATTTAGCAAAAGAGTCGAGATATTTTTCATCTTCATACTGAACTGGTTGCTTGGACGAATATATGTTTTTGTGTGTGTGTGTGTGTGTGTGGGGGGGGGGGGGGGGGGGGGGGGGGGGGGGGGGGCGCTGAAGTAACCATTCCTTGCTTCATTTCTGCAGAGCTTTGGGGATATAATTCAGTCTGGTTGGATGGGCAGCATGGAGTACAGAAAACTTGAGCTGCTATGGGCTCAGTCCAAGGATGCATGGCAAGCGTTGCTAAATGAAGTACCGGATGATAGTACGTCGGATCGAGTTCTTGTGGCCGTAGGCCATCCTGCGATTCTCCTAGCTCTAATCTGCCGGTGTCTAGATTTACCAAAGGAGTACATGTCATCGTTTCATCTGGACGATGGCAGTATCAGTGTGATCGATTTCCCAGACGGACCAAAAGGAAGAGGCGTTGTCAGATGCACAAATTACACAGCTCATCTAGGAAGATGGTCGATACCCATTACACGACCCACAGAAAACGATGAAGAGTTCTAACTTCTCTGGAGGTAACCTTCTCTGTATTGTTGTATAGCATCCTTGACGAAATGCATGCTTGTAAATACCTTACAGTGGTGTAAATAACTGCTCAATATACATTGTATATAAAATTCATATTCGTCATACTGTGTTAATGCTCAATTGACCAGCATCATTGTTTTACTGTGTTCTCTGCACTTCTGTAGTCAGCCCTGCACTCTGCAGCAATGCACAGCCAAGCGTCAGCCCTGCACTCTGCAGCAATGCACAGCCAAGCTGAAGCAACATCGGTCCCTGCTGTCACCAGACACCAAGCAGCTCTGCAGCTGTATATACCTATTCGCATGATGTAAAGTGGATATCAGTTGGAGGGAGCGACGTGGATACAGGTACGGAGATGAGACGACAGTCAAGCGACTGACTGAGAACTGTTCAGTCCCACAAAGGGATGCACAACCATTATGGGGAAGGGCATTATAGTTTCATTGCAAAAGTGAGCATTAGCAATATTGCCTCGCAATAACATAATGAAGGCACTCAAATGGTATACACCGTGTTGGTTCAGGCTGATTATTTTTTTTATTCAATGTAAGGCCCACTCATATGGTATACACTGGACACAACATTGTGAGAATAACGCATTGCTATTTCCCTCAGCGGGCGCCACCTGTTGGTAAAGATACATTGTTCTTGCCTTACCTTGGAACTTACTGATAATTAGTCTTTTTTTGAGAGAGACAGAACGAATCAGTCTGCTTGTTAGAGTGTCCTCAAAGGTAGAGGCGGCATTGACTCTCAACATCATTTAAGAGGCAACATGTCAGTGCCTTAATAAATGTTAGAGACCGTCTCTTAAAGAAGAGCTAGCGGCCTTCTCTCTTTTTTTTTCCAATAAACAATTCTAAAAATTAGCTAAAAAGCAACCATTGGAAACACTCTTATTGATCCCTACCGGGATGAACAGTATGGGATCCATATAGGTAGCCGCCACTTGACGATGAACAGTGTGAGGAAGATATCAGCACCGCCGACTCACCATATCGTTCTTCACTTTATTCTGAAAATCCAATTTACTTATTTAGCTTATGAAATTTTTTTGATGTTATGTTTTATGTCTAATAAATTATTGATTTCTTAATGGTATTGTGAAACTGCTAAATGAGCTTAGTTGTACGGCTATAGTCCGTTATAGCCTTTCTTAGCTTTTGTGGACATCAACCGTTAAAAACCTTAGCCCGCTATTTAGAACACTGCGTCGGACTTCCCCATGTACGAGGGCGACGATCGGCAGGTTGGCTCCGAGTCCGGCCGTGACGGCCGCACGGGCGACCGGATGCGGGAGGGAAAGAAGCGGCGACCTGCAGATAGAAGGAACACCAGATGACGGAAAGGTCGTACAAGGATGAGCAGCTCCAACAAACTCTCAAGACATGATGAGTCCACAGGACATACGCTGACAGCTGATGAGGTTGCTGGTTATATATCGAAGCTGGATGAGTCCGACAGACAGCGGAAGAACTCTTCAGGTTCTATTTTCTGATTCTTCCTTGAAAAAGTGTGATGTAGTTTATCAAGTGACACTTGTCCTGAACCAATTCGCTGTAATTCCTTATTGGATCCAAGTGCCATTTATATGTTCTGTTCGATTTGGGCCTCATTTTATCCATTTTGTAATGATATCTCCAGTACCTTATGGCATGACACCTGATGCTGTAACGTATATGCATCTGGGGCTTGACCAAGTACTCGTGAGACCCGTGTTCATCCACACACGATCAGTTCCGCTGCGCTCTTTTCACACGAGTTGGTGACCATGTCACGATTTAATTTCTGACTCGGCGATACGCCCGTAAGTCATGGGCCTCTCTTGCAAGTCAACACATACGCGTCACAGAATTAGTACAACTAGACAGTATGTAATACATTAGTATCCTCTGTGCAAAGCAGCTAACAACAATTCCATCCAGTTCACCATACGGTTCATGCCCGTATAAAAGTTGCAGCTGGTTGGTCCCAAAAGAAGGAAACAGTCAAAGCATAGCTTGATCCAAGTTGGATGAAGCAGCTGCTCAAGGGTCCTGTTTCGAGGTGCTTCCCATAGCTTCCCTGGCCTCCCTGTAAGTTTCAGGAAACAAAGGCCTAAGAATAATGTGCTCAGTTCAAGCAACAAAACTGGAAATCGGAATAGAAGGGAACAAGAGCATTTGCCTAAGGGCGTTCTTGATCTCGTCGCTTGCAGGGTCAAGCTTCAGTGCTTCCTCGAATGCATGAACTGCTTCTTTGAACATCTGGACATGGAGGTACCAGAAGAGTGAGATCGGATTAGACTGCACGGCAAAATTTGAGGTAGCTGCTGCAATACCTTGAGCAGGCTGAGAGCAGCGCCCTCGCGGTACCATGCCTTAGCCCATCGAGGACGCATCATTCTGCACTTTAGAGCGTCCATCAGAGCAGAGTTTCCATCCCCCGTCCGCAGGTGGCTAACGCTCCGGTTGGCAAATAATGTGGCATCAAGCGGATCTATACTTATTGCCTGCATCAATAATAAACGAGAATTTAAATCTCATCATCTCAGGATCTGCTCCAGCAATGGTAAGCCAAGATCTGACAGATTCCGTTTCCATTAGTTTTGTAACATTGCAAACAAGTGTACGATTTTTTGATATCATTTACCTGGCCGGGGAAATTTTCAGTGCAAATGGAAATTGAGTGCAATGATGCAAACATGCAATTTCACTCGTTCGATCGTTATCCAAGGGCTCTTGTTCCTTTTAATCCCACCTGTGGTCTTTTGGAAACACCTTCCCGATTGTATATTTTTATTTTGGAAATATTTGGAAGGAACAAGAGCCTTTAGATCATTATCGGACGGGTGAAATTGCATGTTTGCACCATTGCACTCAATTTCCATTTGCACTGAAAATTTCCCCTACCTGGCCATAGAAGAAGGTTGCAGCACAGTAGTCCCCGTTTCCAAATGCTTCCTTCCCTTTTGACTTCGAAGTGCATAGGTACTCCTCCAACTCAACAGAAACCGTACCTAGACATGATAGCAAATTCAGTTACAAAAATGGCATGGCATTGAAGAAGTCAAATCATGCTCATTTTGTGTGAGTTTGTTTTTTGAATCAAGCTTTGTTCGAATTCCTTTAGTCATAATTGTGTCTTCTTTTTTTCTATATTAACTCTGTGGCCCTGACTGAGAGAAATGCCCATAAGAAACCGTTTACATACCTTAGCCTTCAGTTTCATAGCCCTAATTATGGCATCAACATTCCAATCTGGCAGAGATGGAATTGGCTTTGTCCATGAAAATAGAATTTCAACTAGCTTGCGTGGTCCCCATGCTGCCACTACCATGATTGGAATTTTCCCGTACTGCATTGTAATGGGAAAAGGCAAGAATGGTAAAACAATTCAGCTTCAAATGTAGAAGTCAGTTTCTTTTATAAAAAAACAATTGCAAGAAAATGATGCATTCTTGAGTGATATTCCTAAATACTTCTTAAATAATAAAAAGAACTGAACAAGAGAAAATAGGACAATTAAAGTAATCAAGTACTAAAAATCATAGCAAGTGTGCCTGCTGCCTAGATTAAATATTTCAACAGTTGAATTTGAATGGTCTGCACCAGACCTAGGGAAAATTTGAAAAGAGTTCCAGAATTTTCAAATTTTAACACCATGCAAACAACTAAAATTTCGGTATTTATTTTTTGGGTTCAAAATAGATATTTCAAATGGTAATGTACATAAAAAGGATCCAAGCTATGCACAATAATATTGCTAGCTTGGTCGAAACTGGAAAAAGCTTATCTGTGACTTAATGAGGTCGACAATTTATTCCCAGGTTTGCTGCTTTACTCGCGTAACTATGCCCTCCAGGCCTCCACAATCTTCCCACTAGACTATCCATTGATTTGTGTTCAAAATAGTCTTATTATTTATAACCTCAAATTTAATCAATTATTTTTTGCTGAAATACGTTTTGATGGTATTTCATACGAAGTAACAAAAAATTGATTCTTTAGTTCTGCAGAGCACCATCTGAATTTGTGAGTTCAAAAAGTGATATGGACATATTGATTATGATGTAGAAACATTAAATAGGTATCTTTTTCACTAGAGCTGGAAATCGCAGAACAAATTACTGTGATCTGCAGCAAACCGAACAAGGATCCACATGAATACAGATATGTAGTACAAAACTCACTGGACATATAATCTATATTCCATAAAATACAATGCGCTTGTGATTTAAGATATCTATATTCAAGAGGCTAAGAGACTGTAGCTCTCAAACCATCAATACTGTAAACAATCGGTAGAGTGAGCTTAAGTGAGAGCCATATTTACCTCGTTAGGGATGTTAGGGTCTGCTCCGGCCTCTAGCAAGAACTTGACAATGTCACCTAAACTATCATCAAGTACCTATAGTATGAGAATACAAAGTTCATGTAGCATTAGAGAGAATGTCCACATGCAAAGCTTATGACAGGTTCAACCGAAGTGACAAGGATGCAAGTTATGCAGCTGCCTGTATCCTCCTCCCAACAGGTTTTCTTTTCCAAAACACCATGACATTCATGCAGGGAGATATGCAAATACATTGAAAGAGCTCAATTGAAGATGAATTTCTAGTTAGTGATCAAGTGTTTTTGACTTCAACAGTGGGATTTCGATCTCCTCCAGGAATCATGAGTAGTTATATTGTCATTAAATCTGCAAAACATGGAATGTAAAGCAGGACAACTGCAGTCACTACCAGAATCCCCTGTTTTGCCGAGTGCCCCAGGCACTCGGCAAAGGTTCTTGGAATTGAATACAGATGCAATGTACAAAATATTCAAGGCAAATGAACAATCTATGTTTACAGCGATGCATTTGTGATCTCAATTACCAATAGACCTTTGTTCCAACTATAGCTACAAGGCCATCATTATTTCAAGGGCAAGAAAACTGTAACCACCGTCAAGGCATGCATCTCAGTAAACAAAGAGTAGAAAGATGCACATGCCGGAGTCATACTTACTTCCTCGCCAGGATAGTTGGGGTCCGCTCCAACCTCTTTGAGCTTGTCAAAGCTAGGTAAACAGCAACCAATTGCATGGGTTAAAGCCGTCTGCCCGTAGGGAGTCATAGAGTTTACATCAGCGCCGGCCTACAGAATTGACAGTACAGATTAGTTGGGGGGTAAATTTAGAGAGAAAGAGGCCCAATGACAATTAAGATGAGCCCAAGTGACAATTAGTAGCGGCAAATTAATTTTTATTTTTTAAAAAAATGGCACATTGACACAGAGAAAGACATATACAACAAGTAAGTTGACCTGAACGAGTAGCTTGACACATTCCAAAGAGTGCAATGCGGTTCCCATCATAATCGGCGTACAAAGATTGTGGTTAAATCTATTCGGCTACAATCACAGTTTGAGTTTGGACAAACAACTAGTTATTACATACTGAAGAACAGTTGCCAACCACACATACCAATTCTCAATGAGAGATCGATGGACTTACATCAGCTCCATGGTCCAGTAGGACGCCGAGAGCCTGAAATTGCTTCCCCAAGATAGCAAAGTGCAGTGGCGTCCACCTGTTGGCGAGAGGCTCCACGGGAACTCCTTTGGACAGGAGCAGCCTCACAGCGTCGCAGGGCCCTTGAGGAAGGCAAGCAATTACGCCACAAAGGCACAACAAAAATTTAGACAAAACAATTAGTCAAACCAACTCTAGAATCAAACTTATTAACCCAGCTAATAATGATGAGATGAGATGAGAGATGGAGGAGACCATTCATGGCCGCGCGGTGCAGTGGCGTGATCCCCCTGGCATTGGGCATCGCCGGGTCACCGCCACGGTCGAGGAGGTACCTCAGAACAGGCAGGTGCCCCTCGGTGGCGGCGATGAACACGGGCGTATCGCCTGCAGCAAAAAGCGTGGGATGCAGCGAAACGACCGCACCTTCGGCGGAGCGCGAGTTGACGTCGAGCCCTGGTCCCTCCTCGTCCTCGATCAAGAACCGGCAAATGTCGACGCGGCCCTTGGCTGAGGCGACGTGCAGCGCGTTCCACCCGGCGGCATTCGTCGCCCCCCCGCAGGTCCACCTGCTTCGCCGCCTCTGGCAAGGGTCGGGGGAGGAGGAGGAAACAATCAAATCAGTCAGAGAAAAACCAAGCGTGCAATGGGACTCAAAGGAAGGGGAGAAATGGTCTGGTCGACGGCGGCGCGGCGCTTACTCTTGAGGAGGCGGAGATTGCCGTCGGCGGCGGCCTGGAGAGCCACTCGGGAGAGAGCCGCAGCGTCCATGGCGGGCGGTTGGGGATTTGGAGTGGACTCGCAGACGAAACTGCGGGACTAGGGCTTGGACTCAGCACAAGTGACAAGACACGGCGACATTTATTTTGCTCTAAAGTTTGTTGAGCGTCTCTTCGAGTGACTGAGAGCAAGCCCAATAATATCGATGGATTCTTCGCTTAAAAAATTACTCTCTCCGTTCCAGAATAATTGTCATTGTGACTTTCTACCAGGTTCATTGAACATTCTCTCAATCTGAACAATCTGTCTGTTCAAATTCACTGAACATTCTATGAATTTAGACACTCCAAAACACTCCCATAATGACAATTAAACTGGAACGGAAAGAGTATTGTGAAGGAGAGAGAAGGCCGACCTTATCGCGTCTTCCGTCGACCGGCTGAACACAACCGCAGAGGCTCAAATGGGGCCCGCCTTCTCCTCTCTGCGGCCTCGCCTAGCTTGTCTTCTTCCCCAGCTCGCTCTTGGCCCATCCCTTATGCGCCCGGCTCCCCGGCGTCTCACGGCGTCGGCCACTTCGCCGTGTAGCTGGCGCGGCTGGTCGGGCACACCGTTACGGCCACCTGCGGTGCGAGTCATGCCAGCCTTGTCACGGGCCTAGGCGCCGACGAGGTGCTGGACTACAAGACCCCGGATGGCGCCAAGCTGCAGAGCCCCTTGGGGCGGAAGTACGACGTGCTTGGTGACGGCGGGGAGGTAGGCAAAGATGGGCATCGAGTCGCGCTGCGACGCGGCAATAGTGCGCACGGCCGGCTCGTCGAGACGCTCGCCGAAGCACATGGGCACACGAGGAGGCAAAACATGGCCCGGGGGGGGGGGGCATCAGGGCCGGGCTCACCGAGCTTGTGGAGGAGCACGCGGTGCACCCAGGCGCGCGCAGGCGCGAGCAACCGGACCCGCAACGGGTGCACCGTCTCGGCGCCGGCGCCGGAGAAGACGAGGGGGCAGCCCGCGCACGGCGACGGCCGGGGCGAGGTGACTGCGCGGAGGACGGCGTCGACCGGGGGGGGGGGGGGGGCGCCAAAGCCAAACACCTTTCCAGCATTCAAGAAGAGGATGACTATGCTGTGGCTCCGACGGAGCGTGCGTGGGTGGTGTTCAAGGTAGAGGAGATGGATAAGGCGAGGACGAGAAGGTGGGGCCTGCAAACCAACTGCGGCCCCTTCTTCGGGTGGCGGCACGACAAGGCGAGCTCCAGCCACGGCGCCTTCTTGACACCCTAGCGCACAGCGAGGCGCGGCGGCGCCCTGGACGGTGTGCTCGTGAATCTGCCGAGGCGTGGCGGCGCCCAAGGCACCCAGGACAGCGTGCTCAGGACCTGGCCACAGTGAGGCGCGTCGACGCTCAGGGAGACAAGCTCGAGGGTCCGTGCACGGAGCGACGGCAATTGGGGCGACGAGCTAGCAGACCCGCGCACAGCGCAGCAGCGAAGCTTGGGTCGGCGTTGGTGATCTGCGTTCGGGGGTGAGGATGAAGGAAATGGGGCCGGTGAGAAGTAAAATATTATTTTAAAGAGCCTTTGTTGAGACAAGTTGTTAGAGCTTCATCGGTAAGCTCGTCTCATGCTGCGTTGAATCGGTTGTAAGACAAGTCTTATTGGGCTTGCTCTGAGTAACTATGGAAAACAGTTTTGTCTTTTTGTCTGATATATAACACGTAATTTTTGTCTATTAGATCATCTGTATAATAGATGATTGTTTTAATTGTCTTTTAATAATTATATCTCTTTTTTAATATATAGATAAGTAAAAGAATATTAATGAGTTGTTACATAGCAACTATAACCCGCACAATAATGTGTAAGCCATCTTATGCTTCTAAATTTTATCATATGAGGTGGTTCGCGAAACAATCACTTTTGTTCTCACCATTTTCTTTCTCTTCCACCTAATCAAAGTGCTACATAAAATTGCATCAGACGAGCTATGAGACTGCTTATATATAACATTATATCTGCCCTTAGATGTAGATTCAACCCTCTAGATTTTTCCTGTTAATTTTTATTAAGGGGTTGGAGGTAACACGAATGTAGATACTCATTGATTAATTCATCCCGTCTGGTGTTCTCGGCGCGACCCTACACTGCATGTCATGTCTTGTACTTTCTCCGTTCAACTTTATAAGTCACTTTAGCCTTGTCAAGTTTTCTCAAATTATAAGACGTTCTCACTTTTCGAGACACATTTCTCTCTTCCCCATACAACTCTATCTGTATCTTTTTCCTCTTTGTTTTCTGTACATTCACCTTTTTCACTTCTCTTTAATCTCCGTGTCCAGAGCCAAAACAACTTATAAAGTTGAACGGAGAGAGTATGTTCTAAGGATTGCCTTAAGAGAATAAGAGGCGTAACTTCCGATAGGGCAAGGTCACCCGGCAGCTTGCGGCACCATCTCTCCTGTCTCCACCCTGAAGCGTGCGGCACACCCAGGTCCAGTGGTGCGGACCGTGCGGGTCCATGGCCAAAGCTCTGTTGTTCCAATGCAAGGAAGAAGAAATGGGTCACTCGACCCGGAACACAAACAATCTATTGCTTAACGTGAAGCTGAATCTGACTTGTCTGTCTAAAACAATGAGAGTGAGATTAATTTATAGTGCTTTCAGCCTGTTCGGCAGCCCTACTACGAATCAGTCGCTACAGTGTTTGCAGTTATTTCTTCAGCATCCGTTAAAATATTACCTTCTATTTTTACCAGCAGCAGTAAACAGTCGCAGAACACCCAAGCAAACAAGCCCTTTATTTTTCTTTTTTGTGTGTGTGTGTGATAAGGTCACCTGACATGTTCTTGTGCCACTTTGCATGAGTGAGATTTTAATATAGCTTTTTTTAAAAAAATAAAGTCAGTTATGGAAAAATAAAATTGCCAATGCTTCTTACAAGATAGACATGCATGTTTAATATTTTAGGACGGTACGTGTTTTTCATAACAATAATCTATAATAATTTTAACGATATATGGCAGCTTACTTTTCATAACTAACTATTTAGAGCGTGTTTTTCATAGACATGCATGCCCGCGTATCCTTTTGATTCGTCTTTATGTTTGGGGTAGTAGCTATGGAAAATCACAAGACGGATGGGATGGCTGATGATCGCACTCTGCTGGGTGATTGTAATAACGTGATTGCCAGTGGTGAGATGCTTGCTGTTTTCGGTTTCGTTCACTCGACGCCACATAGCTATGGTTATGAACCTGAATGCCGTTGTTAATGAATTTCAGGTGGAGATTTAAGCATGCTGAATGATGTTGGCTCGTAATCTTATCTGGTAACGTGCGTGCCGCATGTGCATGATGCTAGTTTTTATTAAGGGGTTGGAGGTAACATAAATATAGATACTCATAAACACACACAAAAAACTATCCTAAACACACATACATGAGCAGATTCGAAAGGCAAAGTAAATCTTTCGTCTCTTTAGCGCGTGTGTAGCAAATCAAAATGAGGCAAATTACACTATTACACGTGGTGCTCTCAAGTTTGGAAATTTTGTTTTCTTGCTCCATGCGTCCATGGAGAGGCTGCATGCTCTTCTCTGCTGCTGAAAAAAGTCTCAAGGAAGAAAGAAGCATTTTTTACTGTGCCAACTGCACCTGTCAAAGTCAAGAACAAATGCACCATTCTGCACAGTACAAAGAGCCACGCGCCCTTGCGCCGCTGGACAGGGCATGGCAGGCCGGCCGAGCGTGCGGCTCGAGGTAAGGGACATTCATTGCTTGCCGTGGGCCGTGGCTTCTCCAGCAGGCCAACCTGCTCAACGGATACGGGAAGATTTGCAACCCCAAACGGAGGCAATCTCGGCAGCGGGCAGCACGCCGACTTGGACGTGGTGCCGCGTCTCCCTCCGTGGCGTACAAGCATCTCGTCTCGTCATACTTCCCTCCCCGTGGAGACGCAGCTGTACCAGGCCTCCCCGTGGAGACGCAGCTGTACAAGGCCGACGACCGGCAGGTGTTGTGCTGGAGCGTGCACCGACTGCATGCATGATACGGGAGGAGAGAGAGAGAGGATCTCAAGTCCATGAGCAGCTCCAACAAAAATCGTTCAAGACATGAATCCAAGGGTGTGTTTGGATGGATGTATGAGGGTTGGGCTGGGGCGGCCACCGTTTGTGCTCGTGTTTGCTTTGGGGTCAGTTGGGGGCAGAGTCACCACCGAGCGAATATCCGCTCAGATTCGGGGGCAGCGCCATCCCCCGAAAACGAGCGGACCGCGCCGCCCCCGTCCGTCTTCGTGTCTCACGTGAGTAGCACGCATGGCTTCGCTCACCCCCATGACCGGCTCTAGCATCGCTCACCGGTGCTGCTACCCAGGATAGGATGCAGCACGACGCTCGGCGCAAGGGTCCCAGTGGCTGCGCGTGGTCGAGGAGGGCGCAGGGAGCGTGAGGAGGCAATTTGCAACCGATTTTGGTAGTCGTTTGTATGAGATTATTGAAGATCTTGAGGAGGCTGCTGGATGAGTCTGACAACGAAAGAGCTCTTCTCAACCTTATTTTCTGATTCTTCTTGACAAAAAGTGTGATCTAGGATTAATTTCTTAAGTTGTACTGAACTAATTGGATGGCTGAAATACCTTACTGGATCAAAGTGCTGTTGACATGTTGTTTTGTTCGATTTGGGCCCCATTACTCCGTTTGCAGTGATATTTCCAAAATCTTGTCACCCGATGCTGTAACATATATGCATATGGGGCTTTTCCGAGTACTCGTGAGGCCATGTTCATTCATGCACTAGATCAATCCCGGTGCGCTCTTTTCACTCGAGAACTGGTGGCATGTCACATTTCCTGACTTACGGCGATACGCACCGTAATTAAGGCATGGGTCTCTCTTTCAACTCAACAGATATGCGTCACAGAATTAGTAATACTAGCCAGGAAATAAATATGTTAGTATCACCGAGCAAAGCATCTAATTCCATCCAGTTCATCATACGGTTCCATCCGTAGCCCGATAGCTAATTTCCAGTTCACCATACGGTTCCATCCGTAGCCCGATAGCTAATTTCCAGTTGGTCCCAAAAAAGGAAACTGTTAAAGCATAGCTTGATCCAAGTTGGATGCGGCAGCTGCTCAAGGGTCCTGTTTCGAGGAGCTTCCGACAGCTTCCATGGCCTCCCTGTAAGTTTCAAGAAACAAAGGCCTAAGAATAACGTGATCAATTTCAGCAATAAAAATGAAAAATCAGAGTAGAAGGGAACAGGAGCATTTGCCTAAGGGCATTCTTGATCTCTACGCTAGCAGGGTCAAGCTTCAGTGCTTCCTTGAATGCATCAACTGCTTCTGTGTAGATCTGGACATGGAGGTATCAGAAGAGTGAGATCAGATTAGACTGCATGGCCAAGTTTGAGGTAGCTGCTGCAATACCTTGAGCAGGCTGAGAGCAGCGCCCTCACGGTACCACGCCTTGGCCCATCGAGGACGCATTATTCTGCATCTTGCAGCGTCCATAAAAGCAGAGTTTCCTTCACCCAACCGCAGGTAGCTAACACTCCGGTTGGCGAATAATGTGGCGTCAAGCGGATCTAAAGTTATTGCCTGCATCAATAATAAACAAGAATTTGAATCTCATCATCTCAGGATCTGCTCCAGCAATGGTAAGCCAAGATCTGATAGATTCCGTTTCCATTAGTATTGAAAACAAGTGCACAATTTTTAGATCCAGCATTTACCACGCCATAGAAGAAGGATGCAGCAAGGTAGTCCCCGTTTCCAAACGCTTCTTTTCCTTTTGACTTCGCAGTGCAAAGGCCCACCTCCAAGTCAACAGAAACCGTACCCTAGACACGATAGCATTTTCAGTTACAAAAATGGCATGACGTTCAACACGTCAAATCATGCTCCTTTTGTGCGAGTTTTTTTAATCAAGCTTTGTTCGAATTTCTTCAGTCATAATTGTGTCTTATTTTTCCCTCTATTAACTCTGCAACCTTGACTGAGGGAAATGCCCATCAGAAACCATTTACGTACCTTAGCCTTCAGTTTCATAGCTCTAATTATGGCATCAACATTCCAGTCTGGCAGAGACGGAATTGGTTTTGTCCATGAAAATAGAATTTCAACTAGCTTGCGTGGTCCCCAAGCTGCTGCTGCCATGATTGGAATTTTCCCGTACTGCATTGTAATGAGAACAGGTGAACTGGTAAAACAATTCAACTAGAAATGTAGAAGTCTCTTTCTTTTCTAAAAGGCGATTGCAAGAAAATGGTATATTCCTGAGTTAGTGCAGTGATAATCCTAAATACTAAATAATAAAAAGAACTGAATTTGAAGAGAAGATAGGACAATCATAGTAAGTGATCAAGTGCTAAAAATCATAGCAAGTGCGCCTACTGCCTAGACTAAATATTTCAACAGTTCAATTTGAATGGTCTACCCCAGATCTAGGGATCCCATTTGACAAGAGTTTCAGAATTTTGAAATTTTAACATCATTCAAACCTATCAAATTTCAGTAATTACTTCAAATTTGATATTTCAATTGGTAATATACATAAAAAGATAGACAATTAATTCCCAGGTTTGCTGCTTTACTCACGTAGCGTAACTATGCGACCCACGATCTTTCCACTAGAATGACTAGTCTATACATTGATTTGCGTCCAAAACAGTCCTATTATCTATAACCTCAAGTTTAATCAATTATATTTTTTTCTGAAACAAGTGTTTGATGGTATTTCATATGAAATACGAAATAAACGGTTATTAAGTTCTGCGGAGCACCAACAATGATAGGAATTAAATAGGTATCTTTCAATAGAGCTGGAAATCGCAGAACAAATCGTCGTGGTCTGCAGCAAACCAAAAAAGGATGGACATGAATACAGACGTGTTGTACAAAACTCGCTGGACAAGTAATCTATATTCCATAAAATAAAATGCACTCGTGATGTTAAGATATCTGTATTCAAGAGACTGTAACATTCAAACCATCAATACCGTAAACAAAAAGTAAAGTGAGCAAAAGTGAGAGCCATACTTACCTCGTTAGGGATGTTAGGGTCTGCTCCAGCCTCTAGCAAGAACTCGATAATGTCGCCTAAGCTATCATCAAGTACCTGTAGTATGAGAAAACGAAGTTCATGTAGCGTTCGAGAGAATGTCCACATGTAAAGCTGATGACAGGTTCAACCAAAGTGACAAGGATATTAGTTATGCAGCTGCCTCTATCCTCCTACCAACAGGTATTCTTTTCCAAAACACAATGACATTCATGCAGGGAGAAAAATGTGCGCAAATACATTGATAAAGCTCAATTGAAAATGAATCTCTAGTAAGTGATCAAGTGCTTTAGACTTCAACAGTGGGATTTCAATCTCCTCCAGGAATTATGAGTAGCTATATCTTGTCACAGCAGGACAACTGCAGCCCGAAGCGAGGCCAAGCTTGAACTTGAATACAGTCGCACTGTACAAAATATTCTAGACACATGAGCAATCAATCTATGTTCCCAGCGATGCATTTGTGATCTCAATTATTGTATACCTTTGTTCTTATTATAGCTACAAGGCCATCATTATTTCAGGGGGCAGCAAAAGCGTAACCACCGTCAAAGCATGCATCTCAGTAAACAAATAGTAGAAAAATGTTAATGCTGTAGTCATACTTACTTCCTCCCCAGGATAGTTGGGGTCAGCTCCGACCTCCTTGAGCTTTTGAAAACCAGGTAAACAGCAATCAACTGCGTGGGTTAAAGCGGTCTGTCCGTAGGGAGTCATAGAGTTGACATCAGCGCCAGCCTATAGAATTGACCGTACAGATTAGTTGGGGCTAAATTTAGAGAGAAAGAGGCCCGATGACAATTAAGATGAGCCCAAGTGACAATTAGCAACGGTAAATGAATTTTTCTTTTAAACATTGGCATATTAATGCAGAGATAGACATATAAAACAAGTAAGTTGACCTGGACCAGTATCTTGATGCATTCCAAAGAGCGCAATGTGGTTCCCATAATGATCGGCGTACAGAGATTGTGGTTAAGTCTGTTTGGCTGCATCACAGTTTGAGATTTCGACAAACAACTAGTCATTACACCATCAAAGAACAGTTGCCAACCACACCTATTCCAAGACTGAATGCAAGATCTAGGGACTTACATCAGCTCCATGCTCCAGCAGGACCCTGAGAGCCTGAAATTGAGCCCCGTTGATAGCAAAGTGCAGCGGCGTCCACCCGTTGGCGAGAGGCTCCAAGGGTACTCCTTTGGACAGGAGCAGCCTCACAGCGTCGCAGGGACCTTGAGGGAGGCAAGCAATTACGCCACGAAGGCACAAACAAATTTAGACCAAACAATTAATCAGCCCAAACTTCAGAATCAAACTTATTAACCCAGCTGATGATGATGAGAGATGGAGGAGACCATTCTTCGCAGCGCGGTGCAGTGGCGTGATCCCCCTGGCGTTGGGAATCGACGGGTCGCCGCCATGATCGAGGAGGTACCGCAGGACGGGCAGGTGCCCCTCGGTGGCGGCGATGAACACGGGCGTATCGCCTGCAGCGTAAAGCGTGGGGTGCAGCGCGACGACCGTGCCTTCGGCGGCGGAGCGCGAGTTGACGTCGATCCCTGGTCCCTCCTCGTCCTCGATCAAGAACCGGCAAATGTCGACGCGGCCCTTGGCTGAGGCGACGTGCAGCGCGTTCCACCCGTCGGCGTTCGTCGCGCCCCGCAGGTCCACCTGCTTCGCCGCCTCTGGCGAGGGTCCGGGTTGGAGGAGGAGGAAGAAATCAAATCCGTCAGAGAACAACCATGAGTACCGTGGGACTCAAAGGAAAGAGGAAATTGTCCAGTCGACGGCGGCGCGGCGCTTACTCTTGAGGAGGCGGAGATTGCCGTCGGCGGCGGCCTGGAGAGCCACTCGGGAGAGGGCCGCGGCATCCATGGCGGGCGGTTGGGGGTTTGGTTGGACTCGCAGACGAAACGGCGGTACTAGGGTTTGGACTCAGCACAAGACACGGCGGCGTTTATTTTGCTCTATAAAGTTTTTTTTTTTTTTTTGAGGGATGCTCTATAAAGTTGTTTTGTTGAGCGTATCCAGTGATTGAGCAAAATGTAGATCCAACTATTCAGATTTTTTTTCTTTGTTGAATTTTTTTTAGAGAGATGACGAATAACACAAAATACAGATGCTCATAATACACTCACGATTACTCATTTATATAAACACTTGTACGTAGTGACAGAGCTTCTCTAAAGCTAAAGGTGGCCATGGTCGCTCCCCCCTAGTTTTGCAAAGTTGCTTGAAAAGTCCTTGTTATAGCTTCTCAAGAGACAAAGTTATACTATTCCAGTCCCCTTTAGTAAATACTGTAAACAGATTGGCCCCTCCTCAAAACTCCTGGGTGGAGGAGGAGGAAGAAATCAAATCCGACAAAGGACAACCATGAGTGCCATGGGACTCAAAGGAAAGAGGAATTGTCCAGTCGACGGTGGTGCGGCGCTTACTCTTGAGGCATAGATTGTTGTCGGCGGCGGCCTGGAGGGCAACTCGGAAGAGTTGCGGCGTCCATGGTAGGTCGTTGGGGATTTGGACTCGCACACGAAACGACGGGACTAGGGTTTGGACTCAGCACACGACCCGACGGCGGGCGCACATTTTTCGCTAAACAAGAGCATCTCCAACAGGGCTTGAGCCCAAAAATACATTTGCGGGTTCGCGGCAGGCCAGGGCAAGGCGGGACGGAGTGCAACGAAGATTGCTGACTAGCCATGGCAGTGTGCGCGGGGGCAGCGCAGCAGCAGGGCGGCCTCGGCGCAAGGGAAGGGCAGCGCACCAGGGAGCAGATGGCAGCTCAGATCCACCACCGTCTAGGCCAAAGAAGGGAAGAGGAGGGGCGGAGGGTCTCATATGTCACCACGTATAACTGGAGAGGCGGTGAAGAGACACCTGGCGCAACGGCGCGCACATAGCAGAGCGAGGATAGAGGTAGGAGCGCGCGGGACGGCGACGCTAGAGAGGAAGAGTGCACGCTGAAGAGGGAGAGCGCGTGGGGCCTAGACAACCATCATTTAAGGGTCTGAAGCACCGGGCTGAAAACAAAGGGTTTGTTGAGTTGATTTGGAGGCCTGAGCAAATTTAGAAGCCACATAAAATCAATGCTAGAATTGGTATTTTGCTTTGGGCCTTCAAATATGAGATAAGGCCCATGTTTAAGGGCTATGTTGGAAATGCTCTCATTGTTTGTTGTTTGGGCTTTAGAGGCCGTGGTCCATGGATGTTTGATTTTGCCATTCTAAAACACAAAAGCTAAGATTTTAGCCAAGATTCTATGGCCCTGTTTGGGACAACTTTTGTCCAACGCGCTTCCATTGAAAGCCAGATTTCTACCAACACAGCTCGCAGCGGAATCGTGCCCGTGAAAAGAACCGGAGTATCAAGTTTTAGAATCTCACATCGCATCCCTCTCTCAAATTTACCAATTCTCACATCAAAATCTAAATTAGTGTGACCCTTTGTTTTACGAGTTCTAAGAATCAACTAAATTGTAAAAATTTGTGGAAAGCTGGATTGTGGTCGAAAGCTGAAAAGCCTAGCAAGAGTAGATTGTAAGATTCTGAACTAAATTCTGGAGTACTAGAATTTGAAAAAAAAAAGGTACGTGGCGCTGCACATGGAGTTCTACGGCGGGCGAACCACGCTGATGTACTAGCAGCACACGGCCCTTGAGGCGCACGCACCGGCCCAGCCGCAGCTGAATGCGACGCAGCCGCCGCTGTGTACGGCCGTGTCGACGACCGTGGGTTCTTAATTCGCCACGACGTACAGGCAAAATAGAAAATAAGGATGTAAAATGAAGATGCTATCCACACCACAAGCTATGCAGATTGAATAGACAAGATTTTGTGCTACAGTAACTGTTACTGTAGCATTGCATGTTGTCCATCCATCCTGCAGAACATGTGGTCTAGATAGCATCCTCATCCTAAAATGTATACGGTAAATCCACTCTAGCGACGTACATGCAGAGTGTCGACGTGCTCTCTTGTTCGACATCGTTCGCGCAGAACATCACCGGCGTGTTCCGACGCATGACGTACGCTCGCTGGTGTGGACGACGACGACGACGACAGCGACCTCCGGGTAGGCCCTAGCTAGGCATACTACCGGGCGAGTCCAAGGCCTCTGCACACCGGAATCCAGGGGTGGAGCCGGGAAGGGGGGGGGGGGGCGAGCAGGGGCCTGGCCCCCCCTCTATGCTCCATGCACTTCTCATGTGTACACAAGATTTCACTATATAATTGAAGAAAAAAATTATTTTAGTCCTCTTTATAAGACAAATATTACTCTTTGGCCTCTCTCATAGTCAATTTCTGGCTGCGCCCGTGAAAAGGGCCTTGGCCTAGTGGTTAAGGCACCCGAGTAGCACCTTTGAGGTCCTGGGTTCGACTCCCGGTGGGAGTGAATTTCTAGGATTTAACGGCATTTGTGCTTTCAGCGGTAGGCGACGTGGCCGTCGACAGCGAGGCGCCAGTGGTGACTTCGGGAATCTGGAGAATTTGCCGGCTCAGTCTTCAAAGATGCTCATAGAGGTAGGGTTTGCGTATGTGCGTTCATAGGGGTGAGTGTGCGTGCGTTGTGAGTGTTTGAGTTGTACTGTGTAATCTAAAAAAAAAATTCTGGCTCCGCCCCGGGAATCCAAGAGGCCGTACCGTATCCGCGGGCTATGCCTAGTTGCCCACGTTCCTGCGGCGCATACTGTTTGTGTATTTCCCAGCAAGATCGAGGCCCAGTGCCAGTGTCGTCTCCTCTAACTAATTAACCAACAGCACGGCACGTCGACCACTTCCGGCCGGGCAGGCAATCTCGGCGGTGGGCAAGAGACTTTGACGTGCAAGGAGCAGCAGAGCTGCCATTCGAGACGTACAAGACGGCGGCGGAGTGCGAGCCGGCGTGCAGCGCGTCGAGCGCGATCAACTGAAGCTGCTGGGTGCCCGTGCCATATATACGTACGTACAACTGTGCAAGGCAAGCGAGCGCGGCTACTGTTACCGCGTCGATCGACGTCCCCGTGTAGACGCGCGCTCGTGTAGCTGATGAAAGAAAGGAAGATGGGCACTGGGTTTCTTCCAGGTCCCGAAGGTGCCGAGTTCGGCGCATGTCACCGGGCGTGGACCCGCGACGTACGGCGGTGCTGTCTTTCGTCCTACCTTGAAGCCTATGTCGGGTGCCGGGTACGCATGGGGGAAAGGAGGATGCAGCCACGTCCGACGGTTCGGGCATGCACGAGCTGGTGTCGGGGCCGTCCAGGGGCACCTAGAGCAAGCCCAACACGAAGCCGTATAGCCGGTACAGGTTGTTAGGTTATCGGCGGAACGACGGCACGTAGATCACGATAGATAACAAAAAGTAAAACTGGAATAGAGGAGACGGAATTCTTTATTGCGAAATTTTGGTGTTAGGGTACACAGAGGGGGTCTCCTCAACTATTTATAAGGGGGAAACCCTAACTTCGTGTTGGGCTCCAATTTGATAAAGTAGCCCATATAGACCAGGACAGCTTCCTCTAGAAGTTGGGCCTGGCCCATTAAGAGTTTTACAACACTCCCCCTTCGGCTCTTTATCGTGATAAGTATGCCTCATAAAAACTCCTAAAAACCCAGTGGGAAAAATTGGAGAAAAGAGCACATATTACCACCACTTGTATGCACACATTGTCTCGTTAAAAACTTTATTGAGAAAACTTCATGTGAAAAACTCATAAGGGAAAAAGAGTGCAATGTTTTTAATCTTCATGATTAATGTTTATCAATCTTCATGACTGATATGAATTATCTTCGAGATAACTCATTTAGTTCGGGAATGTGATGTACTTAGGGAAGTTCTCCCCCTCATGCCAATACCACGCCGACACTCTTCGAGAGTGCGGGAAGGTAAGGTCTTTGTGAACATATCTGCAAGATTGTCACAAGATCGGACATGTGTTACTAAAATCTCTCCCTGCTCTTGCATTTCATACGTGTGGAAGAATTTAGGCAATATATGCTTTGTCCTATTTGACTTTACGTATCCCGATTGTACTTGTGCAATACAAGCTTTATTATCTTCATAGATAATTGTAGGGGATGGAGTATACGCCACTCTACAAGTATTCATTATATGACTTGTCATCCTCCTGAGCCAGGCGCACTCCTTTGCAGCTTCAAACAATGCGATGATCTCCGAGTAATTTGTCGATGTAGCAATCAATGTTTGCTTCTTTGACTTCTGCGAAATTGCAGTTCCTCCAAATAAAAACACATATCCCGTCTGAGATATTGATTTATGTGGATCGGATAAATATCCAGCATCAACATAACCCACAAGGGTTAATTCTCCATTCTTCTTGAAAAATAATCCAAGGTCTTCAGTTCCTCTCAAATATCGGAGGATTTGCTTGATGCCATTCCAATGCCTTCGAGTTGGTGCTGAGCTATATCTTGCAAGTAGATTAACAGCAAAAGCTATGTCGGGCCTTTGGTAGGGTTGTGGCTGTACCGGTTTTGGCTGTGGTTGTGGTTTCTTTCACAAAACGGCTGTGCCGGTTGTGTCTGTGGCTGTGTTTAAAACGTTTGGCAAAACGGCTTTTTCTGCAGCTTTTCTATATTTTTAGGGACAAATATGGAAAGATGAGTGCGTTGTAGCTAGAGAAAAGAAGCCGGGAAAGCTACCATTTTGTGACTTCACGCTTCACCTTATTTTTAAATACGGCTTTCTCTTTTTTTAAAAAAAAAAACACCTGAGAAAGCATCCCCTTTGGTTGAAAAAGATGTGAAACCGTTGAATAAGTCATTGAAGAAGCCCTACCAAAAAATACCTTAATGTTTAGCAGTTGCAAGCTAGAAGCAGAAGCATAATCTGTCGGAGAAGCTCTCCCAAACAGCCCCAAACATGCACCGGACGAACCAGCAACAAATCAGGCCAGGTGTTGCTGAACCCGTGTAAAAGAACGGAGTTGCTGAACCATCTTAAGTGTCCAGTAGCGTGGGACTGAATGTGTAAACGGAGATGGTTGATGTAATAGCCGTAGAAAGAGTTGCAGACGCCAGTCGGGGTGCAAAAAGAGTCTTTTCGTCCTCATGCATGCTCACTCCACTAGTCTAGCCTAATTTTACCAATCTCCAACAGTTAGTTTAGTTGAGTTCAGTTTGGCTCAATTTCATGCTGAATTTAAATCAATTTAAACTGGTAGCATCCGTTTTGCACGATTTCTAGATTCACACCTTTTTTTTTTTTAGGGGAATCTAGATTCACACCTGTTTTGCTGTAAAGTTTCCCTAGCACAACCGGCGATAAACTCGCTCAACAAAATTTTGCTAGGGCCCGAATCTGGCCCACCTCAGGCTTGTTCGGCCCATAGTTTGTCGCTATCAGGGCCAAATCTTCGCGGGAAACTACGCAAACCCCGCCGCATCAAACCGCAGATTGCAGAAGACAGCCAAAAAAAAAAAAAGTCCCACCCATACTCCTCCTCGCCCCCACCCCGCAGCCGTCGCCGGCCGCCGCAGGCCGGCGGTGCCTCGGACACGTCCGCTGCTCGAGCCTGCGCGAGCTTGAGAGTTCCCCGAGCCCCCGCCTGGTGCCCGGGCGCGTCGCTCCCACCGCTGCGGGAGGCGAAGCGGGTGGTGCTGGTGCGGCACGGGCAGAGCACGTGGAACGCGAGGGGCCGCATCCAGGGGAGCTCCGACATCTCCGTGCTCACGCCCAAGGGCGAGTCCCAGGCAGAGACCTCCCGCCTCATGCTGCTCTCCGACTCCTTCGATGCCTGCTTCACCAGTCCGCTCGCGGGCTCCCGACGCACCGCCGAGATCATCTGTAAAGGACGCGGCGACGACCGCTTTCCGGACTCCGACCTCCGTGAGATCGACCTCTACTCGTTCCAGGTCAGAATTGGGCATGCGTTTTGACATATTGGGTAATTTGTGAACTGCCCGCAGGGTGTTTGTAGGAATGCCTGCACAATTCTGTCAGCTTATTTGTTGCTTGATAGATGCTTGTCTTCTTATGAGAATGTCGTAGCAATGAACTGATGGTTTTAGTTTTCAGGGGTTGTTGAAGCATGAGGGGAAGGAGCTATATGGGTTTCTGTACCAGCAGTTTCATAAAAATGCAGCTAACTTCAGTATTGACGGGCACTAGACGGACTACCCGGTGCGGGAGCTATGGGATCGTGCTCAGAACTGCTGGGAAAGGATTTTGGCACATGAGGGAAATTTCATTCTTGTTCTCGCACATGCAGTGAATCAGGTGCTTGTTGCCACCTATTTGGGTGGGTGCTGCTGTGTTTTCATTGGTTTTTGGTAATGCTGATAGTGTTTGAGATTAAATTGTGATTTCTTGATGTTTATCTTTAGGACTTGGTGCAGAATAGTTTCGGATTCTGCTCCAGAGCAACTCGTGCTGGCTTTTTATTTTACGCATCCCCCCCCCCCCCCCCCCCCACCCGGCGGGGGACTGGAGGAGGCCCTCCAAGTGTCTGTATTAACCGCTTGAATCAGGAAAGTGGAACCCTGTTTAGAGCACTTTTTTTTTCGCTTTTATGGATGAGATTTGCTTGCAAGCGAAATTGCGCTACCACCTGTTTCTATTAGCTCAAGAATACCCTATTTTAGATCCAAAAAAGAAAAAGAAAACAAAGAGAATAATCTCTTCCCTATGTCCTTATTTTGTACAGACCACAAATTCTTCTGTTGCTGCAGGAAGTTCTGTAAGACGACAGACGAGCAAGAGGATTATTCTGGCTTGTCAGAGAGCAACACAGACCAGTCCAGGTATTAGTGTGCGTCTGAGAAAACTTGCACTTTTTCAATGGGTCAAACCATCAGAATATCAGATGCATCATCTATTTTTCTGGTATGTTATCTTCAGAAACTTGAGCGAACCAATCCCACTCATTCTTAATATAGCGGATGCATGAAAGCTATTTAAATTGAGTTTCTTAAGATTTTGAAAATATTGAGAATTACACTGTATAATTTTTAATGTTTGCCTGTGATTTATATAATTTTCATTGTTTGAATTCCAGTTTGGTCTAGGCGAAATGGGATATGCACCTCTGAATATGCTTGAAACTATACAGGTAGTGCATTTTGTTTCACAATTCACTGATTTATTTCCAGTATTAAATTGATCTCAATTCTTGAAAAAATATTTTTCAGACCCAGAAGACTGCAGGACTACTTCTATATCTGAAGGTGAGCAGTATTCTGTGTAGCCCACAGATTGCAGCTGTCGATACTGCAACTGTCATATGCGAGATGACTATAATGTAAACTACCATGCACTGGAGTTAGTTGTATTCACCTTTAGTATAGATAGTCTTTATGAATCTGATGTCTTGGAGTCAATTGTAGGTCCAAGAGGCTGCAGATCCATTAGGTGTTGACTGTGTGCCTCGTTTGTGGAAATGAAGGAATTGCTTGAACTCGAAATCGATGATGCTTTTTTTCCCCCGAGCAATCATGATGCCTTTCAGATGAAACAAAAGGTTAGACGATTTTTTATTTCTCTAAATCAGTTTGAATAGTGCATACATAATTCCTTTGTCTTTTTATGTCTCCACATTTGGCAAAAGGGTTGAGATATTTTCATGCATACTGAACTGGTTGCTTGGAAGAATATCTGTAACACTGCAATCTTAGGGAAAACAAATAACCATTCCTTGCTTCATTTGAGCAGAGCTTTGGGGGAGTCTGTTGGCTGGGCAGCATGGAGTACAGAAAACTGGAGCTACTACGGGCTCAGTCCAAGGATACATGGCAAGCCCTGTTAAATGAACTGCCAGATGATAGTACGTCGGATCTAGTACTTGTGGCCGCAGGCCATCCTGCGATTCACCTAGCTCTAATCTGCTGGTGTCTTGATTTACCAATGGAGTGTCATCTTTCATCTGGACGATGGCTGTATCATTGTGATCGATTTCCCAGACGGACAAAAAGGAAGAGGCGTTGCCAGATGCATCTCATCTAGGAAGACGGTCAATATCCATTATACGGCCCACAGAAAATGATGAACAATTCTAACTTCTCTGAAGGTAACCTTCTCTCTATTGTTGTATAGCATCATTGACAAAATACATGCTTGTAAATACCTTACACTGATGTAAATAACAGCTCAATATACATGTACATAAAATTCATATTCGTCATACTGTGTTAATGCTCAATCGATTAGCATCAGTGTTATAGTGTGTTCTTTGTACTACTTCTGTAGTTAGACCTGCGGTCTGCATCATTGCACAACCAAGCCGAAGCTCTGTACTACATCGGTCACTGTTGTCACCAAGCAGCTCTGCAGCTGGATATATATCTATTCGCATGATGTCAAGTGGTTATCGGTTGGGGAGAAACGACATGGGTTCATGTACCGAGATGAGACTGACAGAAGTCGTTGCCGTCAGCAATCTGCGTGGAAGAAGGCGGGGGCATGAGCGTGCCACATGTCTTCCTCCTGCCACGTGTAGGCCTCCACCCAGCACTCTAGAGCAGCACTGCACTCTACAGGCTACAGCAAGTTTCGAGCCTTCGCCGAGTTTGCTCCATTCCCTAGGGTCCTAAAGTTGCAAGCTTCCAATGGATTCAGGGCTAAACCAGGTGTCCAAATACAGGCACGATTCTTCCTTGCCGGCCGCATCCTCCGGCAGTGGCCTCTACACCGCCCGACCGAGAAGCACGGCCGCCGCGGAATCCACCGATGCGCTCCTCTACTTGGCGGGACCGGCAGGCTGGCTCATCCGGCTGGCCGCCTTCCTCGGCGAGCGCGCCGCGTCTGTGATCCTCAGCCTCGTCTTCCCCGTCGCCGCTCTCGTCGGCGAGCTGCGCGCCGTCCCTTGGGTAATCACCTCCAACATCCGCCGCGCGGCCTTCGGGCTGCTCGCCGCGGCGTGCATCTTTGCCGTCCTTGTGTCTGCGTTGTTCGTGTCAGCGCTGCTCGGCTTTGTTCTAGTCCGGCACTGGGTTGAGGAGCCGGTGACCGTGCGCCAGCCGCTTTACTTCGACTACACTGAGGTGCAGCCGAGCGCCGCGGTCGCCCTCGGCGGTGGAGCGCGGGGAGTGGTGCTGCCGGCTGGACACACCGTGAAGGTGACACTGGCGTTGCTGCTGCCTGACTCTTACCACAATCGAGAGGTTGGCATGTTCCAGGTACATGCTCGTGCTTAATACATGATTCCCGATCCGAAATTGTAGGATCTGACCAATTCATTTGCTTATTTGTTTGCATCTTATGGTCAAACTTCTTCCGTAGATTAAAGCAGAGGCGGTCTCTGTAACTGGACTTACCACAGCAACAGCTACACAGCCATATATGCTAAGGTACAAGAGCGCCCCAGTACGGCTGGCGCAATCGGCCCTGATGTGCGTGCCACTTACGCTGGGAATACGCAGTGAGACACAGACTGCAAATCTCAAGGTTTTGCAGTACAGAGAAGGTCATGGCCGTCATAAGAGAACAGGGCTCATCAGGATTTTGCTGCAGCCAAAAGCTATGACAGTGCAGCTGCCCCAGGTATACAAAGCAGAGGTTGTTGTACAGTCAACTCTTCCATGGACAAAAGGCTTGGCACGCAGCTTGAAATGGACACTATTTGTGTGGATGTCTTCCTCTGTTTTCGTTGTCCTAGTTGCTCTTGCCATTTGTTTGGTCCGGCCACTTGCTGTATCTGCGAACAGGAGGTTACTGGAGCTTCAGGCCGACAGAAAGTCTGTTTCTGATTTGGGTAGAGGAGATCTTAGTGAGAGCCCAAGCAAGGAACTATCTGACAGTGATACAACAAAGCGGAGGGAGAGGAGGAGCAAGAGGAAAGGACAGTTTCAAACGCAATCACATGGAGACCGCATGGAGCTTGAGTTCTCTCAAGGTTCAACATCTGCTGCTGCAATGGTGAAGGCTGCTGAGGTCACTGAATGATCCTTGATAATCTGTTTGTCGAAGATCAGTTAAATCGATAGGAAAGCTTGCCGTGAGTCTTTATGTTCTGTATATGAGAAATAAATGGCTTCTGCACGTAACTACAAACAATGAAAATAATGAAGAAACATGTACTGATTAATAAGTTGCATGGAGTTCATGTAATTTGCAATCCTTAATCAGGTGGTTCAAAGAAATAATCATGTGATTCATACGCTTGTGTTTTCTGGGTGATCTATATTTTCAGTCGGTGGATGGGTGGTGGAGTGTCCCCTTCATAGTAACATATGTTGTAAGAGCACGAATCAGCAAGTTTCTACTTTATATAGGCCTGTATTTTTAAGCTAGGTCACTCTCTCAGTAATTTGTGTGATTTACACCCCCTCTGGCCAATGAATTGTCTTGTTTGAATCTTGATTTTCCTGTAATTATGTATTCACTATGCTTTCTAATTCATATTATTCTGAGGGGTGGGATAGAGACAGGGATCGACAACTGAATTGTCAGATAGATCCTAACTATTGCAGCACTGAAAATTGCCCAGCCGGTGCATGTCAAACTTGGACAAATTGGGCTCATGACTCACTTTGAGTTTTATGTTTGTCAAGATATCATAGAATTTTGAGCTGTTACAGGGCATGAGCCGTTCCAGCTACACCAGTGCAGAGGAAGGGAAGTTCAACTTGCTATCCTCCTTAGTGATTGCAGTATGCCTTTATTCGGAAACTGAATTTGCATGCATGTTGATTTCTCTCCACCTTTTAGTTTGGTATATCCTCTCTTCCATACTACCATTTCTCAACAGCCTTGTTGCTGTCAGGTAGGGCTAACATATCTGCTCCCTGGTTGCACAAAGTTATCTTGCGTATATTTGCATAATTTGCATTTACACCCTTTTATCGCCAATTTGTTTTATTCATCTACAAAGAATGCAGATCTGATGTACATAATTCATCTGTCTTTCGCGCTATTATGCGACTATACTGAAGTAGCAGCATTCTCACATAACTGGCAGTAGATTCTGCCCTTTCTATCTGGATTAAGTATCCGACTTTTCTGTTACCATAAGGAGGAGCTGATTAATTTTCAGTCTTATCATTGAGTTCTGTTTCTGCCTGTTGTTGAAAGCTAAAGAATGGATATTTCTATAATTCTTAGGGATCCTGACTTCCTTGTTAACACAAGAATTTCTCATTTAGTGTACTCTACTGATAGTGTGTTCAGCATGGGGCTGCTGACTGTTCCTCCTCGAAGCTGAAAACATAGTCAACAGATCATGTACCCATTTTATATGCTTCCTGGATCTAACACCGTTTTAGCCAAATGTATCATATTCTAATATTCCCATTGCTTCTTGATTGATTTTTTTTATATTTAAACTCAGCATTTTTTTTAACCATATTTCACACTCATTTCTCAGATCAGATTGTTGGTGGACCTGTCTATGGATTAATGGACCATAAGCTTGTACGGTAGGTGAGTCCCTGGCATATTCTGTATGTTAATTAATACTGTGAACTGGCTAGAAGGGGGCAACATTATGAGTTAAGTTTTCATCCAGTGCAACACATTTTATCTGCCATGTGTTTTTTGGAGTTTTGCTATTTAAGAGTGGTTGGTTCCTTAAATGTTGAACGAAAACATTGTGCTGGGCCTATGATAAGGAAGCAATTTTGCTTTTCTTTTGTGTTGTTAATCATCATTATTCACAATCTCAGGGAGCCTTCATTCCTAAAACGTTTGAAGGTAATAAAGTGACAATTTCCATTATGTTTCATTGTATTTTCTGATTTTGGGTATTGTTGGTAGTGTTATGCTTGTGTGTCTTTTGGTTTTTTTTTTCCATCATACATGTCACATGACAGGGACCACCAGTGATCCCATGATCTGCTTATCCCTACCCACCTTGTTCATGCTTCTGTCACATCATCATGTTTTTTTCCCATAGTTTATTTTTATCTGCAAACTCTCCCTTCAGTAAAAAGATAATAGATGTTTCAGTGTTCATAATATATATTCATATTGGTCGTGTGAAAAATAATGTGCAGATTTTTCTTGGAAATACTTTCATGGAATTGTATTTTATTATGCATATTGTAACATAAATGAGCCGTACCTACATGTGCAAGTTGTTTGTGGACAGGGATTAAAGTAAAATACCTAGCCACCTGCAGTTTTGACCTTGCAAATTATTTAGCACACAGATCTGGAGTCTGCGAAATAGGATCTGAACTATTCTATTTTTCTGAGAACGATGAACTCGCTCCATGATCTTCTGAAGAGCCAGACAAGGTTGTCCAGTAACAACATTCAGTTTGATCGCCCCTCTATGTGCTCGTGCAAATATGAATTCTGCATTCTTTTTCTGCTTCCCCTTTTGCTTGAACACTTTCTCCACCCATGTACTTATCTCAGGTGCTGAAAATTGTTGAAGATCATGTCTCGTTCTTTACAAGTCTAACATGAAAATCCTGAAGTGCCAGTTAGAACCAGACAGACCTGTTATCTTGATTCCACTGCATCAGTTGAACAGGCCAATATCCTGAAGGATGATTCTTAGGGGGTGTTCGTTTTATAGGGGTCTAAAATTTAGAGGGGTCTAAAAAAAAATCTTATCATTTAAGAGTATTAAATAAAGTTTAATTACAAAGAAACGAAAAGGCCATTGCCAAGTTGTTGCATACTTAACTAGGACTGCAGGACCAACTGGCAACTGGGCTCTTGATGCAGTGGAAAGTTCTCATAATGATCAAGAGTGTAATCAGTTCAGCGGTTGCAACTTGCAGGTAGCAAGAGGGTTCATCCAACTAATGCATCAAAAAATACGAGTTCATCTTTAGTTGGTGGCAGATTGTGCAATCTTTAGTATACCTTTAAGATGAAATCTGAATCTAATGCTTCTCTCATTCTGGTTAGGTACGGGCGTGTTCGTTTGCTTTAGTCCTAAAATTTAGTCCAAAGAATCTTGTTATTTAAGGGTATTAAATAAAGTTTAATTACAAAACCTTTTTACGGATGTGTGCTAATTTACGAGACGAATCTAACGAGCCTAATTAAGCTATGTTTTGCTACAGTGATGCTACAGTAACACCGTCTAATCACGGCTTAATTACCCTCATTAGATTCGTCTCGCAAATTAACACAGGGTTCTGCAATTAGTTTTGTAATTAGACTTTATTTAATACCTTTAAATAACAAAATTTTACCGGCCTAAATTTAGTCCTAAAGAAACGAACATGCCCAAAAGTATTTGTTCTCCTCAATCGCTCAGCTGCCTTACTGCTTTCAGATAAGTGATATAATATCTCTGCATAATAATATTCGTCAGTAGGTTCTATAGTAAGGTCAGAAACAGAAAGGCCTCTTTTGTCAACTTGTATTTGCCGTACATGACTTCATTGTCAATTCCTCCTAGTTCAGTGCACACGATTTATTTTTGTTTTTGTTGAAACTGAGTTATCATTGAGCAGTTTACTACTCGTATCTTCCCATTCCCGGCAAAGACTCGTTTTCTTATTGCCGAAAAAAATATATCATGTCGCCTGTAGGAGACCATTGTGCATGAATACCATAATCTGATCTTCCCTGAGAAGAAATTGTATTAAGGCTCTGTTAGTTTCTTTTAGCGCTAAATTTTAGAGACCTCTAAACAAAAAGAATTTAGTACTAAATAAAGTTTAATGACAAAACCTTTTTACAGATGGGTACATCTTTACGAGACGAATCTAATGAGCCTAATTAATCTATGTTTTGCTACAGTCATGCTACAGTAACCATCATCTAATCATAGCGTAATTACCCTCATTAGATTCGTCTCGCGAATTAGACCAGGGTTTTGTAGTTAGTTTTGTAACTAAACTTTATTTAATATAGCTTATTTAGAATTTAGACCTCTCTAAAATTTAGACCCCTATGCACCGAACATCCTCTAAATAATACAGTTGTTGAAAGGTGAAGAGTGTCTACTGTTTTCAGGGATCCCGCTTTGTGCTTTCCTCGTTTTCATGTGAGTGCCTCGTTTCTGCATCTCCTTGTAAGCATTCAGCATGGAGCAACTATTTCTTTTGTCCTCTAGAACCTTAAAAAATGGAAGTCAACACGCCATGCTTATATCTTTAATGCTTCTGGGATCAAGTGCTTGGTATTGCCGATGAATGAATGGCATTCTCAACTATCGAAGCAGATTGTCCATGACTGAGATACAGCTACCAAATTAGTATAGTTCAACTGTACTCTACCTTTTTTAGTCATACTCCACATACTCATTTGTTAAATCAGAATTAGGTTTTTCTTGTTGATAAAAAATATCAGAATATAGGTTAGTTGGCTCTACTCATGGACCAATGGTCCATAAGCTCGTGCAGTTCTGCAATGACGCAGATATCTGCAATAAGATGGGAGCAAATTTATGATACTACGGTTCACTTCCATACGCAGCAACAAATTTTATCTGCCATGTGTGTTGGACTTTTGCAGCTCAAGAGACAAGTGCAGATCTGTTACTTTAACATGTCAAAATCATGTTGACCGTAGCGGTATAAAAGCTTTCAAGAAACATGGAGACACCGGCCACGAGACAAGGTAAGCTTTGCTTCATTTCTAATTCTTCAGTTGCTTTGCTTGGCATTCTTTTTTTTGTTAATTCCTTAATCATCTATCTAGCTCATATATTAATTCATATAGGTAATAATGCGACAGAACTGGCCTAGTGTTCCGCTGGATTTGGCAGTTGTTGGATCGACAAATGCTTTGATGGATGACCGTACTAGGGAGAGTAGCTGTTAAGTTGCATGCACCAACTAATTCACCCAAAAGCCTAAGCTGATGGGGAAAGGTAGGCAATTCACTTATGGTTCAACACTCCCCCTCACGTGCAGCTCTTGTGGGCGCAAACGTGAAAATAGGAGCGGCGCAGCAGAATTTGCGGTCCCCAAGACTTGAACTCAAGACCTCTGGCTCGATACCATGTTATGTTAAGTTGCATGCACAAACCAATTCACCCAAAAGCCTAAGCTGATGAGGAAAGGTGGACAATTCACTTATGGTTCAACACTCTCCTTCACGTGAAGCTCTCGTGGGCGCAAACGTGGAAATAGAAGCGGCGTAGCGGAATTTGCGGTCACCAGGATTTGAACTCAAGACCTCTGACTCTGATACCATGTTAAGTTGCATGCACCAACCAATTCCCCCAAAAGCCTAAGGGTGCGTTCGGCGTTTTAGAGCCTAAAATTTAGAGGGGTCTAAACAAAAAGAATCTTGTCTTAAATAAAGTTTAATTACAAAACTAACTGCAGAACCCCCCTCTAAATCGCGAGACGAATTTAATGAGGGTAGTTAAGGCATGATTAGACGATATTTACTGTAGCATCACTGTAGCAAAACATAGATTAATTAGGCTCATTAGATTCGTCTCGTAAAGATGTACCCATCTGTAAAAAGGTTTTGTCATTAGACTTTATTTAATACTATTAAATAATAAGTTTCTCTTTAGAGCTAAACTTTAGAGGGTCTAAAGTGTGATACCGAACGCGCCCTAAGCTGATGGGGAAAAATAGACAATTCACTTATGAATCAACAGTAGCCATCTTTCTTTTGTTCATCATGCCACATGCCCACGGGACCATCATGAATCATGATTCAGTGAAGCTGCGTGATCCACTCACTGATCCATTGAAGTTTGCCATCATTGAATTGTTCTGCCGGCCTGAGCCGACACTTCACTCGTGCTGTTGCTTTGCTTCTATGCACTGGACCTATGTGAAGTCGTGAACACCTAATAAACATTATTCAATGGGTAGAGCAGACAGCCAGGGGTGCGAGCCCACGTCCAGAAAGAGGCGAAGATGGCATTGGGTATTTGGCACATTTGAGTTTGTTTAGGCTTTTTTGTCACATGTTGCAGGAAGCAATCTTGAGCTTTGACCTTGCCCGTTCATGAACCCACTGGATCGGCGTGCATGTGTTTAGGCTGAGCAGGCAAATTCTTTTGCCCTGGTTGTCTAATGGTTGTCTGAACAGGTGTCATTCTGATCATGTGAGCGAGGCGTTTGGTTTGGCACCCTGCTCGTGCGCCAACATGCGTTCTGTATTTGCTGGGGCTGCTATGCTTGCTGCCCGTCGTCCTGCTTGAACCACTACACCTACACGTGACCGCAGCCGGGTGGCGACGTTCATGGCTTGGTCCTGCCAGAAGAGATCGATCATCAATCCACGAACACGAAAGCAATATAAACAACCAAAAGAGGGAAAGAAACTTGATCCAAAAACTTCCTACAGGCTCTAGAATCACCCCCTCCTTTTCTTTTTCTTTTTTTCTTCTTTGATGAGATGCAGTCTTTGAGGACGTCAAGGAGAAGACGACGCGGCCGAGATCCAGCCTGACCCTGCCTGCATCATCATGATGATCATGTGAAAAGAACAGACACAAGAACTGTAATTTTAATGCTCTGGCGTTTCCCTTCTTGTCTGATCCGACAGTGCATTCCAGTCCATCTATTCAGGATCCGACGGCCAGCTGCTCATCACCCACGCTTAAAGACCAGGCAAGCGTCCTCGCCCCGCTCCGGCCGTTACCACTCGCCGCCTGGCTCCTCCTCCTCTGTCTCGTGCGCGCGCCGTCCCCACCACCACCGGTCGAGCTCTTTGCTTTGATTTGCTGCTGCTCATAACCCCCACCACCCTTGTCTCTCTCTCTCTCTCTCTCCTCCACGCCTCCCTCCCTCCCCGTGGATCGAGAGAAAGAATGGTGAGCGCGTCGAGCCTGCTCCTCCCCTCCTCCGTGCGGGACCTCGCCTCCTGCGTCTCCGACGGCGCCGTCCGCGTCGCCTGCACCACGCCCTCCTCCACCCGCATCACCTCTTACTCTTCCTCCGCCTCCGCCTCCACGATCTCCGTCGCCGTCTCCTACCGCGCGATCCCGCGCTCCCCGTCGTCGCCGCCGCTCCTGCTCCGCCTCGTCTGGACCCACTCCCCCGCGGGCCCGCCGGCCCTCTCCTTCGCCGCCTCCGCGTCCTCCCCGGCCATCCTCCTCCGCCGCCGCAAGGGCACCCGCTCCGTCCCGTGGGACCCCCCGCTCGCGCTCTTCTGGGACCTCACCGCCGCCAGGTACGGATCGGCTGGCGCCTCCTCGCCGGAGCCCGTCTCCGGGTTCTACTTCGTCGCCGTCGCCGACGCCGAGGTCGTGCTCGCCGTCGGCGACCTCGCCGCCGAGTTCGTCAAGGCCAAGTTCGAGGGCCAGATCCCCAAGGCGCGCTTCCTCCCCGTCGCGCGCACGGACCGCGTCGTCGTCGCCCCCGCGCCCCCCGGCCACCACCACCACCACCTTTCAACAGCGAATGCGATGCACACCGTGCGGGTCCGGTTCGCGGAGGGCGGCGCGGAGCACGAGGTCAGCGTCGGCTGCTGCTCGACCAGCGGCTCCTCATCCCGCCCAGGCGACGAGGAGCTGTGGGTCGCCGTCGACGGGAAGCGCGCCGTGCAGGCGCGCCGGCTGCGCTGGAACTTCCGGGGCAACCAGACGGTGTTCGTCGACGGCGCGCCCGTCGACGTCATGTGGGACCTGCACGGCTGGTGGTTCCGGGACCCGCCCGGGTGCGCCGTGGTGATGCTCCGGGCCAGGAGCGCGCTCGAGAGCCGCCTCTGGCTCGAGGAGGAGGCCGCCGCGCCGGGGTTCGCGCTCCTCGTGCAGGCGTCCAAGACGCCGCCGTGATGGGAGGATGGCGTCGTTCGTCGTCTCCCTGATGAGGTCCCTATGCCGCTCACTCCCCACCCTGATGAGGTCCCTATGCCCGTTGACTTGAGAATTTGGTGGAATTTAGCAAACCAAATCAGCAACAAGAGGGTGAAAATGTAGTAGTATAGGGAGGTGAGGTGAGATTGCTTTGTGTGGGAAGTGTGGAACATCTCGATTTTTTTTTTCTCTTCCGGATAATTTTAGCGGTGTGCTGGTACAGTACAGTTAACAAAGGATTATACAACATAGTGTGATTTGATTGAGCATTGCTGTTCGAGGTCCTGGTTTCTGCTTAGAAATCAGTGTTTACCTCCCATCGGACAGTTCATCGTTATGCAAATGCAAGGAGTCATAGCGGTATGTGTGATTTTCCCATCATTTCATTCTGCTATGGCGTTGATGTTCTTTATGGATATATCTTAAATATAGCTCCCAAGTTCCTGAATCCAGAGATCCATGAAATGTTTATTACTCAAGGCATCGGACTATCATATGATTGCCACTGTCTTTCACCATGTTATATGTTGATCTGGAACTAAATACCAGGTTTTTCCTTCATGTTGCTCCTAGATTCTGTTTGTAAGATTGCTAAGCGTGCTTGCCGTACGCAATTCATCAACTAGTAGAGGGGACGCTGGTGGGGTGCCACGGTTGGGCCATGTTGCTCCTAGTCCTAGATTATGTAGTTTCTTTTTAATGACATTGGTTATGTAGTTCCAGCAGTTATGTATCGTCTTACCTCCGCATAGATGTCTCTACATCACGATGTCTGAAGAGGTTCACTTTGGTTCCAAGCTGTCCTGTACAGTGTACACTAGTAGAGTTTGCTTCACCTTTCCAGTTTCTACTCTCGTGAGAGCTTCACTTTCCTGCTTTCTCTCACGAGAATTGTCTTTTAGATTCTGCATTCCTTTGTTTTGGCCTTTTTTTTTTCTTCTCTGGATTTTATTCCACCACTCCACGCCGAATTGCCAATAGAATAACAGAGGAAAGGGACTGATTGTGATATCACCCAACGTGTGAGCTACCATCTCCATCATCAGCTAACTTCATTTTGCCACGCAACCATGTTGCCACATTGCGGCAAAATTGCCGCTGTTTTTTTTTTTTTTTGTGTGTGTGTTTTCTTTGTCTTTTCTTCCCCCATTTTTTTGGGTTTCTTAGCCCTCAGTTCACTTGATACTTCCTTGCCGTATCGTCATCAGTTTTCAAATGGAGTTAGTACAACGCTATAACAGTGCGTAAATATACAATTTTGTACATACATGTAATCAAGCAGGCATATCTGTTACTATGTTCGGATTATAGCTAGACCTTCCGACTGGCACAACAATCTGGAGAATATTTTTGGACGGCAGGTCTGAATTGTGAGCTGTGGCTTGATTTGGAGTGCAACATACAGATTTGTGCATAGTTTTTTAGTTTGTAGATGAGTCGATTTTTGATGGTGTGCTGAGTCAATTGCAGTGTTCATACTATTTCAGATATATCTGATACCTAAAATAGCAGAGGTCTATCATTGATTCTTCATTGCTGCACGCTTGAAACAATTTGATTCCAGTATCCAGGGTTAAGGTTAAGCTTGCAAGTCTTGTGAGCGTACCCTGTTTTCATGGGTGTGATGGTGACTGCTAAGTATCTGAAATCGATGGGTTCAGTCTTATATTTGATCACTCTATTTTCAGAGTGTTAATTCTTGCTTCGGTCTATTCCAAATTATATAAATAGCCAAATACTACCGACTGCACATAACTCGTCGCAAAAATGGTTTAGTGGAAGAAACTGGCAAGTTGCACAACTAGCATATCAATTGGAGCGTTTAAATCACTTAGACGGTACAATAAACGAGTAGGTGCAAATGGTTCTGCAAATTACATTTCTGTATAAGTGGTGTGCGGGCAAATATTATAGCCACTTTCATTGTCTCATGTAGTACGCAATGCAATGACTTAGGAAACCGGAGAGCGACGGGTTCAGTCTTTCATTTGATCCGTTCATTTTCAGTTTAATTATGTACTTTCTTTCTTGGGTCGATTCCAGTTCTATAAGTTGCCAATATTTACAAACTGCACTCGATGCAAGAGTGGTTCATTGAAGAAGTTAAGGAGTTCAGTCTTCTGAAAGCAATGGTCCATGAATTTTCTGCATGATTACCTCCCTCCCTCCCTCCCTTCCTCTGTAAAGAAGGGACCGAGACTTAAATACCTACAGTTAGTTCCAGATGCTAACATGTTGAGAGGGACACAGGGTGGGATGTGTTTTTTCTTTTCTTTTTTTTTTGGGGTGGGGGGAGGGGGGGGGGGGGGGGGGGGGGGGGCTTGTGACCCCTTGCGTCCCTACCAACGGGGACGAACATGGTGAAGACAACAAACCTGAAGCAAATAGAGATGATGAACGTAGCACGGGAGAGCTCACATAGAAACGTTTAGCCACCATCCGTAGTCTTTAGAACGTCCTTGCGACATTTTCGGGATGAAACGAGTGATTCTTGTTGCAGTTCTTGAAGAGAATGGTAGACATCAAATTAGAATCTCATGATTTTTGCTGATGCAACTCTAATATTTGTAACCAAACGTATGATAGGGGTGGGCCATTGGGGATGCTATTTTCGAAATAAGGGTTGTAATTTTGGGAAGAGAGAAAGTTTTTGTCCAGCACTATTCGTTTGGTAAGCCGATCATCGGAAGATCCCGTGTCACACTATTTCAAGTTTTCTTCAGCCAAAAAGATAAGAGAAAACTTCCCTATCAAGACTAAAACCAAATTTCGGTTCCTATCTTAGCCCTTCTGTTAGGTCTAGCACTTAACTAGAAGGTAAAAATACTACTTTACCCCTGATTTGAAATGAACTTTAGTTATTTCTTAAAAAAATATGCGAATGTGATTATTAATTTACTGGTTTATTTGCATTTTGAAATTATATATCTTGGTTCTTTTTTTTCAAAATCATTACTAAGTCCGTCAATAGACCAAGATATATAATTTTCAAAATGATTTTGATACTACAGAATTTCAAAATAACCAAGCATGAATGCGGATGTCATTTGTAAAATCATTTTGAAAAAAAAAATCAAGATATATAATCTTGAAGGCAAAAATAAACCAGTAAATGAATAGTCACATTTGCATACATTTTTAAAATAACTAAAGTTCATTTCAAATTAGGATAAAATAGTATGTTCACTCTTCAGTTAACACCATTATGTGATTATACTAACGGAAGGGCTAAGGAAGGACCCAAAAATTGGCTTTGGTCTTTTTTGTTTTTGGCACAAAACAGGAGGGAGGCCCCTACTGATATCTCATTTTTCTAAATGTATGTATGTGCATATGTACATGGTTGAGGATATTTACAGAGATTAACAAATCTCAAAAGAAAACAAAGAAACTAAACTAGAAGTTATCAAGCTAGATTTTCATGTCAATTGGCTTTGGTTCTTATAGGGAAGTTTGATTCCACGCGGCATTTTTTATGAGGCCAAAAAAAGAATTTTCTTTAAGATTAAATAAGCCATGAAGGAGTGTGCGAGCAACCATGAAGAAATATGAAGAGGAGAAATATACTAATAATCTACTGCATGTCATGACCTGCCAGCGATGATGGGTTTATTAGATCTTGTTGCTTGTTTGCGCTCGAGTAGGGCGTGCATAATGTTAAGCTGAGAGGGGTGTTATGAATTTTGAATCTATATCACTAATTTTATTTTATTTTATTTTGGGGGTGTGGCTGCATTTACACCCGCTGTGCTTAACATGAGCGAACAAAGCTCTTTCTCTAAATATCCCTAAAAAAAGCTCTTTCTCTAAATAAAATGGTCCAAGAAGGATATAACGAAAAAAAGGGAAAAACATCGCTCATATAGCTTGAGATGGAGTAAGGCCTTTTTTTGGATTGGAGGGAATTTTTCTGAATTTTGTGGTCTTGTGAAATTCTTGCGCGACTCTTGTAAAATTTATTACAAAGAACCCCTCAATGCCAAAGTAAATGGCTCCATAGGAAGACGGTGACATCTCACTGGTTGTATGAGCGAAAACCAACTTCGGTACTACTGCCCCACTTGGCCATTGCTAGTAGATCTCAACTTCTTAAAACGGAGTGAACATAGCTCAGTTGATTAGGTCCTTTGTGGTGAAAGGAACGCATCCGAGATCAAGTCTCAAACTTAGTAGTAGTACACATGTTGCATATTACGGCTATTTATTCTTTCAGTGAGACACAATGTCCCCCTCAATAGCAAGACCCTGTAGTGATTTTATGAATCTCAAGATCAGCCGATCTGATCTCGAGGATGCCCTCTTAAAGGTAGGGGTTGCGTTGTGTGCGCGTGTTCATATAGATGTGTACACTTGTGTGTGAGTGTCTGCGTCTATGTTTAAAAAAAAAAATTTATCATCCCAAAAATGGAAAAAAAAAAACTTCCTAAAGTTTAGGCACGATCCTGTAATAACATGATTAGGAAAAATACATCAATCCGTCATAAACACCGAAAGGAAACTGAGAAATTACAAGTGACAGAAATAGTTAATTAGTACCACCAAAAAGATGACCGAAGTTTATTCCAAATATTTTTTTACGAGGAAAATTTATTCCATAGATAACCAAACAGTACAGATTTTCTGCATTATATAACAGGAAAAGCAATCAAGGCGGCTAAGGAGGATACCTGTGACGATGTGTTGCAGACACTTCATCGTCACGGTTGCTGCCCTGCCCTGGTTGATCATGCGGGCAGCAGCGGCGGTGGCTTGGCGAGGACGACGGGGAAGTCGATGACGACAACCTTCTCGAGTGCGGCCATGAACGTGCCGGCGAACGCGGCGTGCCTCTCGTGGTTCATATAGCTCGTCAGGTCGTCAGCGGAGGCGAAAGTGAGGGAGAAGACATGAGTGAAGCCCTGCGTCAGCATCTCGTGGTTCAGAATGTCCTGGCCCCTAGAGCGTCGCCAACCAGGATGAGCATTAGCATGGAGACAAAGAACGCACTGAGATTAGTCAGATCTCTTTCTAGTTTCTCTTCCTGTGCATTCGACAACAAATGCATCATCACCTTCGGTAAAAGATAGACGGTTTTTTTAAGGTGGTAAAGGAGAGTCTTTCATTAACTTTTTTTTTTTGAGATTTTTCATTAACTTAATACAGCTATGATATAAAGTTGAATTCTTACAAGCTGATTTTTATGATAGAAATTCAGCCTTGTAGACTCTGATTGCCAATGCGGCTCAAGTTTGGTGCGTTGGTTTCTTCACCCTGAGGTGAAAGTAAACTTACTGATCCTAGCTTGATGACAACCGAAAAAGGAAGTGCAAGAGTAAGGCATCAATGTATACCACTCAAAGGATTTCACCATGTCCATCTCCGAGACAAGCTGGGTCATGCCTTTCAGGACGTCGTCCACCGCGACACCCTCCTTGAACTTCACCAGGCACAGGTGCTTGACCTCCCCCATCGCACGCGCCGAAAGCTCTGTCTGGTCCTCCGCTGGCCCCTTTGCAGAGAGAAGAAGGATTGGAGGTGCGGTTGATCATGGCGCCATGACGCTGGCCAATTTAAGGGCGGAGCTCCGATCCGGCCGCGGTGGCCTCCACCACCACCACCACCGACCGACAAAGGTCACTGTAATTTGTAAAGCTTGTTACGGCGCCACGCCGGACTGAATCATTTCAGTCGGCAAGCTGCACAGTCGCAGCGCACTTACTGTTGATGATGGAGGCAAACCGGTGCTGCTGCTGCTGCAGCCGCTGGTTTGAGCGACAATTCACACGGTCAGATCTAGGATGAGTCATGGTTTGATTGGACCGACCGACATGCACGTACGACGGTGCGTGGGCAGGCAGCCATATCATATGCTGCCCTTTTTCTTCTGATGCAGTACGACCTCAACAAATTTGGGTTCACACGAAAAAACTAAAATTCTACTGTTCACATGAGATTTGATCATAGGGATTTTGATCTTCAGAATTATTCAGCACTCTGCCGGTTCCCAGCAGTATGAACATTAGTTACCCCAGATTCAGATAACCATTTAGGACACTAGCGTTTTCTGAGGAGCAACATTATCCTTTCCATGGTTTCAGACATCAGCGATTTACAATAATGGAAGGCTGAAGCCACATGGTACTACAGAAAATGTATGAATATCACTGTCTGATGTCTGACAGCTCTTCCAAGTAGATGGAACAAACAACATGGCAACTGGCCATGGTGCTGTTCAGGAAGAATATTTACACGACTACATGAATGAGACTGCTGCATGCATCCGTTAATCTCAAAGTACAAAGAAAAACAATGCTCATTTCATAAAACCATCATGCTCACTGTATGCGGATCCAATCAAGATACCATTCATCCTATTTGCTGGTGGGCAAACATGCACTTGCTTTTAGCAAATGTACAGCTGCAGTATCATGGATCATGACATGAGAAAGAATATTGAATGCAGTTAGCTATTTTGAATTGACTAAGAAAAATAAATATGGCTTTCTTTTCGACAGGAAACCTGATCGATTTCTCATATTTACACCAAACTCCTCAAATCTAACCTATAACAGCCATCCCCCTGCATCAACATTCCCATACTGGCAGTTCAACCTGCAGACTGCACAAAGGAACTCCCAGGCAGCTATTTGCAGGGTTCCAGCTGGGTAGATCTCTCTACCTGCTTTGCTACTGTCTGGCTGTTATTTTCAGCAGCAGAGTTAACTTCAGACAGTGGCAAGTTGTTAGCAGCCCCATCCACTGATGGGCTAGATGCTATCTGATTCTCCTGGTCGGGTTCATGTCTAGGAACCTCTGATGCCCTTGATGCATTCCCAGTGCTTACAAACAAGCAGCGGCATGGATCTGATCCTGATGCTGGTGGAGAACACGGAGGGCTTATCACTACACTAGGTAGAGGAGGTGGTGTTACATGTGTACTATCAAGATTACCACGCAATGAGATTCTACAGACCGGGCAGGTTGAGTTCTGCTCCAGCCACAAATCTATACAGGCCACATGGAAATTATGGCCACAGTAAGGAAGGAATCGTAGCATGTCTTTGTCTTCATATTCTGCAAGACAGACCACACACCTGCAAACAATAAAGCAGACAGTTCAGTTTCTAGGTTTAGTGTAATCAGGCAGTTGCTGAAAATATCAACAGAAAACAGAAATGGTATTACTCATGTCATCTAGTTTCTGAAACTGAATATGTCAACTAACACGATGTCACAATGTTTGGCGGGAGTCTGAAACCAAACTCTACTTGGTCGGCAGGGATTCTCTGATTTACGGAGTGAATAAGAATCCAAAATCCCTGCCAAACGTGGCCTTACTCTTGTTTAAGAATGTTTCAAAAAAAAAAAAACTTGTTTAAGAAATAAACACCACATGCCCCGGTTTCTCATCCACATTTAACATCTGATGGTCTGCTGCTTTTTGTGTAAATAAACTAAAAAAAACTACAAGAGAACAAAAATATGGTAGAACTCAACATGTGTGGATTAAAGAGGCATATGGCTACGAAACTTGGGATGACATATCTAGGTCTGACTATAAAAATAATGTTAAATGTCAAAGTCATGCTTCATGTTCATAGATACAAAGGATCCATAATCCATGTAACCAGCCAGATCCAGTGACAAAATGGTAACTGCTGTGTATCAAGACGAAGGACTTGTTAATCCAACCCTGTTTCTCCTCATCAAGAACAGCAGAGATTAATGTATTTGATAAGAATGCCCATCATTCCTCTCTACCATCTTCTTTAGGAACAGATAACTAATTGTACCCTATTTCAATGTGACTGAACGAGTAGTCTTAGCTGTCTAGTAATAATGCATGTTAGGTACCAAATCAATCCATAGTCAATCTCCAGCTAAGCACAACAATAAGACATCGGTACTTAAGATCGCACCATTTCTCTATGTCAGCACCAACATCCTCAAGGACAACTTCTTTTGTACTAAAAATCTAATCAACGCCCTCAATGACTACCTTTTCGGTGTCAAAAGGCTATCTCCTACTGCAGTGCTGCTTGTTCAGGATTTTTTTCAGCAACACTAAGCAAGCGCAAGATGGAAAAATGTTGGGAAAACACAGCTTTTATTTAGGGGGGAAAAGTTGGCATTTATGAAAAAGGACTAAGGTATAATCACAACTGCTTAGTTCCACCATTAATACCACAGAGAACATCAATCCAAAGTGACTAGAAATCAGTCCATATCAGCTTATACGTTTAACTAATTTCCAAATCCAACAACAACGACCATAACCAGGTCATGATCCTAGTCCCACCAAAGAATGGTTCAAGTATGATCGACAAACATAACAGTACAATCATTTCGCAAAAATGCGATTAGACTCTAGTCTTATAGAAAGCAAACGAACACAATAGCCATTTCCAGAAAGATCCAACGAAACAAACACTGATAGTGACACTAGAGATGAACCAAGACATCTGATTATACATAATCTTATTTGTAACGGGAGAAGGATACTGATTAACCCTTTCCAGACACATCTGAGGGCGCCCTCACAACGATTGGCCCCCTGATTGCACCATCCCGATCCCCAATCACCACTAAATCCTAGCCAGGGAAACGTGATTGACTGAGCATGACAGTTCCATTAAAACTGCAGCTCGCTAATGACGAACCCGCTTCCAACTACATGCCACTAATTCCAGCATTCATTCTGAGGCCCCCCAATCATCAGCGAATCATATACCAACAGAAACGTGCTGAACCGGGCATGACAGTTCCACCCAAACTGCAATTTCCTAATTTAGGGGACGAACTCGATCACAGTCCACCAGCAAGTAAACGATTACATCCGAAGTGCGACAGTCAACTACCTAAACCACGAGTAAAGCAGGACCAGCGCGCCCCACGTGGTAGATTCCAAGCTTAAGGGGCACGCGACGCTAGAGAACAGATGTGCCGTACAAGCGCAGATTGGAAACCGCCAATCGCCAGCTCGGAGGCGGACAAATCGCGATCGGCGCGGCGTAGGCGGCAAATCGAGGGGGAAGCGAAGAGAACTTACTGCGCGTCGGCGTCGGAGGAGGATGAGGAGGAGTCGGAGGTGCCGGCAGAGCTGCGCCGGCCGCCGGCGAAGGCGAAGGTGGGGAACGCGGCAACGGCGGCGGGATCGAGGCCCCCGCCGCCTCCTCCGCCTGCGCCGGCTGAGGGGTGGCGCGCGACGTGGACGGCGAAGGCGTAGGTGTGGAACTGGGGGAGCGGGGGCGCCCTGTTGCGGCGGAGGCGTCGGCGGCGGGCGAGGGCGCAGACGAGGCGGGCGCAGATGTAGACGATGAAGATGACGCTGACGCAGAAGCCGAGCAGCGTGAACGCCATGCTCGCCGACATCCCCGACCCCGCCATCGCCTCCGGGCTCCGGATTGCGGGCGGCGCGCGGCGCAGCCTCTCGGGGGTCGGGGCTCCTCGTCTGAGAAAAGCTTTGGTGAAACCTTCCCTTGCCTCAGTACCAGTAGTAGTAGTAGTGTGCTGGTACGGGCTGCTGCGCCGATGCGCACTCGCCGTTGTTGTGTTACCGCCTACTTGCCCTTTCCCCGTCCGTCTCTCATGGCCTACTTGCGTTGCCTTGTGGTGAGAATGTGAGATAGATGGCTATGGTGGAGAGGAGAGTAGTAGTAGAAAGCGAGGTGGAGATGGAATTCGATCTGTAAAATGAATGAATGAATCGCAAGCGGTGGTGGTGAGGGCAGCTGCGATCTCAACTGCCGCCGCTTTTTTTGCCGACGAGTTAGCCTCCCCTTGCAGAGTCCAACGGACGGACGGGCTGCGACTCCGTGCTAGTAGCCCAGACCATGGGAGAGATGGACTTGGATGGAGCAGGATTTTAAAGGTGCGTTTCAGATAACAAAGGCATATTTCCCGGGATAAAAAAAAGAGAGGAATAAAGACGGTCAAGACAACGACTTGAAAGGGCATCGAGGTGTGCCCTACATAGGGACTTGTGAGAAGGAAACGAGCAAAAGTTTTTTAAAAAATGTGACAAAAAATGGAGATGCGGGGTATCGATCCCCGTACCTCTCGCATGCTAAGCGAGCGCTCTACCATCTGAGCTACATCCCCGGACGAATTATTAGTCGTTACGAAACCAATAGATTCTTAAGTATCTTGGGCTTGCTTCCACGCTGGCCCGAGGCTGACACTCATGAACAAATGCACGCCTTGCGAAGTGCGAACTAGCCCGCTCGACCATCGGGCCTTCCAGGATTCATTTGGTTGATATCTTTCTTTGGGCCGAAACTGGTTGTTAGTTATGCCAGATTCTAAGCACAGCGCAGCAGCTTGCAGAAGGAACACAAGTTTCTGGCAAACTTTCTGGACAGAGCAGCGGTGGGGTTGATAACCAAAGCACTCAAACATACATATGGAGTGGACTACAATCGTACAACACATGTTGCATACTGATAGTGGTACAATACATGTTGCTCATCCGCCTCACTGGTCTTAGCCACAGTCGCTCAGAGGGGGCATGGGGGGCCTTTTCTACTCTGTGATGTCGTCCGTCCTCTCTTCTCATGGGGGCCATGCAAGCATGAACCTTGTCTCTCTTCAAGTCCGAATCGCATCAACATGTCTCGCTAGAACCGACCTGCGTCATCCTACTGAACCCCACCTCACACACGCAATCCTTTTGCATGGACCCATTGTGATTGACTGATTCAGAGCAAGCATCCTAGAAAAACACTGGCGCAAGAAGAAGAAGAAGCTCGCTGCTGGTTGATCACCGCTGCTGGGTGCTGGCAGCTCCGTCTCCTGACCACCAGAAAAAGGGGAAATCAACGCAAATCCAACTGGTTGGGAGTCCTGACCTACGGAGAAACCGGGGCGTTGGTAGGTGGGCCTACCCACGTTTGGCCCATCCAACTGGTTGGTCCACTCGCTTGTCCGGGCTATGCTTGGACCCGGACAGGTCCCCTCACATTCGCATCCGAGTAGGCCCAGAGGTTAGCAACGGGTTCTTCGGCTCTTCTCCTCCTCTTCCTTGCTGCCATTCGTCGCGCTGCCGTGCAATGCAGTACTAGCCAGTAGCCAGCGTGGCTGGTAATCGTATACTTTCTTCACACGTGAAACCGTGATTCGATCCAAACGCAAACGTCCGAGCTGAAATGAACGCTAATGCATTAGCGTCCTGATTTTCCGACGCGATACGGCGTGAGAGTTGCTGTGTGCGTCACGCGATGAATGAAACGCGTGGTCACGCACTGTCGACGCACACGGAGAAGAGTGGGTTTGGAAAGCTAATGACAAACGGACAAACAGCTCAACGCTCAAGCTTGCGGCACGGCAAATCATGCTTTCCCGGCCGTAAGCTACTAACTATGCTGCTAGCCGCTAGTGCGAGGAAAAGCAATGGCAAACAAATCGTCAGTAACCTTGAGCTAGAATCAAAACAAATCGGCGTTGAATGGCAATCACGGTGGAACGTTCCATGCATGATGCCGTTGATGCGTGCGCACACGATGTACGCAACAGTACAAAATCTGGCCCCCGGAGAACAGGGCCTGCATGTTCCCCGGAATTCCAAGACGGTTTGTTAGCAAAATAAAAACAGAAACTGATTATATTAGCTGTATAGAAAATCAACGCGGCTCACGGAATCCCGGCCCGGCCCATGCATCACCATCCGTCCACCTCCCTTCGTGTCCGTCCCCTTCAAATTAAAAACCACGCACACGGCACACCGCAGCCACCTCGCTCGCCTCTTCATCATCTCCTCCTCCCCTGCCCCCGCATTCGCCGCAGCTGCCCACACCAACAAATCACCAATCCACCCTACCACAGCAGCAGCAGCAGCAGCAATGCCTCCCGACGGCGAAGCCACCGCCGACCTGGCGGCGGACGAGCTGCAGAGCCTCAGCTTCGGCTCGTCCGAGCGCTCCCGCTCGGCGTCCACCGTCTCCACCGCCACCGCCTCCTGCTCCACCTCCTACTCCGGCCCAATCGTCGTCCCACCCCCGCCGCGCGCCGCCACCAACCCCTCACCGGCCATCCCGCGGCTCGGGACCGTGGCGCTCTCCGACATCCGGTTCCTGCGGCGGCTCGGCGCGGGGGACATCGGCAGCGTGTACCTCGCCGAGGTGAAGCATCAGCATCCGCAGCAGGGGAGCAAGGAGGGGGCGCGTGCAGCTGGTGACAACTCTTCTTCGTTGGTGGTGGCGGCGAAGGTGATGGACCGGAAGGAGCTGGCGGGGCGGAACAAGGAGGGGCGCGCGCGGACGGAGCGCGAGATCCTGGAGGCCGTGGACCACCCGTTCCTCCCGCGCCTCTACGGCGTCGCCGACGGGGACCGCTGGTCCTGCCTCCTCACCGAGTTCTGCCCCGGCGGCGACCTCCACGTCCTCCGCCAGCGCCAGCCGCACCGACGCTTCTCCGAGGCCGCCGTCAGGTGCGTCACTCACATCCGTCGCATTCCGCTCACTACCTAGCTTATTGATTGATTTTGATCAATTCACTCTACGTAGTTTGCATTTTGCAATTCTGCATTCGTGGCAAAATCCTGCTGGTTTACCGTGCCAAACAACCATTTTTAAGATGAAATATGTTTAAATTACCACCATATTCACAATGGTTTGGATCTTCTGATGAAGTACCAGTACTACTAGTTGTCCATGATCCGTAGCTCTTAAGCTAGTGCTTGTAGGCTTTTTGGGAGAAGAATGTGGCTGGTTTCCCGGACCCCCTTGATTGCTTGCTTGCTCTGCTCTGCTCTGTTTCTTAATTTGCTTTCGTCTTTCCTTTCCATTTCCACTCCATCCATTTTTTAAGGATCCAGTGGATGCGGTCGGCCCCATGTGTCTTCGGTTAAGCATGCACCGTGCTTGTTTATCGTACTACTACTACAGGTTTAATAGGAAAAAAACACATCCATCATGAGAAAACAAACCGAATAACTTCAGGTTGCTGCCTCTTGGATGCATCCTTAACCAGAGCAATGCTTGATTGTGATGTGATACATGCGGAATAATGCGTTTCGCAAACCAAATTAGCACACACACTTGTCCTCCATGATCATGTTTCCTCGCCCTTGGAATGGCTCCGTGTAGTTGTCAGATTGGATTGGAGCTCACTGTCACGACACTTTTGGTGCCATGCACACTGTCACTCTGAGCCACACAGGTGCACCGGCACCAGGGCGTGTTCGGCGTTTTAGAGTCTAAAATTTAGAGGGGTTTAAACACAAAGAATCTTGTCTTAAATAAAGTTTAATTACAAAACTAACTGCAGAACCCCCCCTCTAAATCGCGAGACGAATTTAACGAGGGTAGTTAAGCCGTGATTAGACGATATTTACTGTAGCATCACTGTAGCAAAACATAGATTAATTAGGCTCATTAGATTCGTCTCGTAAAGATGTACCCATCTGTAAAAAGATTTTGTCATTAGACTTTATTTAATACTTCTAAATAATAAGATTCTCTTTAGAGTTAAATTTTAGAGGGGTCTAAACGGTGAAACGAACACACCCGTATCACGTCCCAACCACACTATTCACTGCTGACCCTCTGAAGTCAAGCCGCCAAGGCTGTCGATATGCATGGAAGTAAAAGCTGCGCTTGTCTGATGCGCTTGCACGCTTGCTCCTTTCCTTGTTTGCTCGCAATTATAGGCGCGCTTCTCGTGCGATCCTGCATCACGCAGCTCCTTTCCTTTCCTTATCTTCTCCAGATTTGGTATCCTTGGTCACTGCCAACTCGCATCTTCTATTCTCACGGATGCTGATTTTATTTCCTGTCAGGACATATATTATTGGCGAAATACGTGTACTTGCTAGATTAAACTGTACGGGCTGTAACAGTGGCGGTGGTAATTGGCAACGGCCGCTTGATTGCTGCATCATGTGGATACATTCGTGCAGTCAGGGACTCGTGGGCACATCAGCGCTGGTAACCATGTCCGTTGCCGACTGATTAGCAGACCTTCTCTTTGTTTTTCAAATATTGAGATGAGGTTAGATCCACAAACTAGTGTTACCAGCGCTAGATCTGCAGCCAGGTCTACAATTCCAACCAAATTTGTGATAGCTAGCCAAAAGGAGAGGCAAACCCGTACCGTCAAATACATGAACTCACGGATCAGCTAGAAAAAAAAAAACAGTTAAACCGTTTTGGCTTGCGGCACCACTCTAGCTTTGTGCATGCACCTCATTAAGAAGCCCACGTCGTAAGTCTAAAAGAAAATGCAGCGTTGTGTGATCGATGCGCCTTCCATCAAGCACGTACTTCTAACAACTGCGGTGTGAAATTTCTATGGTACAACACCTGCCAGCGACCAACGACACCTCCTCGCTCGCCATCAACGACGACACATGCATGGTAAGGCGGGCTGGCACGAGCGGTGCCCGTGCGCTACGGCGCTGGAATCGTTCGAGAACATGCCACTAGTGGTGGTACTCTCATGGGGTGTAGCTGCATTGGTCAAGCGAGGCCTTTATTAACCCCCCATGTGATCTGAGCAAGAATGACAGCTCTGAAACACATACTGTCATGAAGGCCCTATGACTGAGAGATCATCAACCTAGGGTACTTCTTGTAAGGATTAATCTAACTAACCCCAGGAGTTAACAATGGCACGCACACATGGGATGCATTCCTTGGTTGCATTAAACTAGGCCAAACCAGGCCCCCACCGTGCAACCTCCAACAGCAATGATGTGCTAATTCGAGCACTGCCTGCCTCTTGCCTTTTCTCCCCTGTGTGCGCTGCAGCTGCAGCAGAACACAGTTGCATCCGACATGCCAGCACTTGATTCAGATGGACACAGGTGCCTGGCTTTGTCGTTGCACATATGTGTGTGGGGCCGTTTGGTCGCACGTGGATAAAGTCAAGGCATGCACTTGCACGCTTTTGTAGCATGCAATTAGTTTGCTGTGCGTAAAACCCAGTTGCAAAGAACACTTGCATCTTTGCAAGTTCTGACCGATCGTTGAACACTTTGCCATGATCGTTGAACACTTTGCCATGAGTATAGTACATTGCATTTCTATGCATGATAGCGCTGCTAAATGATGTAGTATCTTGAGCAAATTTAGTGGGACAGGTTTCTATATGATGAGTGATGCGGAAATCAGAAACGGCACGTTTGATTATGCATGATGGCACCGCTAAATGATTAAACCTTTAGAGCAAATTAAGTAGGACAATTTGTTAGATGACTAATGATGGCACTGAAATTTGTTGCTGCAGGTTCTACGCGGCGGAGGTGGTGGCCGCGCTGGAGTACGTCCACATGATCGACATCGTGTACCGGGACCTGAAGCCGGAGAACGTCCTGGTCCGCGCCGACGGCCACATCATGCTCACCGACTTCGACCTCTCCCTCAAGTGCGACCCGACGGCCCCCACCCCGGCCCACGTCATCTCCGACCCCGTCGCCCTCGCCGGCGGCCACTCCGCCTCCTCCTGCACCATCTCCTCCTGCATCGTCCCCGCCGTCTCCTGCTTCCAGCTCTTCCCCGGCCGCGGCCGCGGCCGCCGTCGGCGCCGGCGCTGGCTCAGCAGCAACAACAAGAAGACGAACTCTTCCAATGGCGGTAGTGGTGGAAACAACAGCAGCGTTCCTTCCGGCAGCGGCATGGACCTGGAGTTCGTGGCCGAGCCGGTGGAGCTGCGGTCGATGTCGTTCGTCGGCACGCACGAGTACCTGGCGCCGGAGATCGTCTCCGGCGAGGGCCACGGCAGCTCGGTGGACTGGTGGACGCTGGGCATCTTCATCTACGAGCTCCTGTACGGCGCCACGCCGTTCAAGGGCTACGACAACGAGATGACGCTGGCCAACATCGTGGCGCGCGCGCTCGAGTTCCCCAAGGACCCCTCCGTCTCGTCGGCGGCGAAAGACCTCGTCACCGGGCTGCTCGCCAAGGACCCCGCGCGGCGGCTCGGCGCCACCGTCGGAGCCGCGGCCATCAAGCGCCACCCGTTCTTCAACGGCGTCAACTGGGCGCTGCTCCGGTGCGCCGCGCCGCCGTACGTGCCGCCGCCGTTCACCCTGGCCAGCGTTAATAACAAGGCCGGCGGCGGCGGCGGTGGCGGCAACAATGCCGGCGACGACGTGTCCGACGACGACAGTTGTCCCGGCACGCCGGTGGAGTACTACTAGTTGCAGACAAGAGGGAAGAAGCGTGTCCATGTACCACGTGCGGCAGAACGAAGCTGTGTGCTGCCGTGCCATCGCCGGGGACCCACCCGACCTCTTGTCCGAGTCCGGCGCGGCGCACGTGGTTGTGGCGTGGGGTGGACCACGGGCGCCGTATGGCGCGCACGAGGCCATTGACGAAGCAGGGGGAGCAGGGCACTCTGGGGCTGCGCTGTCGCCGCAAATAGTTGCCGGCTGCGTGTCTCCGAGGGCGCTCCGGCCGCCGCGCCGTGACAAGCACCGTATCAATAACTTATTAATGCTGTGTTCTTTTTGCACCATATGCCTATAATTAACTGGTTGCCACTTGCCAGTATCAGCAGGTCGGCTAGTGTCTGCCTCGGCACATTCGTATAGCATCACTGCAGCAGTGTAGAGCTGTTTTTGGGCCCTGTTTGGAACGCTGGCATTTCGTTTTGGTTCGTAACGGTGGAAACATCTCACTGAAGGTGGTATTTTCCACGGAATTCTTGTGTTCCAGACAGGGCCTTACAATTGTATCATGTGCAAAAAATTGTTACCTGGCCAAAATTTTTTTTGTTCTTTGCAGATTTGTGAACAAGTTACTTGCGATTTTGGCACAGAATGAGTGATGATACGGTGGGGGAGGGACATGGCAAATGGAGTGCTGGCCCTGCTGGGGCAAATGAGTCAAGGGTGTTGATTGGGTCTGGGTTTTGGGTGGCAACCGGGGGACACGAGGCCGAGACGATGATGAGAGGTCAGTGGAGATCTTGGCCCGGGAATTTCTGCGCGATGCTCTCACGACGCGCTCGTGCAACTGATCACTGACTCACCGGGTGGACGCGTACTTCTAGATGCAACGGTGTATGATCACTGGCCAAGTTTTACAGGCACTTTTGCCCTGTTGTTCAGGCCGTAAGGTAAAAGCGGAGAGCATGTATGTATGTACGCTCCAAAGAAGCAAAGGTGCTGGTGCACACAGCGAAAGTAGATACTGTTGGCTGGTAAAAGGTGTAAAGGATTCACAGACTGCACTGACAATGATCATGCTATGCGACGTGACGTGCCAGTGCCACCAAATGAAACTGTTTGATGGAAATGAATGTGGAAAAGCAGATACTTCACCGGATATATATGGTGCGCACTGTACCTTGTTAGCAAACATCGGAGGTAGTGATGGCCAAATGGGCCGGGCAAACGGGCGGGCACGAAGCACGTAATTTTTAGCCCGGCCTGAGCACGACACGCACTATCGGGTCGTGCTTGGGCCGAGGGGTGGGTACGGTTGGCGGCACGGTACGGCCCGATTAAATTTTACTAAATATATTTTTAGTATTAATGTATATAACTAGTGGTCTTAATCTAGTGGTAAGTGAATTCTTTCTTATCTAAGAGGTCTCAGGTTCAATTCTCCTTACTAGCACCTATTTTTGCATCATTTAACACTAAATTTCTTCAAAAAATAACTAAATAGGCTAAAATTTAAAATGAGCTGCCGGGCTAAACGGGCCGGCCCGGCACGATTAATCAATTTCGTGCCGTGCCACGGGCCGAGAGGAGAGCCCGTGGGCTGGCACGGCACGGCCCGAAACTAATTACGTGCCGGGCCGGTCCGAAATTTAAACAGACCGTGCCTTTTCGTGCCCGGGCCGTGCCGTGCCGGGCGGCCCGTTTGGCCATGACTAATCGGAGGTATACCACAAATCTCACAATCAACATTGCAAAATTGAATCCCAGAAAGGTTAATGCTTCCCTGCTTTTGAACACGCAAAAAAAAAAAAAAAAAACTCTCTGCTCCGGAAAGGGATCTAGCCCAATGCCATCATGTTCGGCCTGATACTATGGCTGGGCTGGTCCTGAACGGACGATCTCAGGCCCCCAAATCAACCAGACTTTCAGTCATTCGGCCTAAGAGATATACTTGCTCAGGTGGATCTTAAGTTTTCTCAAAAAAAAAAGGAGAGTTGGATCTTAAGTTTGAAAACAAATGTTATATTCGATTTTTGACTGCCGGGAATGGCATCTGACAAACCAATGCAATCTCATTTGTGAATAATGGGAAAGTGTATTAAAATTCATTTTACTCTCTCAAATAATTCACTGTGTTTGTTTCACTCCTCGAACAAAATAATGGCTCACTTTACTCTCTCAAACAATTCTATTCGGTACAATATACACCTTGTTGAAGCTTATCTTTTTGGTTTCTCAATCTACACGTAGCATTTGAAGCTTAAATTTTGCATGGTGATGTTTCCACAATACCCTATGTTAATTTTTAATTATTTTTCTGATATCATTTGAATGCATGTGTCATTATAATTGTTATTAAACTATGTAAATAAAATGAAAATATATGTCATAATTATTTAACATAGGTTGTTGTGCAAATTGTCATCGTTCAAAATTTGAGTTTGTTCCATACGAGCACGCCACGTAGGTGATAACTTACATAACATAGTTGTGCTTGATAACATAATCCGTGGTTGCAAGGTTGCTACAACCGTCGTGGAGATAATTCCAACTGCTACCCCATATAAAGGACAAGGCAAACAAAAATTGTATATGTATATGGTGTTTTGGGAAACGTGTGTGTGTGTGGGGGGGGGGGGGGGGGGGATGAGCCCCCTTGTTGCCTTCGCCACTAGCAATGTTAGTGGACATTGGGGAGGGCAATGAAGGTGAAACAGGGCAGCAACAATGAAGGAGGTACTTGAATCAGAAATTTACATACATGGTACCTTTTGTTGCCAGCCTCCACACTCTACGAATTCAGTCCACATGAGAAAACATTATGTCTTAATATAATGAAGCACAATTTTTCTGCGTTTACGAGAAAAAAGAGAAACAAAATGTATTAATTAGCCACATCACATAATGCCGCCGTCCACGATCATCAAAATCTCAAAGATGGAACAAGCGGTATTGTTTCGGTTCTTGACGAGAAGAGAGGACAATCGAGTAGGATTGCATGCTTTTGCTGTTGCAGCACTAGCATCAGTAACCAGATGCATGACGGGCGGCCGGGTGAGGGTAGGGGTGGGGGGGGGGGGGGGGGGTGCATTGGAGAAGGATGCACTACTATGACATTAAATTACTTTTAAATGTTGTATGTATAAGCTAACACTTATTTATTGATAAGATAATTTCTCTTAATTTTTAGAATGTGCTGTGCATATTTTTTTTTTATTTGAGAAGAGAGAAAATGACATCACACTCTGACATAAAGATGCATTTTGACAATGTCAAATTAGTTAACTTAGTTTTTCCTGGATTTATATTAGTGAACACCTATGAAAGCGATTAGATATGTGCGCTCTGAGGTGATTTTTGCAATAAAATATAGTTGGTGAGTGGAAGTTTGTAACAACACAGTTACAGGTGGGAATTTCAAGTTTCAAGTGACTTTTATATAATTCAGCTTTTACAAACACAGTTCGGAACACATTTTAAATAGGCACGAAATTTGAAAATGGAATGCTTTTTAGAACCCAAAAGAGCCCTTCCTAATTAACACATTTGTAGGAAGATTCTAAACTTTTGGATTTAAAAATGTTTTATAAGATAACATGTCTAAAGCGGTGGTGATTGATGTGGTCTGCACGTGAAAAGAACAGCACCAGAGGAGCTGACCAAACTCCAAAGGGACAAGTGAAACGAAGCATACAGCCGTCAACCGGAGCGCACAAATCAGGATGCCGTTAATAACCAACCAAGGAGCCAGGCCGCGCAGGTCAGGGCAGCTCATTCTTCATCTCGGCACTAGCGTGTCGCTCTCAGCCACAGATGGGCGCCATCTGCCTGTCCCTCCGCGTCGCGGCGAGCATTTACCAATACTACTGCAGGAATCGAGCTCGACTGCCAACCCGCGCAGATCGAGCAATTTCATATTCGCCGCCGCCTTGAACTCTTGAAGTTCCCGCGCCGTTGACTACCCCTGCACTGCACCACAAACAAGCGTTGCAACGGGAATCGAACGTTCCCTCCTGCCTACTCCACGCGCGATCAGTCACTCGGCGGCCGGCATGGGGCGGCTGGCGAAGCTGAGTGGCGGCGGCGGCAACAAATAGACGAAGCGCACCGTGAACAAAATTAGGATCACCCAGCTCGCCGCGTTCATAACCATCCTCGTCCTCCGCGGCACCATCGTCATCAACCACCTCGCCTACTCGGGCGCCGTGTCCGTCTCCGACAGCGCGGCCGTCGTCCAGGACATCGAGCGCATTGCCCGAAAGATCCGCTCCGACTCCGACTACCTTGACGACGAAACATACGCCGACGCGGCGTCTCGATCGCACGGCCACGGCAACGCGGTACCACCACGCCGGCGCCTCGTGGGCGACGAAATACAGCTTGGGCGCCCGGGTCACGCGCTGGAACCTGGAACGCCAAGCGCCGGATGCAAGCCTTGCGGCGGCAGGTCCAGGGAGGACTACGCGTCGGACCGTTGCATCAGGCTACTCCCAATCGGAGTTTCATTTTTAATAAATGATATGCCATGTCAGTAATTTTAGTGATGTGGCAGGTTAATAATAGAGAGAGAGGGGAAATCAGTTTTATCTAGATGAAATTGGGTATACACTGTTTCCAATGCACTGCACAGTTTCTAAAATATGAAATAGCATGAAACTTGCATTGAGGATAGGAGTTTCATTTCATTTGAGCAACAATTAAATGCTATAACAAGCTTAGGAAACAACAAAATGAAATTATACATTGGAGATGAGTGTTTCATTTGCATTTCATATGACATGAAACAATGAAATGAAACTCCCCATTGGGAGTAGCCTCAGGGTCATGGGACGCGCGTTCAACTTTACCGACAACCAGGTGCCCAGGCTCTATATACGGGTGGCTTCCAGCACCGATCGCGGGAGAGCGCCGGGGTCAGGAGGGTGGCCAACAGGTCGGCGAACCCGCTTCAGGCCAAAGATAACCCGAAATAATATAATGTTTGTTTTGATCTAGGAAAAAAACTAATAATTACTCCATTTTCTCTAAAAAATAACCTGAAATAATTCAAGAGCAAAAAAGGAAATAGTTCAAGAGCATATTGTATAAAACTTGCGATATTCACATAATACAGTAGAGACAAGGAAATGCTTCACATACGACTCATTTGCAGAACTATACAACATCTATACATCTTTTTTAGAAAAGAGAGTATGTATTAATATTCCAACTTCTACGTCGTCCTTATAACAAGATCATAGTCAAAGTGAACGAAGGTGGAACCATTTGCAATATATTGTCTTTCTTCATTCTTTTACAGCAAGGCTCAAAATCATATCCGTTGTGTGAATTTGAACACTACTTCAACAAAGACAAAATTTGTCCTTTGTTAAAATAAAAACCTCATCGTACAGTTGTCTAACGAATAGCAGATGCCCAAACCAAAGCTTGATATTTATGTTTCTTATCCATCTCTTGTTACCAACCATTAAACATGTGGTGCACATTGAAAGGTGGAACTGTTTTAAAAAAGACTTGTAATCAAGCTCCAAGTAGACCTACTATTATGACAATGCTTCATTTCCATGGCCCCTTAGCTAAATTATCATTAATTTGAGTGGCTCCTTTAAATAGATTCTACATAAAGACTATAATCTTTAGTGGCATTCTTAGCTTCTAGATTCTATCGATTTTTAGCTTCTAACTGATGCCCTATACATACATATAATGGCTATAAACAACTCATGTTGGTATTAAGACCAAGTAAACACGTGCCTCATTGATTCGTAAGTTAACATTCATAACTCTACCCACAAGTTCATGCCTCGCGCAGGTGTTGCAAGATTTGAGGAATGCATGACGAAAGTCAAAACTATAGAATGGTGCAGAGGTTACACTTTACATTTTTACTACGATTGCTTTGAGAAAGGTTCTACAATAGTTGTAGCATGAAATTTACATTTGTAATACTACTTGCATTTTATGTTATATTGAACATGAGAATCAATGGGATGGTAATAAGATATAGTGTAGTCACACAATTTCGAATTGTACCATTAATTAACTATCTTCTGCAACATTTTAAATGATCGAATCAATTCTGTACAAACAAGAGAAAAAGTGCAAAACAAAAACTAACCAGTTTATTCCAAACTTTAAAACTTTATGGGAAATGTTTAGAGACTATGGAGTAGATACTGATGCTAAGGTATCTTGGTGACGACTTATTATTTATATAAGAGTCTTTTTTTTAACCTTTAGAGAAGTATTAGAGTTTACTTTCAGTTTGATATTTATCATTTCTTAGAACAACTCAAATTACTATAATCGGTGAATTTGAATGATAGTAAAAAAAGCTCTTCCACATATAACATAAGGTATGTTGATTTCATAATTAAATAATATCATTGATTATGCAAATAACATTTATTTGCATTGGCTATCTGACGAGACAATTGAAAGGAAGGTAATCTAAAGAAGCATTAGTTGCTAAAACTCACAATTGCAATGTTAACCATTTCATTTTGATCTGAATTTAAAATAAAACAAAACATCAATCATTTTTTTTTGTGTTATTGTGTTTCTTAGCAATGCTATTGCAAAATTGAAAGCCAATTCAGAATGTGGAATATTGGAGAAATCAAGCAATGCAATTTCCGTTTATGTTAGGTGTATGTATGACACGTTATGTGCTAGCTGTTTTAGAGATTAATACAGAAATTACAAAACTAATGCTTTCAAATCTCAAATAGTCTGATATGATATATCCGGTAAAAAAATTATAATGTAAGTGTTCATACTTCTACACCAGCAATTAATGAAACATCCCAATGATCAGAATAAAAGGAATTGATTGAAACACTGCCATATTGCTGCATCTGTAGTTTGAAGAAAACTGAAACAAAGCTAATCTAAAGAATCATAGTGTATTAATGGCACAGTTCACAATCACATTGTTTGAATCACATCCTACTCAACTATTTCAATTTGCTCTTCATCCAACTAAAAATTTATAACGAATAACAGCAATTGAGTCACGGTATGTCGCACTTGATCGTGCTGTAGCGATTGCAAAACTGAAGGCTATGAATAATAACCAGAACAAAGAACAGAGTATGTCTCTGCTTCGGCCTACACACTACAGGCTGTCGAACCTGGCGTCGAGCTTGAGAGAGCCGCCTCCTTGGCCTCCAGCGGGTTGTCTCACATCCTCGGCGGCACCATCAGCATCAGCCGCCAAGTTCTTCGATCGAGGACATCGAGCGCGCCCTCCGGGAGACCCGCTCCGACTCCAACAACCTCGACGACGAGGTGTCCCGCACTCGTGGGCGACGAACTACAGCCTGGGCTCTCGGGTCACTCGCTGGAACGCCAAGCGCCGGCGGGTGGCTGCACGTACGGCAACACACATGGGGTTCCCGTCCCGCGACTCGCGTGGCATCCTGCTCATCACCGGCACGCTGCGCCAGACCTGCATGCCGGCTATCTACCACTTCCTGCTCCGGGTCACGGTGGCCATTTGTCACGCACTTCGATCGTCGGATGCAAGCTTTGCGGCCGCGGAAGACTATACATACGCTCTACGTGCCGGTGCGTCAGCTAGGGACATGGAACGCGCGTTCAACTTTGCTGACAACTTTTTAGGCGCTCAGGCGGCTCTGCAGCAAGAGGAACATATGGGCGTGATTGGTTCGTTTCTCCGGCTGGCTGACTCGGTTCTGCAGAGCCAGGCCGCTGCTGGCCAGCAGCGTGCGAGCCAGGCCCGGGAGAAACGAAACTGGATTCCGTTTCTCCGGAGCCAGGCTGAGGGTGGATTCTTGCATGCGCACGTACAAGCTGGACGACGGAACAGGCAACTGAACATCCTGCAACTGCATACGACGGGCCTGGCCAGATGTGCGCACGCAACCAAACAAATCGAAGTTGCATGCGGCCAGCCTGGGCAGCAGTTGCACAACCAACCAATCACCCCCTATAGGTTTAACTTGCCACACTCATGCTTTCTTGTTAGCCTATATATGCGTCACATCTCAGGAACAAGAAGATCGAGATATACTCTGTTACTATGGGTTAGCTGCTTATGTATTCGGTTGGCAAAGTTTCTCCATGGGTGGAGGTGGAGCCAGCCGGCCAGGGTTCAATACCTTCAGGGCCTCCATAGAAGGGCGGGGATGCTTGCCACATTTCAAGTCAAAGCAACGTACGTGTTAGGACAAGGTTCTCTGGCTCTGTTGTAAAAAGGACTAAGAAATACCACGAATAAAATGCAGGTGTTGACATGTTGTGTTCGTGAAACTGCGATGATACAAATTTTTTGCTTCTAATGGCTGACGTATTGGTATTAGTAATAGACGCACAACTATATCACAACCGTGTATTTTGGCCCCCTTCGATTAACAAATAGCCAATAAACAATTATCTTATCCATTTAATCTCATCTAGAAGGAGTTGTGCAAATAGTTTGTACTCTTGCAACACTCATTTCAGTTGTACGATTAACTTTGTGCTATCGCACTTCAAATAACTGAATCAACATAGTGAAAAGGGAAAATTAGAACAACGAAACTTCCAGATGGCCAAAACTCTAATGCTCGACATGAAGTACTTTACTTTAGAGAATATGAAATACTTAATGATCAAACGTGCTACAGGTCATTTCGTTTAACAGATTTTTTTTTATCATTCCTGAAGCGATATCAAAATTATAACTTGAGCATACTGCCACAAGCAATGATGGAGCTTAATTATGACTCGAGGATGGGGGCATGCGCCCTTGGCAAACCTAAGTTATGTTCCATTGTTAGCATCAATTAGGATGTGAAGACGGTCAGGCGCCAATCGTTAGAGTTCCCTGCATCGATTGACGCAGTGTGGACCGTGGCGCAATCTTCTTATGTCGGTTTCAACACGTTTGGGCGAAGTCAGTGCCCATGACTCAGGCCGACCGGCACATGTCTCTCTTGGGCCCATTTATAGGCTCTTTTGAGGCCTTTGTCCATAATATTGTTGCATTTACTATATCTGAAATATAACATTTATGTTTCAAAATACAGTAAATTGGTACTATAAAATGTATGATAAACAATGCCAACACCCATTCAGAAAAAAGAAAACTTAACTCTATTGGTTAAATAGTAATAAAAATAGCACTATTCACAACAATTAGAGCTAAATTAGACATTCGCCATTTAATTGTTCGCTCAATTTCCGCCACTAGCCACTGGACACCATTATATTGGGCACAACCCAGCCTTGGCACATCATTTCTATGTATCTATGTCTAAGTTTACAAATTGCACTCCATCACAAAAAATGGTCGGCTGGAAATAATAGTGGTTAAAAATTGACGATAAGGCAATAATAATAAAGTAAAAGGTCATCTCATATGATACAATGCTACTTTGCAAAAAATAAGACAACACTATAATTGAGTTGTTGATACTAGCCGCGCACATGCGCAGCGTACCCGCTAGTTAAAACTATTTACGTCAAATCTCAGATATGTATCGGTCATGTTCCTACACAATCAATGAATGAGATCTCCACTAAAAAAAATAATGAACGAGGCGACCTAAAGAAAACAATTGACAAAACAAACACTAGTACACTACCATATCGCTGCTTTTGTAGTTCAGAGACACCTGAAACTACGATAATCTAAAGAATAGTAGTGTATTAATGGCATAATTCACAATCACATTGTTTGAATGATAATTTCAATTTGGTCTGCATCCAACTAAAAGACATGTAACAAACAGCAATTCAGTGATAAAGCATGCATGCCTAAAGAGCAGGGTGGCTTAGGCATTCTAAACATGGAGAAGTTCGCACGAGCTTTGCGACTAAAATGGCTATGGCATGAATGGAAATCCTGTGATAAAGCATGGGTTGGTCTGGGCAAAATCCGTGTGATGAAACTGATAGATTACTCTTTGCAGCGGCAACATCAATCACCGTGGGGAATAAAGCAAAGACGGACTTCTGGAGTGCCTCTTGGATTGGACGATGCCGGCCCAAAGATATTGAAAAAAAAAAACTCGGCCGGGGGGATTGACCTCCACCCGCGGTATTGTGTTAAGAAGAAGACAACCTTCTCACACCGGTCGAGAAAATCCCCGAACCCCTCTCCCACCCTTACACAGGACCCGCTCCCGAGGTGAGACTGGGCCAGGGCAAAGCATCATAGCCCAGCTGGGCCGGGTTTCCAACCATGCTTTGGGAATTGGGAGAGGCGAGGGAATTTTTTTAACCTCAGCCCAAAATTCGTTCCCACCGGGAATCGAACTCGAGACCTGAGGAGGTGCCGCTGGAGCTCCTAACCAACCAGCCAGAAGTCCTTTGGCGGCCCAAAGATATTGCACCAAGGATTTTCGCTATCTCATAGAAAAAGTTAAGAAAAGTTAGAGAAGCACTCCATAATGATACCTGGGTTAGGGATCTAAACCTTCAAAGGAACATAACAGTACAACACATACAAGAACTAGTGACCCTATGGAACTTGGTCCAAGACATTCAACTGAATGTTGATACTGAAGACGAAATCAAATGGAAGCTAACTGTAAATGGACAGTACAAGTCCTCCTCAGCGTACCAAGCACAGTTCATAGGAACATGACGCACTGTGTATAACACAATCATTTGGCAGGTCTGGGCACCGCCCAAATGTAAAACATTCGGATGGCTGGTGGTACAAAACAGAGTGTGGACATCAGACATATTGCAATCAAGAAGATGGCAAAACAACACCTACTGAACCCCAGCCCGCCCCCCCCCCCCCCCCCCCCCCCCCTCTATTGGCTGAATGCAGATACACGAGACAGATATGGAGCAATATAGCACAGTGGATCGCAAGATCGCAACTGCAGCCCGCTCAGTGGCCAAATACCCACTCGGTACAAGATTGGTGGACTAATCTAGCATCCACAAGAGATGTGCCAAGGTAGGGCTTGAGGTCATTGATACTACTTGTCAATTGGGAGATTTGGAATGAGCGAAATGCGCGAATTTTTCGGCACAAAGAGCTTCCTGCTGCTAACCTGGTAGCAAAGATCAAAGAGGAGGCTCGTGTATGGACCTTAGCAGGAGCTCGACAACTGGAGCAGCTAATCCAGGTTGTGTAACTTGTAGCGTCGTTTCTATTTGAATTTTGTAAGCTTGGAGCCTCCCAGGGCCCCTGTTGTACACCTCTTCTTTAATTAATGAAATTGGCACTGTCTCGTGCTGGTTTGTTAAAAAGAAAAAAAAGCAATTGAGTCGATGCTGATTTTTGCCAGTTATTCTGATGAGTGGTTGATTGCACTTGCTTTCCAAAGAAAGAACTGAAAGGAAGCTAATCCAACAAGCGACGAGTACTAGTTTCTACAACTCACAATTGAGTAATGATTGAACGATTTCATTTTGGCCTAAATTCAATATAGAAAACTAATAGTGGTTAAAAATTGACGATAACGCAATAATAAATTAAAAGGTCATCTGATACAGTGCTACTTTGTGAAAAATAACACAACATAAATTAAAAGGTGATCTGCCTCTAATTGTGTTTTATGTTCTTAACCAATGCTAATCGGATATGTGGTTCGCTATTGAATTTTGTATACGATATGATCTTTACATACAATGGATTAAATTTTTATAAAAAGCATAGACTAATCGATTAACACTTATATAGAATATATTGTCTTTTGTGTATTATACAACTACTTCATATATTCATGTGTGAACAATGAAAAATATAACGTAAATTGCCAATCTCAGATATGTATCGGTCATATTCCTACACAATCAATGAATGAGATCTCCACTAAAAAAAAAATGAACGAGGCGACTTAAAGAAAACAATTGACAAAACAAACATTAGTACACTGCCATATTTCTGTTTTTGTAGTTCAGAGACACCTGAAACGAAGATAATCTAAAGAATTATAGTGTATTAATTAATGGCATAATTCACAATCACATTGTTTGAATGACAACCTTCTGGCCTGTTTCAATTTGCTCTGCAGCCAACTAAAAGACATGTAACAAACATCAATTCAGTCGATGCTGATTTTCCCCAGTTATTCTGATGAGTGTTGACAACTGAAAGGAAGCTAATCCAACAAGCTACGAGTACTAGTTGCTACAACTCACAATTGGGTAATGATTGAACGATTTCCCTAAGTTCAAAATAGAAAACTAATAAAGTGACAGAAATAACAGTTCCTTATGTCACCCATTCTGTGTGTGCTAGCGACTAGTTACTCAACTGAAACACAATTCAAAGCGTGGAATCTCGGTGAAATCACGGGACGCAGTTTCCATTCAGGATATAGATGTACATATATACCAGAGAGATTACAACTATTGCTATCCTCTGTATGAGTGATGTATCCTGTCAAAAAGCCAAGGTAAGAATGTATGTGGACATATTCCGACACCAGAAATGAAGGAGATGCCTAAAGGAACAAAAATCAAATAAAAAAGCTACTGATGAGAAAAAGCTCACATATTTGTATGACAACTGAATCGATGGTAGTCTAAAGAATAGTATTGTATTATTACTAGCATAATTCACAATCACACTGTTTGAATCATGCCCTTGTGGCCTGTTTCAATTTGGCCTGAACAATCCAACTAAACATTTGTGTAACAAATAACAGCAATTCAGTCATTGTGTATGGCCCGCGTGTGCGTGCGCCCCTAGCTAATACAGAACTGATGAAAACTATGAAGAACAGGAACAAAGAAGTGATCAAAACTCGTATCATCACCGTGTCTTGGGTTCTTCCAAGAACAGAGTGTCTCTCAGCCATACTACTATGGTCCTAGTACTCAACTGTTTCAATTTGCTCTTCATCCAACTAAAAATTCATAACGAGTAACAGCGATTCAGTCACGGTATGTCGCACTTGATCGTGCTGTAGCTATCGCAAAAAAACTGAAGGCTATGAATAATAATCAGAACAGAGAACAGAGAGTACGTGTCTCCTCCTCTGCTACGGCCGGAACTAGTCTAGAGGCTGTCGAACCTGGCGTCGAGCTTGAGAGCCGCCTCCTTGGCCTCGAGCGGGTTGTCCGGGCGGTTAGCGACCCGCCTGACCTTGGCGGTCTCTAGCGACCGGTGCTGGAACCCGTAGAGCCTGAGCACCTGGTTGTCGGCGAAGTTGACGGCGCGCTCCATGCTGCGCAGGCACCGGTCGAGCGGGTAGTCCTCGTACCTGCCGCAGGTCTTGCAGCCCACGAAATGCGTGATGAACGGCCACCGGTCGTCGCCGAGCCCCGGGTGGTGGTTCTCCATCATCTCCTCGTACTTGTCCACCAGCCCCGTCCAGAACCCGTGCAGGTAGAACTCCGTCTCGATGTGCACCTTGTCGATCCACGTGTCTCGTTCGGTGAGCAGCAGGTAGATGAGCGACGACTGGTCGTCGGCGTCGAACGGCGGCCGGCCGGTGAGGTTGGCGGTGAGGAGCTTGCCCGCCTCGACGCGGCCGGGGCCTTTCGGCCCCATCTGGACCCACGCGTCGAGCAGGTCGAGAGACCACTGGCAGTTCCGGAGCAGGAAGATGCCGGCGTTGAGCGAGATCCACGACCGCTTCTCGAGCAGGTCGGGGTACCCGTGGATTACAAGGTTCTTCCCCTCGTAGCGAGAGAGGGGAAGCTCGAACGCCATGTCGGTGAAGATGGCGTCGCTGTCGACCCACCAGATCCACTCGATTTCCGGGTGGGCCAGCATGAGGCGCCGGGCCAGCGGGATCTTGGACCAGTACCCGTCAGGTCCGCGTCCAGGTGGGCCGTGTTGTACACGATCTCCACGCCGTGGAGACGGCAGTAGTCGATCTTGTTCTTGATCGCCTTGAGCAGGTAGTGGTCCCCCGCCGGGTTGTCGCACGGCCCCGGCGGCGAGCCCGTGACGAGGAGGACCTTGGGTTTTCCGCGCGCGTCGCGGGACGGGAACTCCGGGTTCCGGGACATCCACTGCTGCCGCGTCGCGTCCCAGTCGGCGATCACTGGGCCCAGCTGGTACCTCTCCCTCGGCGGCGGCGGCGGCAGCGTGGCGTTGTTGTTGGTTGTCGAGTTGGAGGCCGCGTCTCCGACCACGACGGCGGCGGCGTCGTCCTCGAGCTCGGAGTCGGAGCGGATCTCGCGGAGCATGCGCTCGATGTCCTCGGCGACCTTGGCGTCGGCGGCGGCCGCGCCGTCGGAGACGCCGCTGCTGACGAGGAGGTTGAAGCCGACGGTGCCGCGGAGGACGAGCACGGTGATGAAGCCGCAGAGGAGGGTCAGCTTGATGTTGTTCAGCGACTGCTGCCGCTTCTTGTTCATGGCGGCCCGCGCCAGCCTACTGGCCGCCGGCCGCCCGCCGCCGCCGCCGGCGAGCCCCATCACGTACGAACAGATCAGACTTGCACCGCCGGCTACACCTTCTCTGTTCTCTCTCGATTGACGCGTTGCGAGCTCAAGCTGTGAGAGTAGAGTAGACAGTGATGTGTGTGGAGTGGAGTGAGATGTAGTATAGGGAAAAGAGAGGGTTTTGGCGAGCCGAGCAGAAAGGAACGTTCCGTTGCAGTCGTCGGTGCGGTGCGGGGCTTGGGGAAGTCAGCGGAGCGCGGGAACCTCGAGGAAGAGGCGAATACGAAATTGATGGGTTTTGCAGTACGGCCGGCGAGCGCGATTCCCGTTCCGCATTAGTACACGCTCACCCACGGAAAGATGCCGGTGATTTGTTTTGCGAGGTGCTGTGCTAGATGCAGATGAAGATCAAGATTAATGGCACCCTAGCTGCTCTGATCTGCTCCCCGTTGACTGATCACGCGGTGTGTGTATACAATGGAATTATTGCTAGTGGTACTGTCAATTCTGATCTTTGTGCCGAGCTAAATGACACATCAACGCTGAACAATGCTGCACGGCTCGTCATCGAATTATGTTGGAAACAGCGATCGAAGTATTGCTGTCACTTCTGAATTTTGTGCCGAGCCAAATGACACATCAACGCTGAACAATGCTGCACGACTCGTCTCGTCACAGATATTTTCGATAAAATCTCCTCGTAACAGTCGCACAAATGCTTTGATACCAGACCAGCGCGGCAACCAGAGACTGCCACGCTCTCACAGATGATGAGTCTCACAACAAAATTGATGGGTTCCACCTCAAGGCCAAAACGGCCGCATGCTCGGCAACCAGAGAGTGCCATGCTCTCACAGATGTTCCTTTCAAGTTTCATAGGCTAGTTTGGGGGCTGATTCCTGATTCCTCTCTCTCTCTCAAAAAAAAAAAAGGGAAGAAAGAAAGAAAGAAAAAAGCTTGGGACTGAACTGTATTAACTGACCAGTGTTGAATCTAGAGCATTGTAGTATGGAAAACAAATGTAGCAATAAATCAACATCGATATAGCATAAATCAGTATTTTGTTTGGGGATTTTTCCTCGCCACGCAACAATGAGATAACATCCATTTTCTGGGTTTTGGCCAGATTGTAGTAATCATGAGAGATATCAACTACAAGCTGTCTATGGATTTTTTAGATAACGACAGTGTATTTCTTACAAAATCTTTTTTTAGTATAGTTACAAAACTTACAGTACTTGACAAATTTGCACAAACGGAGGATATGTGAGGTATCTACGGAACCAGGAACCATGGGGGCAAACAACATGTGCACATATATTGTAGAATTACAATAGTTCAATAGCTGAAAGCAAAGATTTCATGCTACCTTGAGCGTTGATTCCAAGTTGTGTCATAAAGATCTTCTAAGCTTCAAACTTGGCTGGAACAGGGAGGCCTGAATTTGTGCAAGCAGCAACGTTGGTCGATGGAGTTGATGCCCTTGGTGACAGATCTAACATCTCCAGTGCTTCCTTTTTAAGCTCCACGGGGTAATCGTTCACACATCCAATTCTCGGACCAACCCCAGAGCTCCAATTCAGGGACAACTTGTCGCCAAGCTGATAGGACTTGGACTCGCTCTTTGATTTCATCCTCTCAAGAATCGCATTCTTCGGGACATCGGTTGCTTTCGGGCTTTGAAGACCACCTGATAAGGTTCTTTTGTAGGTTGGCTTGGTTTGGTTTTCAGGATTGTTCCAACATTCGGTCTCGTTCCCAGGGAGAATCACTTGTAGAGGATGGATGGCAGAAGTAAGGTTCTGTGCGCCAGTAGGCTCTGAGTCATCAAATTCTTTTGTGAATGAGCCCACCTGATGCCCAAAACCAGCTCATTATGATGTGCAGAAACATAGGTAAATTTTAGGTTGTCATGGTTATATTTGTGTACCTCGACTTGTGTGACATCCACTCCATTCTCCTCAAGGAAGTTCATAAAATTGCTGAGGTTCTCTGCACTTGGTTTGTAGTGACCGCTATAGGCCCAGGTGGACTTTGAAGCGAAGATAATAACAATTATTAGAATGCATCTAATTAAGAAAAAGCTAGGAAAACAAGACCAACATAAGCAGGAAAGGTCACTCATTGGTGTCCCCAAAGATGAGCTACGACTAAACCTTATGGAGGGTTGGCCCTCGTGTATGGGGCGGTGTGGCCTCAAAGCACAGGTTGAAGGTTTGATCCATAAAGGACAGCTCCCATGTAGAAGGGACTAGCTTTCGTGACTTTTCTTAGTGCAATGCCTCAGGGGAGATCATCACCCAAGAGCTTGAGTTTTTTTTATTTATTTACTTTTTGTTGTTAGGTCGCGTCAAGATAAAAAGGGGCAACAAGAGTCCATGACCTCATGCCATTAACTCTCATGGTTAATGAATCTATTATTAGAACTACAAGTCTACAGTATATCCCAAATCTTTACTGTCATGCTGTTTCCTAAAGTTTAGAGAAACATTTCACAATATAAATCCAAAATATTTGAGAAATACTTGAAAAAGGACGATCTGTATTAAAATAGTTATATTTATAGATAATTAATATTTAGTAATGGAGTCCATGAAACAGAAAAGTTTAGTTTGAAGGCCCATATGAAGTCATAGATTTGATGAAACCCCCATGTTTGTGTGGCTACATAAACAAGAATAAAAAGAAGTAACACAGATACACTTCAACCCAATAATTGGACAGGTTTGGACAGGGCATGTTTGCTCAGCTGTACCTTGATAAGTCCATTTTCTGCAATGAATCTTCCAGCAGCTATGGTAGCACCTCCTGCTAAAAAGCTGGAGTGTTGGAATACACCTTTCTCTTTCTGAATGGATAAATCAGGTCACATGAATAAATTTAAGGATCGATTCTCAAAAAAAAAAAAGAAGAAGAAATTTAAGTATCCAATAATGAACTAACAAAATATGCCATATCAATGTTCTGCAAAAATGCATGTATGAAGTGATTGTAGAGCTAGACAACCTTGCCAGCATAAAGTCTTTTGGATGTGCTCAGAACAAAAATCCATTTATTAGCCCCTTCAGGACCATGGCTTGTATCAAGTGGTTCTCCAGAATGTTTATGGAAAATCCTTCCATCATTAATGATGTATTCATAGAACTCACGCTCTTGCTGCAGAACATTGGACAATGTTAGAACCCATCTGGTAGGTTTAGTAGTAGAATTAATATGCAGAGTTTTGTGTAAAAAGTATTCCCTGCCTTTTTTCCATCCTTGACAGTATATAGTATATGAATTCTACATGTTCTCATGATTCTTGTGAAAATGACGCAATACTTGCAAGGGCATGGCAGATTGTATTCATGTTTCAAGTGAAAATAATAATTTGTGTACGGGACGGAGCAAAATGCGATTTATATACAAAACAATTTAATACTAGTAACAAGATTAAAATAAGGTTGCAACACATGTATGAAAGTGAGATTTTTATTTTGGAAAACATTAACAGGATAGTGGTACTTGATAGGAAAAAGCTTAACGAAACCAAATTGATGTTTTGGGGGTGAAGTAGTCTACAAAGCCTCTGCACATTTCTTACCGGGCCAAGATATTTGATCAATTGCTTCTTGAGCAAAGCTCTTGGACACTGGGGAAGATCTACATCTTTTCCTGCCCCAATATCGAGCCTACATATGCAAACAGACTCGCTGAAATTTCCAATCAAACCAATAATTCTACGCAATTCTGCAAATTGCTGGAAGCTCTTACCAGTAGAAGAAGGGCTGGGCAGCCTGGCTTTGGCACCAAACATCGTAGTAGAAATGCAGGTTGTGCCCAGAACGATGCCGTGGGTCGATCTGCACAGCAACAAATGGATACAGGTATAACACTACTACCAAGTTCTACAAACAGAGGTTGTGCAAAGATGGAACTTTATGATCAAACACATGTAAGTACGAACACCAAATCCTAAGCAATACTAAACTGAAAAACAGTACTAGAAATGGACGCGTGCTAATTTGTACTCACAGCTTCAATCCAGTGCTCAAAAGCAAGCTTGAGAGCCTTGCCGTCGTCTCTAGATAGACCCTGACCCACCTGTGTCACGCGCATAAATACACCCAGTTATTATGGACAACAACTAAGAAGTAAAAAAAATACAAGGATCGATTTCAAAACATAACGAGCATTTCAAAGAAAGCAACTCAGACCTTGGATGCTTTGAGCCTGACGCGACTCCAGCGTGAGGCTGTGGTCTTCGGCCTCGGTTCGTCGAAGAAGGAGATGGTGCTGTAGCTGAGCCGCGCAAAGTCAAGCGCTTGCCACCTTCATTTATCAACACAAACGCTCGAATCAGTCTCTACCGAAAACTGATTTTGAAAATAGCAGTGTATACATTTGTCTTTTTCGTTGATATTGAAGTACTAAACAGAACAAATGGGAGGAACTTTCACCAAGAGAATTAACACAAGGAGAGGTAGAGAACAACAAACTTAAACGTATCCTTAATTACCAGAGCTCCTCAACGACGACGGCGGAGTCGGCGAGCTTTCGCCTGATCCGGTAGCCGCGGTATGCTTTCTGCAGCTTGGTCGCTGCGCCATCCACGCCGTCGCCGCTTCCCGCAACCGGGCACCTAGATGAATCAATAGCATCCATGCTTGCCGGTGGCGTCGCCGCTTCCACCTCCATTTTACTATCTCTCAAGTCAGCAAGCAGTTTGGTTTGGTTGCGAAGGCGCGCGGAACAGAGAATGAGAATGGCTGCAACTCTCTGTAGCAGGCGCAGAAGTACTAGTGCTCCTGTAGTGCAGCATCACATTCCTCGTCTCCATCCGTGTGGCTTTAACTTGATCGATGTTTGACGTACATGCGCATCACGTTCTGTGGACACGCTTATGTGAGCTGTCGTTGCAGAACCTTAGTAATGCTACATAGTACTCCTATCACCTATCAAGCCTCCAAGTTAGCTTTGAATACATGCAGGATGTGCCAATAATTCTAACTGTTGGCTGTTGCACATGTTAGTACCCAATATTAGAGAGAAACTCTCCGATTGTCTGGGTAATCGGAGAATAATGATAGATGCATGATTGTTGCGCCAGTAATGATGTATTCGTGATTGATCTTATCATGTTAGTGGCCAAGAATTCTAGTAGGTGCTATATGTCATCTAGCTGTACAATCGGAGAATTTATCTCTAAGAAAGAATATTAACTATGCTTGCCCTTTTTTCTATGGAGAACAATGCAAGTCAAAATGCAGAGTATGTAGAAGAACGATCGGACGATTTAAAAGCACTTTTTCACTGACAGATAAAAAACCATATAAAGCAATGCTTTAAAACCATCAGTAAGGAGTAAAGGCCCCATCTAGTCAAGGCCCCATCTGAGGTAGGAGTGGTGATAATTTGTTAGCAGTAGTTGACCAGCTTGCTGACATGTATTGCACGCCAACTTCATTATCTAACTATTACTCAAATATATAAACTGACATGTATTGCACGCCAATGAACAAAAATATATGGTATTGATTTACCGTTTGAGTGGGACCTCTATGTGATAATCGATCATGACGTAACAGATGTTGCCCCGGCACGACCTGATTTATCATAGTACTATCACAGCTGGACGCCGTCCTGGTTGTGGGATGCAGTTACAGTCAGGAACTCAGAAAACTTAAACTTTATAGCGGACCAAACACCTTGAGTAAAGCAAGAAGAACAATGTTTCTGAGATTTGCACTGTGCAAAAATGACAATGCTAAGCCACATTAACCATGATTAAAGGAGCAAGAACGCACAAAGTTTCCGAGCTTTGCACTATACAAAAATGACACTGTGAAACCACAGTAACCGACAGGTGAGGCAAAGGTTTCAAGTTGCACCGTGGGCACTAGTGGCATGTCATAAGATTCTGTAAGCTTCTAACTTGGCTGGGGCAGGGAGGTCTGCATTGGTGCGAGCGGCGATGTTGGTGAGGTGGCTGAGAAGCAAGGTAATCTCCTTGAGGCTGGTTGTGTTGATCCCCTTGGTGAGAGGTCTACCATCTCCATAGCCTGCGTCCTGAGCTCCATCGGATAGTCCTTGACACATCCAATTCTTGGACCTGCCCCAGTGCTCCATTTCAGGGACAGCCTGTGGCCAAGCTGGAAGGACTTGGACTCACTCTTGGATTTCATCCTCTCAAGAATTGCCTTCTGTGGAACATCAGTCGTTTTAGGGCTCTGCAGACCACCAGACAAGGTTCTTTGGTACGTTGGCTTGGCTTCTATTGTAAGAGCATTCTCGCCTTCGTTGCCTTCTGTAGTGTCAGGAACAGTCATTGGAGGATCGAAAGCAGCAGAAAAACTCTGCGCATCACTAGGCACTGGATCCTCATTGTAGTCTTCTTTTGTAGATGAACGCACCTGAATGGTTGGAAGCAGGTTTGTCAAATGAAAACCATCTGACATTTCGTGACACAGGCATATTCCAGGTTCTGAATGGTTAAAATAGTGTACCTCAACTTCTTTGAGATCAACTCCATTCTCTTCAAGGAAGTTCATGAAGTAGCTCAGGTTCTCAGCGCTTGGTTTGTAGTGACCACTGTAGGCCCAGATGGACTTATCCAGAACAAACCATCAGAAATTAGCAGAACCCAGGCATAACTGAGTATAAAAATAGAAGGCTGGATCTGATGTGTACTAAACTGAAAATAGATTATCACGTAATCCAGAAAATTGAAGGCTGAATCTGTTGTGTACTAAACTGAAGTACATTTGGAAACTATAGTTTCCAATGTACTACCTAAAAAGTTGCTGTACTCTATTAGATGCCTAGAGCCCCATGTTGCGGTATATCTTTCCTATTTGTCCAAAACAGGATGCATGAAAAGATAGTTATTCATGGTAGCACATGGAACTATGGAACAGAAAGAAACGGTTTCACCTCCTAGAATCAAACAAAACTCTTGGCCAAAGGTTACAAAGGAATAACAAGAGAATAAATTGCTGCGATCAAATTCTAACATTTTAATAGGGCATGATTGAAAATACCTTAAGAAGTCCATTTTCTGCAGTAAATCTTCCAGCAGCAATGGTAGTACCTCCTGCTAAAAAGCTGGAGTGCTGGAATACACCTCTTTCTTTCTGGATGGATAAATGAGGTTACAGAAATAGATTTAACGGCGCCAAGCATAAAGTAATAAAATAAAAGTTACCTTGCCAGCATAAAGTCTTTTTGCTGTGCTCATAACAAAAATCCACTTAGTCCCTTTAGGACCAAAAGTGGTATCTAGTGGTTCTCCAGATATTTTGTGGATAATCTTTCCCTCATTTATGATGTATTCATAGTGCTCACGCTCTTGCTGCAAAACATTTGACAATATTTAGAGCTTGGAAATAGATTGTAGGTTTAGTAGCAAACAATCTTTAGAGTTTCTTAAAAAGAACAAATTCCTCTTCCTGTTCTTAACTGTGGACACTACTTTGAAAACGATTGTACTGTTATTAATTGTCATGATTCATGTGTGAAGCGAATAACAGTGTGAATGGAAGCAGGCCAGGGCATGCCGGATTCAATTCACTTTTAGATGAAACAATAACTCAGACCAAAGGCTACGTCAAATGCATTTCATCTATGCAGCAATTCTTAGTAATAACAAGATGCAACACATGTTCCAATTTGTGGAAAATATTTCTTTACTGTCGATCTTTGGAAAAAAAAAGATATTTTTTTAGAGTAAGAGAGTAGTGGTATTTTTTTTTGGTACAGGGAAATGTTGTGAAATGGCCAACAGAAATATTATGAAACCACCACTAATTGTTGCCTGTGAATTTAATCAACCATTATGCAGCCTAGATACTTTAGCAACGATATATAGCATGAGTTAGAAAACAAGGATAGGCAGTCATCATGGAGCATTTTATTACCGGACCAAGATATTTAATGCATTGCGTCTTGAGCAGAGCTCTTGGACACTCTGGAAGATCTATATCTTTTCCCTCTCCAACATCAAGCCTACATATGCACAAAGACTCAGTTAAGCTGTCATGCAATCAAACTGACAACTGAAATTCTATGCATGAACAGACACTCCAGCGAAATTTCTGATAACTGAAACTACTGATATGAAGTATGAACAGACAGTTTAGTATGACAATGTTTTTCCAATTATGTTATGCAGATTGCACACTCTTTCCAGCAACAGAATTTGCTAACACAAATGTGCATATTGCAGTTAAAGTTGTTACCAGTAGAAGAATGGCTGGCCGGCCTGGCTTTTGCACCAGACATCGTAGTAGAAATGCAGGTTGTGTCCATATCTATGCCGTGGGTCAATCTGCCCAACAAGAAAAGAATACTTTTATATCGATTGCATACTGCACCGGAGTATTCAAAATAATACCTTATGCAACAGTGCCCTAAAAAGAAGATTATCAATAGATCGGCAGATCCTTCTAAGACGTCAATTCCAACTTTTTTTATTATCAATCAGTGTCCACACCTGATTTTCATGTAGAAAATGTTCACACCTAACCAAAAGTCCAAGTCAACTAATACCGGAAAGCAGCCTCTTTTTCACTCACATCACATGTCAGCACAGAACCAAATCCTAGGAAAATACTCCCTCCGTTCAGAAATAGATGTCACTGTTGACTTTTAGACATCACGTTTGACTGTTCGTCTTATTCAAATTTTTTACATAAATTTTATTTATTTTTTTACAACTTGGTTTATCATTAGATATATTTTAATCATGACATATTTGTTTTTATATTTGAGCAAATTTTTTGAATAAGACGAATGGTCAAATGTGATATCTGAAAGTCAACAGTGACATCTATTTCTGAACGGAGGGAGTACTACTGAATAAAAAACAGTAGTGGATTTGTACGATCGGTACTCACAGACTCGATCCAGTGCTGAAAAGCCAGTTTCAGTGCTTTGCCATCCCTGGATAAACCTTGGCCCACCTATTGCAAGCACAGATACGAGCAGCATTAAGACAAATCTAACACAGAGGACGAATTGCTTTCCCGTCAACATAACGAAACTTCTTGAAAGGGAGCAGAGACCTTGGACGCATTGAGGCTGACTCTGTTCCAGCGCGAGGCAGCGGTCTCCGGCTTGGGTTCGTCGAAGAAGGAGACGGTGCTGTATTTGAGCCGCGCGTAGTCCAACGCTTGCCACCTTCATTAGTAGCAATGGCAAATCTTTTTCAGTTTCAGTTAAAAAATTTCCCCCAAAAAAGGGATGCACAACTTAACGACAATCAGGTAAGGCATTTATTTGGGGACATCACAATTTCAATCCAGGAGGCACCTTTCAATGAATTCCAGCTCATATGCAGCAAGAACCAGAAGAAAAGGCAAGTTGAAATAGTCATAATGAAAGCAATCGCCCAAGAAAGCGCCCGCTCGTCTTTACCAAAAAACAGAACGAAGAGGAAGAAATCTGGGGCTAAAGGTTTGAAGAGAAAGATCTGCGTGGCGTACCAGAGCTCCTCGACGACGACGGCGGAGTCGGCGAGCTTCCGCCTGGTCCGGTAGCTGCGGTACACCTTCTGCAGTTTCGTCGCGGCACCATTCGCGCCGCCGCCGCTTCCGGCCACCGGCGAAGAAAGCTCCATCTTGTCCAGCTCGAACCTGGGAGAACCCGAGAAATCCAAGCCGACAGCCGGTGGCAACGCCGTCTCCACCTCCATGTCTTTTTTCCGCCGAGGCGCCGAGGTTGGATTGCGAAGTGCGGAAGGAAAATGTCTGCGCAGCTGGAGCCTTTCCCGGACGGCAGTTGGGAATTTATTAACCTGGGTTTAACACGTAAACGAGACCAGTTAAAGGCATGTGTTTTTCCTGTAGTGACCCGTCGTCGGCCCTGTACAAATCATGTCAAGTGGCCCACGGCTCAGTGGGTGATTAGCACGGTGATCAAGGTGCTAATGCGAGACCAAGTTGTAGTGGTTGAGTTACGGCCGAGAGGGGACGATGTACGTGGTGGTGGTGCGGCCTGCAGGGAGGGGTGCGTATCCTCTGCCTTTCCTCTTCTATGGCAAACTTTGCCATTCCTCATCCAAACCGCAGATCCTGAAAGCAACGACATGAAGCTGTAATCCCTCTGCTAATGACATCCTCACCGCTGATCCCTATGCATGTGCATCGGTTTCGTGGATTAAAAAAAGAGTAAAGTGCATCTAAGGTCCCTAAACTATTCTGGGATTCTCATCTAGGTCCATGAACTATTAAAATGAAGATTTGAGTCCCTAAACTATTTTAAGGTTCTCATCTAGGTCCATAAACTATCAAAATGTGAATATTCGGTTCCCAGTCTGGTTTAGCGCTTAAGTAGCTATCTAAAATAAAACTTGAGCTCGAATAATGACGACACGACGTGCTAGCTTGATGATTTCGCAGGTTTGATAGGGGTTTCGATCTTATCTTTGGATATTATCCCAATAATAGCCATTATATGCCGCTCTAGTGGCTGAGCAGTAAAAAGAAGGAACATCTCGTTTGTCAGGTACTTAATGTTTGTCACGCACTTAGCGAGACGATTGGATGAAGCTTGCAGTACACCAACAATGGCTAACGGCAACCAGTAGAAGCATGTTGGCGGCGGCGGTGAGCTGGTGTCTCTTTAATTTGAAAGTTTATGGACCCAGATGAGAACCCTAAATTAGTTGCAGGATCCAAATCTTCATTTTAAAAGTTTATGTACCTAGATGAGAACCATGAAATAGTTTAGGGATCCAAATCTTTATTTTGAAAGTTCATGGACCTAGATGAGAACTACAAAATAGTTTAAGGACCTGGGATACACTTTACTCTTAAAAAAACGTGTTTGCACTTTGGATTTGGTCGTTGGAGACTTTTGAGTTTCCATGCAGCATTTTGTGTTGGTTTGTGTCAGAGAGGAACGAGATGGGGAATGGATTACAAGAATCTGTGGCGAGGATGCGTTCCTGCAAAATCACGTCCTGGTCGTTGATTCGAGGATCTGTGGCTTGAATGAGGTATGGCAAAGTTTGCCATAGAAGAGGAAAGGCAGAGGATACGCACCCTGCAGGGAGGGGGGTCGCGCCACGCGCGGCTCCCATCGCTTTCCATGCCGGATCGGAGCCAAGATTTCTCTATCGTGCTAGCGTGTCTCACGTACATGTGTGCAGCATGCTGCGCTTTGTGGGGAAATGAATTTGGACCAACAATCAACTGTTTTTATCAAAGAGTTGTTTGTCAAATGGGCCGGTAGTAGAAATATAATGAAGTGAAATTTGAGTTCATGTAAGCCGTGTTGGTCACCACCTACAATGCACGGCACTAGCTCCGATCCGCATTTGAAGGAAGAGGGTGGTACTCCATCAAACAGGATAAGCTAGGCGGTGGAGATGCGTGACTTGCAACTGTCACTCAAGATATATGTGGAGTTTACCAAAATACAATTCTTCACTAAAGTTTGAACCAATTTCAAAAAATAAAAGGTAAAGTGAAACTAGCATCCTAACCATCAAAAAAAGGGGAAAAAACATTTGGGTATCATCTACCAAGGATAGCCCACGCCGGTGGATTGTGGGGCGCTTGACGGCCCAGCAACCGATTCCGGATGTTGGGCCATGACGCGAAGTCTCGGTGCCAGGCGAGGGTGCCCGACCACTCAGGTCGGAAGCCCGCATAAGGACCCCGACTTGCCTTAACACGCCAGAGCCAACACGACGCTCAGCCAGGCTATGAAGGCGTGGAGGTGACACGGATTAAGTGTCCAAAACCTTCACTCTAACCGCTGGGTGGCACACCAAGGGGTGTGCACCAACAACCCCTGAGCACCCGATAGCTCGCCCCTTTTGCAGAAAGAACCATCATGACCCTCAAAGACCGAGCAGAAGGCCTTGCCGCCACAACAACCTAAGCCCCCCCCCCCCCCCCCCCCCCGACCTCCGACCGGACCATCGCCCCCGCGGCGGTGCTTTGGAGGACGACGCATGCAGTGACGACCACAGTGACTGACAAGCTGATGACACCAACGACTGAGGGAACTTGGGGCGTACTGCAGCCAACCCCTTTCCTTCGCCTCGAAGGAACCACGATGAGGAGGCACCCAGAAGCCACCTAGACGACAGTTGTTCGGAGACTCCCGGACTGCTCTGGAGGTCTCCGGAATACTCCAGAAGATGCAAGATCCCACTGCCCTGACCACGATCAGTCTCTACATCAACTTAGTTAGGACCCACCTGTCATGACTTGTAACCTCACCTCTAGGCTTATATAAAGGGGGTAGGGAGCCTCATTTTTGGCTCTCTAGACATTAGGTTCAAGAGGCTGCCACTTTGTTCATTAAAAACCTCTTACATACTTATGGTACCTTCTTCTTCTTCTTCACACACATTCGTAACCCCCCTCCCCCCCCCCCCCCCCCCCCCTCCTACACACACACACACACACATAGCCGGCTCAGTAGGAGTCTTCACTTCGCTTGCATCCAGCCCCTTGTAATTAAGCTCTTTGAGCATAGGTTTCATTGGGGGACACAAACTCATACCTCGTCACTGGATGTAGGGTTGTTATCCTTCCAGAGGCCTGAACCAGTATTAATTTTTATGCCAATTTGTGCTAACATCGATTTTCTATAAAAGCGTGACGCTGACTAGTATTGTTGGATCATTACACTGACAGCATAATAGTGAAACTCTAAACCTGTCTTGCCTCTTCGTTACTCCACTCTCTTGTCTCTTTAAATTGCTAAATTAGAGAGCAATTAAACGCAGCAAGAGAAAAACAAGAGCACATAAAACCATCGATGATGACCACGGTTTGCAACTTTGCCAAAGAAGGAACAAGCAAGGGAGTCTAAAAAAAAGAAGTCAAAACAACATGTGGTTGACATACATATATCAGCAAAGCTATGCACTATATATACTGGAGAAGGTATCGAAGCATTGAATCGCTTGGTGGAAGCAATACATGATGATAAAAAGGATGAAATTAAACACCTCCAACAAACGACTTTACTTAGTTTAAAAAACATTTAGCTAATTATATTTACTAGAAACGTGACCCTCTCGTCCTTGTGCGCACATTTACTTAAATATAAATTGGTCAGCTACAATTCAACCGTCCCATTGATAAATGGGAGGGGAGGGATTTTAGAATGTACACGATTGATAAGATCAGTAAGGCTATCACATTTTATTCTTGCTTATCAAAGTGTCAAACTGTTACGCTGTGGGTATGTGAAAGGTCGCTTCTTATTTTCTCCTCCTACATATCATATTGTTCACATCAATCAAATAGCGATCGTGATCCAGTTATATACATATGTCACGTTTTGTACAAGCAATTCTCTTCTCTGGAAAGGAACTACTTTTATACTTCGCATTTTCTAATTTTACAACTGTTAAATTCAATTTTTGTCAAATAATTGAACATTTCATTCAACCTTCTATACAAAAGCATCTCCCCCATGCAAAACATCAATGATATTTCATCTAAAATTAAAAAAATATTTAAACCTATTGATTAGAGGGCCAGTGACGAATCAATCACTATTATCCTAGCCTACTGTAAGAGGGTCTGTTGATGCTACTCTTCTCATCCTTGCTGCCCGTCGTATGTGGTTTTTGAACAAAAAAAAGTTAAGCCCATAGATTTTGTTTGGTTCCATTAGAATCACAGTTTGTAGCAGAGTTATGAAAGGGAAATAAGGTCTTCTACCTTTAGTTGTAATTTGTTGTGGAATATCTAGGAAGCACTATTGTGTACAGAAGGAGTAACTAAGATGCACCGAGCTCACGATGCATCTTGCACAATTATCTTTGACATGCAAGACTAATTTGTCACTCATGAAAAACTACATGGCTCGTCACTGATACCAAAGCGATAACATAAACAATTGCTTTCCACCCTGCATAATAAATGGCCAATGATATCTAGGAGAGGTCGACATAAATAGTATGGCTATATATACTAATAAATATATATTCTGAGTGTCTAAGATATCATTTGGCTAGAGATACATTCTGAGTGTGCAAGATATCAAATCCTTGCCTAGAGATATGAAAACATTAGTTCAGTCTAGTTCAAAACCTAGCCTTGAGATATCAAAATACTAGTGTCGGATATGCAGGGGATGCCATAAATTTTAAGGTGACACATTTATAACTAAGATTCCTTGTACTTCTATATAAACACCCCCGCCTCCTCTTCATAAATACACAAAGAAGGGAGTAGTAGTGTTTTCCTGCTTCGGCCCCCTTTGGAACGCAGGATTTTCACAGAAATTGTACAGGAATTTCACAGAAATCAGTTGACTGTTCACAGAAAAAACGCAGGAACGGGAAAAAATCCTGCGTTCCAAAGGCCCCCTTCATGGCTTCCCTCAAAAGGAGCCGCACTACAAGAGCTGTTTCCTTGACTGTCGCTTTCTTCTTGATCATTGCCATGTCTTCTACCACCATAAACCTGCCTACCTGAATGTACAATAAATCTACTCCTGCTTTTACTTAATTACTTTATTGCATCATTTCCTTCATACATGATCAAATTTTATATATAGTACTTAATCAACCAGTCCCATCTATTTTTTTTCATTACATGTGCAGGCATTATTTGCCCAACACCATCGCACACGTGCTACCCCCTTCCAGACTGTGACACACCTAACTGTGAAGATTATTGTGAGAAGTTCAAAAGCAAACCGAGAGAAGGTGCCGAGTGCCGCAAAAAGAACAAGGAGTGCTGCTGCAAAAACAGCGCAACCTGAATGCATCAATCAATTTGGTGCAAATAAATTTGCCGCAAAAAGAACAAATGTCAGCATGATAAATAAGGGTGCCCACTATGTCACCATTAATATATATTACAAATTGCAAATACTCAATGTGTTGAAGTTCTCATGGTCAGTACCCCCCCCCCCCCCCCCCCCCCCCCCAAAAAAAAATCTCTTACGTTAGGTACAAAGTCGACGTGCATCCTCCGAATCTTGGTTCGGGAGGACATGAGTATTAAAAGATCCCTGAGATCAAGCTACCCTATGAATTTAACACCGCCTCTTTTCTTATTTTGCCATGTATGAAAATTTCATATGAACGTTCACTATTAATACACTTATTTGATTATGATGTCTATGTTTGGTCACTCAGTTTGGCATCTCCCGCTGCCAAACATAAACAATAATTAATCTAAACTTAAACTACTGTTGGCACCTATTGATCGGAGAGCCAACGACCTCATCTTCCTGTCCTGCCCGACGATGCTACTCGTTGATGGTCTTCTCATCGTTGCTGTCCGCCGTATGTGGTTTTTGCAAAACAAACAAACAAACAAAATGTAGACATATGGTAGCCGCCTTTCGAAAGAAAATGCCCTACTAGCAGCCTGCTGCTCCTTGGTCCCTTCTCTCTTCCTCTCCGGTCAGCTGCCGGTATGAAAAGGTGGTAGGGATCCATCCTCTAAAATAGATCTAATAGTCTAAATAAAATATTTATCTATCCTCCTCAACAATTGAGGTTGGTGATGAGAAATTGTTTTGTATTATTGCTATGTACTTCTTGTTCTTGTAGTTTCTTCTTTGGCGATAGGATTGGCTATGGATATTGTGTCCATGGCATCATTGTCAACTGGGCGAAGGTGACGGCGGCTCAGTTTTGGATAACGGTACCTCTCTTCGTCTCAATAGTGTTCCATCCGACACTGATGAAGGGCAAGTGAGGGATATTATTGCATCAGCAGTTGTCGGCGGGATAACAGATCTGGATCGTACTCGGAGCACAACCTCTATATCCATTCTCCGAGACGGATGACTATATCGTGGTCTTGAAAAACCTATGTGCAATTGAGGTATGTTCGGATCTTCATAGTTACGGTGGAGGTCAAAACTTCGTCAATTTGATCATAATTGTTTTTTTTTTTTTGCCATTGTCATCTCTGTATTGAGTATTGTTTTTCTCTACTACTACTTAAACATGCAGTGTCAACACAAAGTTATCAATTTAGATTGAAATGAACTTTTGTGTTGGCTGTTAGATAAGGCGGAGAGCCAACATTAACTCTACCTTTAAAGACTCTAATCCGTCCTCGACACCTGATATGCTCTAACTCAATTGTTGTTGGAATCTTACAATGTGTAAATTGAATCGGTATCAGCTTAATTGTTACAGCTCCTTGCAACGAGTTTGCGGTGGATATATGATTTGAGGGAAGAGAACATGATCGAGCAGCTCTCCTCTGTTGATTAATTAATCTTCAGTCTCGACACGATTTGCTGAGCGTCACTCAAATCTGGTATGGGATTTAACATTTCAATATAGCTGGCGTAACTTGTGTGCAATGAGAGAAGATCTGAAACGATAGATACAGAACCTACTCCAGGCCTCGGTCCTCGGAAAACAATTTCTGACCAGCAAACTACACTCTACATTAGTCACTCTATACTAGTAGTACTGCAACGTACAGCCCAACTAGCAATTAAGAAATGCCGACATGTATTCAACAGTGATTTATAATAAACTATACTATCATCATCAGCGTAACTACATACTGAACATGTTTTTTTTTGCTGTAATCAACTGGAGGAAACAAAGACGTGATACAGTTGACTGTCCCCGGCGGAACTCACACCAAGGTGATTGGAGGTATCCTCTAATATCACGAGGCATTATTACACACACAAAAAAAAAATATCACGAGGCATCGATCGGTGGCACGTAATAAAGAACAGTTTCGGCACATTTTCAGTTCATGGTGCCCATATATCTCCAATTTGGACTTTGACACAGGAGTGTCTGACTCATGCATACCTGCTCCCCGTGGAACGGATCGGTCAGTCCAAGAGATGAACTGGAAATAATTTTAGCATATATTTTTCTCCCACTTGGCTCTTTTTTTTTGGCACAGATCTAGAAGCAGTTCGTAACATGAAGCTCGCTCTCCGCCTGAGATCTAGCATATATTTTCTCCCATTTGGCTCCTCTCCATATTATTTTTTAAATTTTTTGGGCACTGATCTAGAAGCATTACGTGACGTGAAGCTCGCTCTCCGCTGATCTTCTCCGTCGGCACGAGCTGCACGAATGAGCGTAGAAGATTTTGTTGCTTGTGCCGGTGTTAAGGACATCTTTGCATACTATAATCACTGATTGAAGTACATATATCTGAAACCGCGTAGGCCTGTAGCAAGGCCAACATAGTTACCTTGCAAAACAGAAGCTGCGCATATTAGCGTCTTGCACAACAGCTACCTGCTATCATCTTGGTATTGTATAGATACATCATATGAGTGTTGCATCTACGGCTATTATTTTTTGAGTGGTAGACGACACTGGCGGAGTTGGGTGGGATCTTGGGCATTCATATGAATGCCTAAAAATTCTAGAAATAAGCTAAATATAGTTTAAAAATCCTAAAATATACATAGATTTAAGCCAAAAATGAATATCCAGCCTCAAAAATATGAAAAAAATGAATGGCCAACTTAAAAATGAATGCCCAGCTGGCGATGTTGTCCCTCAACAATGAAACGTATGTGGTGACTTTGTAAATCTCATAGAGGTACGTGTATATTTAAAGAGGTGTGATTTCTCAAACGTGAGCTCATCTGTTCTTAAAAAAAAAAAGACAAGTTGCAAAAATGGAATTGCGCTTCGGGTAGCGTAGCCCAAAATCAGCCCATTAAGACATGTTTGTGTCTCACTTTACTTGTACAGGCTCTCAGGCACAAACAAACTCCACCCAGCCCGTGATGATATGGGTAGTTCAGATAGTGGCCCATGGCGGCTGTGACTGTGTGGGGAAATCGACTCGTGTGGTGAGCTGTTGAACACCGCAGAGGCTCTCAGTTTTAGACATGAAGAACGTGTTGTAATGTTGTCTAGCGGCATACCCTGGCAGTAGTAGCTCTCGTGTGGGTGAGCAGAAGAGAATGCGATCGATTTACAAGCTAATCTGTTGAACAATTATATTAGCAGATAACAAACCTTGGGTGAATATAAACAAAGAAAGCCCAGATAATCACATCGACCTTTTCAGCGTGTGCCCACTGCCCATATCTGTGAGCTACGGCGTTATCCGTTGGATTGGATTGGGTCAAGAGGCGACGCCAAAGAACTGCGCAGCATCAGCGTCGCGTTCTGCCCCACGCGGTGCACGAATGACCTTGGCCTGTCAGCTCTCCCCTGAGCGCGCCCGTGTCAATTGGGACACGCATGCAACGCGATCTTTAGCTCGCAGCGGAGCTGCTTGCCATTCCCTGTCCCTGTCCATCTCAATCGCTAGCAGCTCAGTGCGGCGCCGCGAGCAGGCCAAGTTCTCTTTCTTTCTGTCCCTAGCTAGCGACTTCGCGCCACACACGCCGCGGCTGCGATTTCGTTTGTTCACGTTTCAGAGAACACGGACGGATCGGAGCTGAGCAGCCGTGGCCGAGTCTCTTCCTCCTCTAGCCGACTAGCACGGCGCCGCTGCCGGGACACTTCTTTCTTTCCATGTACGCAGTTGGTGACTCCATCCACGCCGTACGCCGCCGCTATACCCCTAGCTAATCAGTATCTCTGCACGTTTTGCACCCCTGTTTTGGTAGCCAGTCTGGTACACAGCCGCAAGCCTGAACGGTATTGCAAGGAATGTCGTCGATGTTTTATCCTTCTTCCCGCAACGCCGAGTCACCAAGACCAGCAAGCAACGGTGGCTGCGAGTGGACCGTATGATTGCTTGCAAACTCGGTTTGTTAAGTGTAGCTAGGAGCCTAGGAACAAGACGTACATGTATTTGTATACTTCTTTCATTTTTTTTTTCGAGCGATTCGGAGGGGGGGGGGGGGGGGGGGGGGATTACTCCCCACCTACTTTTTCATTCGAAAGGCGCAAGGCGTGAGCTGATACAACACATCAACATAATACCCGACAGGCCGGGGAGGAAGTACACGGGGGTTTACAAAGAGGAGAAAGTTATACGGGGATTACACAAGAGGGGAAAGCAACTACAGCCGGTCTGTCCGTAGGAAGCCCCCGGCGACGTAAAGCAAACTAATTCAAAGATCTCTTCTCAGATAATGCATCCGATCATCGTTGTGCACTGCCACCAAAAACTTGCATGCCAATCTGCCGAGAACAGCTTGAACTTCAGCTCCAATCTTCATCTAACTAGGGTGATGACGCCCCAGCCGTCTGGTCGCCACTCGGAATGAAGCCCTTGGAGGAAGGAAGCCTCTGGGGGGAAAGGCCGTCAGACAGAGAACAAGATACCCCCAATGTCTCGCTAACCCGGTTTCTGACAGGAGACAAAGCACAAGCGCAAGAACAAACTGGACACAAAAACATTCAATCCGCGACCACCGAGCAAGACTCGGTGCGGTTGACAAAGCCATCCGCAATTAACCAGGAGGGGCTGGTTTCTCACTTTGCCAACGAGAGTAGCACCCTTCAACGCCCTGAGGGGGAAGGAAGCCCCACAGGAGGAAGAGCCACCAATCAATATGACAATGGCAACCAAGCATACTGAACGAAGATGTAGCAAATACCAGTAGCAGTGCTCGCCGGGTCTCGTTAGCACTTTTCCAATAGGAGAGCAAAGAACATTGAAGCAATACGAAGAGGAGGGTAGGAGAAACCCGGGCGCTGTCAACCAGAGAGCAACAAGGTCAAGTGGTACATTGCCTCCATGCATTGCAAGGCCCCAAAGCGACGCCTCCAAGGAAGACGCGACATCAAGGATGCCGCCATCACCGATCCGAAGTGGATTGGGTTTTCACCAGGGGATCTAGCAGGGCATCAGGACGACGACTTCAAGAAGCAAAACGACACCCGAAGGTGTCGCCGTCGACAATGCCGGCATCAGCCGGCCGGGGCATTAGCCCAGATGCCATACCATACCTGCAGTGAAGGAAATCCATGTGGTCTACAGGGAAAGGGGAGGGAGGGGGATTACGATGGAGCAGACCACGCTGGGCAGGCCATCGAGGCTCTTCGACCACCATGGAGCAGATCAATACGCAGCAGCATCGATCCGAGCGGCACCGACCAGATCCGGCCTTCTCCGAGCGGCAGCCTGCTGGCTGCACCCGGACATGGCAGCCCGGCAGCGCGGCGAGCACGCTGGCGAGACTGACCCCGGCCACCACGAACCACGAGCCGACCAGATCCGGCCACACCGAGGCGAGCGCGCGAACCAGGGCATGCTTTTGGCCGTGCTTGCCTGCTCGCCAGTGTCCTCCAGCACCCGCACCCGTCGCGCCCTCCGCAGCAGCAGCTGTGTTGACAGCAGCGCGGCGTCGAGTGCAGCGGGGGGGGGGGGGGGGGGGGGGGGGGGGGCGGAGGTTGCCAAGACGGCAGCGCCCCGAGCAGGGCGCGGAACCGACGGAGTCCCTGCCGCCACCGTCATCGCGGCCGCGCGGTTGGCCGGCGGTCCCGCTCCGGCGGCGGCAAGGAGGGGGGAGAGGAGGGGGGTGGGTCGGCGGTGGCGGCGGCTAGGGTTCCGCCCGAGCCGCCCCGGAGAGCGACGCGAGCGGGCCGAATCCCACGGGACTCCTGGTTATGTCGTATACTTCTTTCATTCACAAATATAATGTTATTTTAGTTTTCTTTTAAATCTTACTTTTCAAACTTTGACATTCAATTACGAAAAGCTATAAATATTAACAACACTAAAATAATGCCACTAGATTCATCCTAAAATGGACTATCGTAATATGTACCTCTTTTAGTTTGAAATAATCTATATTTTATAGACACCGTTGGTCAAAAGTTCAATATACAACAGTAACCTCCATGTTCATTTATTTGTTCATAGATATCACTAATGGAGGGCACTGCATGACTCACTCAAAACTTCTTCCAAATTAATAAAAAAAATACTTCAATTATACCTTTTTTAGCATCACATATCGTCCATTTATCGATACAACATGTTGGAGGAGCGGACACAACCAGTGAGAAAAGGTGTCTAGATGAACAAACAAGATTTTGCAGAGAAGGCTGGTGATGACCGAGGTTAAGTTAAAATAGAAGAGAGAAGACCCGCGGTTTTGACGAGACGCACGTTGCTGGATTTGCAAGTTCCGGTGCTCTTGGCGCGAAAGCAGTGGAGAGTGGAGACGCCTACCACGTACTTCGTCTAGGCGGCGCCGTTGCCTGCCATGCCAGCCCCCAGCGCGCGGCGCCGCAACACGAACTAGGCAGCCGCGCGCGCGCCTGCAGGGTTTTCCGCGTGGTGGCTGCGCGTGTCAAATTAAGCGGATGAATATGAAGCCCGGCCGTGCGCGCGCTTGTCGCCTTGTCGGCCACCACCACCACGTTCGGCCGGCCGGCCTGGTGGACTAGCTCCTGTTTTAATCTCTCGTGCACGTGACGATTTGCAATGTGCTTTTAGTTTAGCAGCTGCTTGACGTGTCACAAGCTAGCTCACGGCGCGGCGGCGGCGGCGGCGGCGGCGGCGCGACTGATGTAAGGGCTCACGTACTAGTACTTGCATCATCGTGCTACTCTCTGTTCCAACTTTCCAAGGAGAATAACGTATCTTAAACCTGACATAAGAGACTGAGACCACTCAACTATAACCCGTGGAATCTACGGCACTGCGCATGTTTAATTAGATAATTAGACTGCTAGCCACCGAACATTTGTTGATGCATGGTATCCCTGTTTGGACTTTGCACCTTGCTTAGGTTAGTTTCAATCTCCACGTTGCAGGCCCCGATGTCTCGCACATGTAATGTGTCATTGATACGGATACGTCAGATATTAGGATATCTGGCTACTCAAGGCTTGCCTAGGATCAGTTACTATACCTTATCGTGTTCTCAAAAATTAACACCACCCCATGGTAGGACGCAGAACGGCAGAAGCCTGACTGGTCCCAGCTCTATCAGTCAGACTAATAATCTCTCCAAGTTGATAAATACGCTGCGATATAAAAGCAATGCACGCATGTAAAGAGAGGATCACGACACATGCTTCTATCACGATCCGATCCGTTCGTCTGGCAGAAGCATGGCCATTCGATTATTCTATTTTTTATGAAACCAAAGACAAGTGGAAAGCTCTGAAATGATACTGCATACCAAATTGGGATCTCGTCGCTTTTCTTTTAAACAATCGTGGCTTGTATTTGGCATTGTGTTCCACATGGTCTTTATGCTAAATTTGGTGAAGAAAGTAAGTGTGTCACGGCCTGCTCATATGGACAGCAGTAAGACGGCGCCGAACTGAGGAACGAGAGCTCATTGACGCCTGCTTTTGCGCTCCACTTTTGAACCAGACAAGCTAAACTCAAATACATTGTACATAGATGGCAACACGTTGCATGTCTTGACATGCAGAGCAGACGTGCATTAGCTTATTATTATAGCTCACAAGATGTTACTATATAGGAGAGTAGGAGAGTAGGAGAAAGGAATAGAACTATATATATAGAAGGGCACATGTGCGATGGCGCAAATTGTTTCGCTTTAGGTTGCCGGCCGGCCGGACGCATTCAACTTACAAAACAAGCACATTTGGCAGGACGTACATGATCGAAAACAGCAGCGCTACTTTGCCTCGCACTCTCGCTATGATAAACAAGAAAAAGACTGATGAGACAGCAATGGTTAGAACAGAGCAAAACAAATCTTGCTTTATGCATGCTTGTCAGCTTTTCAACAATCTTACCAAAACATGGCTTTGCTGCCTCACATAAAGGCTTGTGAACATGTAGCCAACCAACAAAATCGACGGCATATATGATCACTACACTAGAGGAGCTGTCGTATTTTTCTTTTTCCACAGGTGACTGAACACATCGAAGAGCAATCACCTGTGGGCAAATATGCAATGCTATAGCATTAGCACGCACATAAGCATAACTTGATGCAAAGTGTGTGTACATATATATTTCACTCTCACTGGATATATATATTTCGGCACAAGTGGTTGATCCATCTCTTACCTGTGAACTAAATATCTGACGACCTCAATACTGTGGCCCCCGAATGGATTCTTGCCGTGCTGGCAACATATCAGCGAGATGATATTATGCACGTAGAGAAATCTGGCAAGTGGCGAGCCAACTTAATTGTATTAACAACTGGGATCTCATATAATCCATTGTGTCTCTCCAACCAATCGGTGAGTCATTGTGTGTCGGACCAAGATGCCAGCGCAAGGTCAAGGTTTATGCAGGCATAGATGATGGCTGACCTGCTATTGAGTGAGCAGACTGAGGATGACAAGTGTAAGAGCTAGAATGCCCAGTCCTCGGCCGTATTTTCCAGACTCTGATGTTTTAATTAACTTACTAACAATGTAAGAGCACAGGACAAGTGCAAGGAACTAAGCATCGAAATAACGTGTAATGTGTGTCATGCCACTCATGTGTGCACTGTAGCAAGGGTCAGAAAGATTGGGGGAGAAAGGACTCTACACGGTTCATATGCAAACATTCAGCACCCGGAAAGAACTATGTTAGCTTGCATTTGCAGCACGAATTGTAGGTTTTTGTTGCAACAACAGAAAAAGGTATAGCAAAAGCACATCAAAATAATGAAGGTTCTGAATGAAATTTTCTTTGTTCCTTTTTTTCCTAAAAATCTATATACATCTTCTCTACTCTACTTTGTTCACAGAGCAATTTGTGTCTCTAACTCACATCTTATTTCTAACAACTCTCTTAATCCTCACTGGGAGCCCGCCGCTGACAGACGCGGTGAGCCCAGACACGAACTTTGGCGCGCATGCGCCACACCCACTCTCCCCGACCACTTGAACATCGAACGCCCTCACCACGGCCACGGCCACCGCCTTCATCTCCGTGACGGCGAGCTCCTTGCCGAGGCAGACGCGGAGGCCGGCCTGGAACACGGGGAACCTGTACATGCTCTCCGGCACGAACGTGCCGCCGGGCCCGGTGAGCCACCGCTCCGGCCGGAACTCGCCGTGGTCGTCGCCCCAGACGGCCGGCATCCGGCCCATGGCGTAGGGGTGGTACATCACCCGCGCGCCGCCGGCGACGTAGGTGCCGTCGGGGAGCACGTCGTCGGCGGCGCAGAACTTGGAGTCGAACTGCACCGGCGGGAAGAGACGCATGTTCTCGTACAGCACCGCGTGCGTGTAGTGCAGGCCCTTGAGGTGCTGGTAGGAGGAGCTTGTTGCGTCGCCGGAGGCCTCCGCGCGCATGGCGGCCGCCACCGCCGGGTTCTTGGACAGGAGCATGAAGAGCGTGGTGAGAGCGGACGACACCGTGTCGCGCCCCGCGAGGAGGAAGCTGACCACGATGTCGCGGAGGAACTTGTCGTCGACGGCGTCGTCGTCGCCGGCCGAGTTCGCCGCCATGAACCGGGACAGGAGGTCGTGGCTGCCGGCGACGCCGAGCTTGCGGCGCTCCCGGATCATCGCCGCCGCGAGCTCGTCGACGATCTCGATGTTCCTCCTCAGCTCCCGCTCCGACCCGACGTTGAGCAGCCGCTTCGCCTTCCACACCAGCGGCGACGCGGCGGCGCCGCGCATGGCGCAGAGCCGCGTCGCGGCGTCGAACGCGTCGGCGAACCTGGACACGGGCATGCCGAGGTCGAGGCATCCGGGGTCGAGGCCGAAGCTGATCTTGCAGATGGTGTCGAACGCGAAGCGCCGTAACACGTCCTGCAGGTCGACGACCACCGCCTCGCCGCCGCCCTCGCCGGCGTCGGCGGCGGCGGCGAGCACCGGCATCAACCGGCTCTCCACCTCCTGCGCGATGATCCCGTACGCGTACGAGCGCACGTTGACGCTGCCGAGCTCGAGGCTGGCCATCTTGCGCTGGAGGCGCCACGCGTCGCCGTCGACGTTGAAGATGCCGCCGCCGAGGAGGTCGCCGAGCACGGCGGCGAACGGCTTGCCCTTGGGGAAGTTGTCGAAGTTGGTCTTGAGCATGTACTCCACGTTCGCCGGGTTGGCCGTCACCGTGCATCCCAGGACGTGGACGTGGACGGTGCCCGTCGCATGGGCGAAGCTAGGTGCATGGTGCTGGATGCAAATGCACCCACAAAATAAAATATTTTACTTACAACTAAGCTAGTTTTCACCATAGATGCACCCACAAAATTAAAAATTATGCACCCATGGACAGGAAAAATAAGCAATTTCTTTACATATGCTGAGACATTGCACCCACGTCACTTTGGCTCTAGCTTCGCCACTGGCCCGTCGGCGACTCACGGAGGAGGTGCGCGTACCAGTCGCCGAGGTTGGTGAACTCCTTCGCCCACGACCCGGACAGGTACGCGCGGCAGACGTGGCAGCTGCACCACGGCCACCGGCGCACGAGGAGGAGCACGGCGGCGAGCGACGCCAGGAAGAAGGCGGCGATGAAGAACGCCATGCCCGACCACCGTGCTGCCCATGAGAGCTCCACCATGGCGTCCATGGCTGTTTTAGCTCTCAAAAGTTAGCTAGAGGAGAGTGTGGAACAGGTTGGAGCGAGAGGAGAGGAGAGGAGAGGGAGAACGATGTGATGAGTTTGAGCGGGAGACTCAGCGAGCTTTGCCTTCTATATATAACGCGGGAGGAGGGAGACGAAACACATGGGACACGTGCGTTATTTGCTTAAACCCACGTTTTGTCCGGGCCTTCACCTTTTTAGTGTACAACAGCTCATATCCCTGTCGCCGAAGAACAGTTAATGGCAGCTGCGTCTGTTATAAAAAAAAAAAAACAGAGAGATGGTAGCTGGGTCCACATCGATAGGGAGAGCAGGTGAGGAATGAGACAAGCATGCTCGCTTATTTTATCCACTATACTCATAACCCTTGTTTAGAAAGGCGTCGCCTAGGCACGCCTAGGCGTTAGGCAGTGGCTTTCCGCCTCGCCTAGAGGGGTAGGCGCTCCCTAGACGGTCAGCGGCACCTAGGTTGTCAGTAGCAAAATCCAAGAGCACAGTAGGAGTGGAGACCGCGGGAAGAGCTGAAAAATAGAGTCGTAAGAGGAAGATCTAACTGTCGGGCGTTGTCGCCCTTTCTCTGTCGGTCATTGCCACCTCTTCTCCGCCGTCGCCGCCGCTCCTGACATGGTCAGGAGAGGATGCGGTCAAGAAAAGAAAGTCGTACGAGAGGATAAGGTCGGAAGAACCTTCATAAGAGGGCTGATGGGTTAACAAAAAGGTTGAATGAGTCATTACATGACAGTCCATCTAATGATTCATTCTTTATTTTTTAATTTTAGCTTTATTTTTAGTTTGAAATTAGTAAATTTGTAACGCCTAGACGCGCCTAAGCTCGCTTAGGCGCTAGTGGTTCACCACCCGTCTAGCGCCTAACGCGTCTCTGAACAAAGCTCATAACTGAGGTGCAGCTTAGCTGGTTTGCTTTCTTTTTCTTTAACTAGCTTTAGGTTACGGTTAAATATTTTTTTTCGGCGATGCGCTTGTCGATAGAAACTTGTCCACGATGATTCTGTTAAATCTCAAAATGTACCGGTCAGATCTCTCGATGTTCATAGTCGCAAGTGTATGTGAGGATCTTCTTTTGCAACATGTTTCGATAATAAATGTGATTTTTATCATGCTAACAACATGTACCAAGTTATACCACCGATTATGACTTCAGTACGATATCCATAATGGCACCACATGGTGTACTTGGTACCACTTCAAAGATGGTAAAAGCGCTCTGAACAAAATATGCCAGGATGTACTATTTAACTTATCATTTTTCAAGTATAGAAGTAACTTGCAACATATACTCTCTGTTTTCACAGTGTCAAACTATTTACTTGGAATTCTTCATTGGAAATCTTTGCCATTTGAATATTAGAAAATTTGGCAGTGAGATGTCTAATGTACTAGTTATAATATGTATTTTTATGACTCAAATGTTAGGTCAGTCAGATAGGATTCTCACTAGTCACTATTAAAAAAAAGGTCTGCAATGACAAACCATAAGACTTTGTAGCTAGACACGAGAATTGGATTGTCACTAAAAAAATTTGACACTAGAAACACCTCATTTTTAGTAGCGGGCAGCTTGCCTTTAAATTTTGAGACCAATTCAACCATTTGTAGTGACGGCCGTAAGCTTGGGTTCGGCTCTAGCAACTATAGTGGTTTGACAAGTGTCACTACAAATCCATTTTGCATTGGCTGCAGACTCTTAACAAAAACCATACCAAACGGTCTGAGGCTAGGTGTTAAAAAAGGAAAAGAAAAACGAGCTAAAGCATTTCATCCAGTATAATGAAACTGTACAACATGTACCGAAGACCAAAAAGGTCGAGGTTGCTGTGCTGGACGATCGATCCATGGTACGTGCACATTATCCCAAGTTCTCAACACTGTCCTGCACTGCGGATCCCCGACAGCAGCGTGACCTATTGACAGTACCGAGCGTGTGTCGAACTGTGTGGTCCGTACCAGCTAGATGGATCCCGTTTGGCGGGGAGCCCCTCTCGCGGTGCCGCCAGGCTGTGCCATTCGCACTGAACATGCCATGATCCTGCATCAAGTTGCAGGTTATTGCTCTGCTCTGCCCTGGCCAACTCAGCAGCTTACGCGTAAAAGTACAACACGTACGCGGTTGGCCGACTGGTTTCATTCGTCGACCCCCGGGACGAAGAGCCTGTTACTTTCCTTTAGTCCTGAAGTTTAGTCTAGAGAATCTTGTTATTTAAAGGTATTAAATAAAATCTAATTACAAAACCTTTTTACAGATGGGTGCTAATTTACGAGACGAATCTAACGAGTCTAATTAAGCTATGTTTTGCTATAATGATGCTACAGTAATAATTGTCTAATCACAACTTAATTACTCTCATTAGATTCGTCTCGCAAAGTAGCTCAGGTTTCTGCAAAAAGTTTTGTAATTATATTTTATTTAATACCTTTAAATAACAAGAACTTTAGCCTAAACTTTAGTCCTAAACGAAACGAACACACCGGAAGTCCTCGTGCCGCGACATTTATCTTAGTACTTTTATGGCACATATTGTTATCCATAACTATTGTTAGCAACATTTATCTTAGTACTTTTATGGCACTATAGGATGTACAGATTCCACAACAAAAAATCTAACAAACTGCGCGCAAGTCTACGCATGTGCCACTAATAGTATACAAATTAGTTTGCTTGACAGGGACGTCTCAATCTTTGAGGGTGTTCGTTGCATGGGGTCTAAAATTTAGAGGAAAGAATCTTGTCATTTAAGAGTATTAAATAAAGTTTAATTACAAAACTAACTGCAGAACCCCTGGTCTAAATCGCGAGACGAATCTAACGAGGGTAGGTAAGCCGTGATTAGACGTTAATACTGTAGCATTACTGTAGCATCACTGTAACAAAATATAGATTAATTAGGCTCGTTAGATTCGTCTCGTAAAGATATACCTATCTGTAAAAAGGTTTTGTCATTAAATTTTATTTAGTACTCTTAAATAATAAGATTCTCTTTGATGTAACAGGTCTAAATGCTAAACGCTAAAACAACGAACACCCCCATTTATCTTGCAGCGGAGCTGCTTCGCCTGTCGTCGTCGTAGCCGACTGGCAGTAGCTAGCTACCCACGCAGCGGCCGCGCTGAGGGATCGCTTTCTATATTGGTCGATCCGTGCCGTGCCACACGCCGCCGTAGCTAAGCTAATCACCCGCAAGAATTCAGCACGTTTCTGCCACCGCGCGCCGACTTGGGCAGGTCTGGACGGAGCCATGGCTCGTCCGAGGTCCCCAGGCTGCTGCCTTGGTTTCTTTAGGTGGGACGTGTTCGTTTCGTTTAGGACTAAAGTTTAGTCTAAAGTTTTTGCTATTTAAAAGTATTAAATAAAGTATAATTACAAAACTTTTTACAGAAACCTGAGCTACTTTACGAGACGAATCTAATGACGGTAATTAAGCCGTGATTAGACGATGGTTACTGTAGCATCACTATAGCAAAACATAGCTTAATTAGGCTCGTTAAATTCGTCTCGTAAATTAGCACCCATCTGTAAAAAGGTTTTGTAATTAGATTTTATTTAATACTCTTAAATAGCAAGATTCTCTAGACTAAACTTTAGGACTAAAGGAAACGAACAGGCCCGGAGCCGCAATTGCCTACAATTTGTGGCCCCGATCGAAATGGAAAACTTAATCGCTTCGATCGCCCGCCGACACGTGTGTGCGAACTAACTATATTTTTCTGAAGTATCCATGGTACAACTGCGCAATTGTTAATATTTTTGATCGGATGATGAAAAGCACGTTTGGTTTTTAATCGTCATCAGCTTTCCCACGAGATATATGGTTCATCATGCTGCCTGGTTTAATTATGGGAAGTGTTTACACATAATTTATACATCTATATATACTATATAGTACTGACTTCTGTCATCATTTATTTATTTTTGAATTAAAGTCAAGCAAGGTTGAACTTAGCAAATTGAAAAGAGGAAGCTATGGTACTCTTCAATCTTTTCTTGTACTGAATATGTATGCACTCTAATCATACCTGGTGGGAATAATTGATAACCTTTTATAAGATACCCTCGCAAAAAAAAAACCTTTTATAAGATAAGATAATAGCCTGTTTTCAAGCTAATTTACATTAGCCTGTTTTTACAATGTATGAATATCGTGGGCTCTGTATAGAAAGACAGACTCTGGTCGCAGCAGGTAATCCATAATAGTACCTGAGGTTCGTGAGAGTTGTTACATTACAAAATTTTAGCAGAATCAGTAATGGATCAATGTAACCTGATCAATTGAATTGAAAATTATAAAAAAAAAAGAAAGAAAAGCATCTCAATTACGTCAAGAAGTTTTGTTAGAATTATTATTTTTTAATTAGTTCAAACTAATAAAACTTTTACACCGCACAAATCATGACACGTGTAAGAATAGAAATATTTTAAGCATGAAGACCAAATGATATGGTGGCTGGAAATCAAAGCCTGAAGATATATACCACATGTTCATTCTACTACTACTTTTCATTCGGTGAGGTCTCTAGAAGAGTGTCTTTTTAGTCTGAGTTGCATGGACAATAAGCATCTGAAAATTCTTGATTAAGACTCGGTGTTTCTAATCAACAAGGTAAAAGAGGGTTCTACCTCCACTATCAACCACGAGTGGACCTCATGACAAGACTTATTTAATTTGCAGCATTATTGATGTCAAGGGGTTTTATAAAATGCAAGTAAATAATAATGTAAACCAATCTCTTTGTTGCTGCAAAGGTATGTACATGGATCTTTTTTTTTTTTGATTTAGTATGTACGTGGATCTTGAAAAAGAGTCCATATACACGCAATCTTGAAAAAGAGTCCATATACATGTGTGAAATTTGCAACAGCGTGCTACGTACGCACCTTGATACCACGACGACGACACATATTCCCCGTTTAATCAATGGTGACGATAAGCTCGCATTATTGGTCTGTGATATTTTAACTTTTGTCCACATGTCGTACATGGAGATTGACTCCCAGCTCATATAATGCAGTAGTAGTACTAGAGTTGAACAGTGCGACACGTAACGTGTTACGTACCCGCCCACAACCATTTTCGATCTCTAGAGCGAGCGGCGTCGAGGAGTCCGACCGATTCCCATGAGGGGTGAGCGGTACGGTGTTGAGCCATACTGATCACTGTCATGGGTACGTAAGGATAGACTGATAGCTGTCGAACAGTGCTGGTTGTCTCAAGGTTTGAAAACTAACCTCATACATAGAAAGTGACGTGGCTGTAACCTCATATGTAGCGCATATTTTGCTCGTGCTGTAATTGATGCCGGGGGAAAAGGGAACGATCAAGACAGTCAATGCATCCATCTCTCTCTCATCTCAAAAGAAAAAAGGACGGTCAATGCATCCATCCTATCAGATGGATGGATCTGGCTCTCTCTTATCCCCCACCACGTACCGGGACACAACAATATGAGATGAGCATGCTCCCCGGCGCCTACAAGAAGCAGTACACGACGGCCTGGTCGCCGTCTAAAATGCTGGCCACCACCACCACTGGTCGATCGAGACCGGCCGGACGCGTCTCATGTACATGCATGCCAATGCCATCCGTTTCTGCGGCGCCGCAGAGGATATATAGGAAACCGGAGGCGGCCCGGACGTAGTATGTAGGTAGTAGACTCGTGAGCATGCAAGGGCGGCTAATAATCTCCTGCTTAGCGCTGATCGAGGGCGGTTCGGGTCGACCCGTTCGGTTCGTCGATCCGCCCCCAAATTTTAGCGATTAAGCGGGTCGACTTGAACCTGAACAACGCCGGTTCAGATGCACCTCGATCCCCTTTGACCCTAGGGTCGAACCGAACCTGGGCGCCGCCGCAGAGTCGCTGGCATGGGCGCCGCCGAGCAAGCTCCTCCAGATCGAATCGTCTCCCCAATGTGTGACGCCCCGACGCGCGGCCCCGTTCCAAGCAGGAGCGAGCTCAAGCGACGGCTCCTCGCGCTCGCCGCGGCGCTCAAAGGGGAGCAGGACGAGGCTGCGGAGCTCCAGTGGCGCCGTATGGCAGCCCGCCACCATGGCCACCCCTCTCGTCCTGCCGGCTCCTCAACGACGTCCCGCCGCGCCACCTCTTCAGCGAAGCTCGCCATCGCGTGCGTCCAGCATGGGCGGGCGCGCCATCAAGGTCGGCCTCGCCGTGGTAGCCATTTCTCCGCCGCCGTCATGCGGGAGCGTTCCCCTCATTGTGTGCCGCCGGACTTGTGACGGGTCGTGGGCGGGTCGCCGGGGTTCAACGGTTCGCGGCGAATATCAGGGGCGGGTCGATCCTAGCCCGCCTGTTCGGTGTGAAGGGCCGCAGGTTCCCCAAAAGGTTCGCCCCGAACCGCTCCCTCTACAGGCCTACTCCTGCTAAGCTCTCTGAGGCGACACGTGTCTCGCTTTCGTGACCATGCATGCATGATTTTGACACCTGTGGCCGTGGATGCTCTGCTCCTGCTATCCACCACCAGCAGCCACGTACGTGATTGAGTGAGAGCTGCTTGATCGTGTGGTGAGCAATGGTGGCTCTCAAGAGGCCACGTCAAACTGGGGTGCGCCAGTGGCGGAGCTGATGAGGATCTTGGTATGCATATGAATACTCAAATTTTTTGAAAATAAACTAAATATGATTAAAAAATTCTCAAAAATATATATATTTGAGGTAAAAAAAATATTTAACTTCAAAAATACGGAAAAATGAATGCCCAGTCGAACAATCTCAGCTCCGCCACTGGGGTGCGCGCAGCGACTGGAGACGCCATCGCGGCGTTCTGTCCGTGCGTTGTTGTCAGTACTACTCCACTTGATTTGGACGGGCAGCTCCGTGTCTTTCTCGTAGCCGACTATTAGCAGTGCTACCCCGCGGGGACCCTTTAATTTTGCTGCGTCCAATCCGTGTCACACACCGTGTGGTTGCTTGTCGTCAAATCAGCTAGCTCCAGATTCAGATTTCTGAACATTTCGCAACGTTTTTGTTTTGTTCTATATACCATCTGCTATTGCTAGCCTAGTCCAGTCGACCACAAAACCATTTAGTATTATTTACCGATCGGAGCATACACTATATTTTTTTCTCGTTTTCTTTTCTACTCTCTTCGTTCCAAAATAAGTGTCTTTTTTACTTTCAGACATTACGTTTAACCGTCCATTTTATTCAATTTTTTTTATAAATACTAAAATAAATATGTCATGGTTAAAGTATTGTTAATAATAAAATAAATTATAAAAAAATAAATAATATTTGTGTAAATTTTCTAAATAAGACGGACGGTCAAACGTGATATTTTAAAGTAAAAAACGTCACTTATTCCGGAATAGAGGGAGTATAAGAATTTTCATTTTGTAAGCATACACCTTTTCTCTGGTAGACTGGTACGGTGTCACATCCTGCGACTTCCAGGCCGGCGGACCCTATCAGCAACAAGGTCAGCAACAAGGTGGACACCCCAACGGTTGGCTGCTTTCATGCTTTAGAGAGTCCATAACTATCTCTATTTGAGAACAATTTGCGTACGTACGCCAAAGCTATTTCATAATCCTTCTACCAACTTTGATAGACTAAAGCAGCATTTTTTTCTTTTGTTGTTACTAGTTTTTTCTTTGACTGTGGCAACATCACCGGCCAAATAAACAAAAGGAAATGGGTGGTGTGGCACAATGCCAGGAAATAATGATTGCAATCTTTGTATATTCCCTTACTTTTGTAATCAATTATTCAGTTTAGCATATACATAAGGTCAAGCGAGAAAGAAGGTTATTATAATACGACTATGCAATCAGCTTTTCCGGCCCTTATAATTTGTATTGAGAAAAATACTACTCCAGCCATTTGTAACATGTAGAACGTGCCTGCGGATCCATGTGACAACTTTACCGGAAGAGGCCAGCAACGTTCACTCCAACCACCTAACTTCCATCCCCGTGATACATGTAGTGTCGAATGCCGATTCGTAAAAAATGGCTCATACTCAAAATAGCATCCGTGTACTTAGACACGTGTTCGATGGTATAACTCTACATGTAGCGTTGCAATATGCCTTGTGCCTGTATAAATGTAGAGTATAAAAAGGTCCTTAACATTAATTCATCATGGTTAGGGTACAAGTATATTCGCTGAATTATTTGCTCGTGAAAACACCAAACCCTTTTAAGCATGCATGGAGAGACACCACAGTACGTTCAGTCGTTCAGTTTTACTATTATTATTTCTTCAGCGAGTTATGTAGAATGCTCATGACTTGTAAGTCGAGAAATTTTGAGTTAATAATGAAACTAAAGACAATTTTTCCTTATTAACTCAAAATTTCTCAAAAATACATATCTGCCTAATTATTTACCCAATTATTTACCAATAACCAGGCTCTAGGTTGGTCTCGCGACAAAATGCATATATATTTTCCTTTGTTTTCTTTAATCAAATGACTAAGATGCTGACTATACATGGGGTTGTTTCCGGCACAAAAGCAGCACTCCGTCTGGTTTAATACGACTACATTACTGGTTTAATTCACAAGAAGGGTGTGTTAGATGTGTAATTTTTTTTACTATGTGCTTTCTTTAAAAAAGAACTGCATTGCGAGTTAATTAAAAATTGTATCGCTCCTCTAGAAGACATGCCAATATAATGTCAGTGTTCTGTTTGATGCCTTTTCAGTGTCCAAGAATATTCCACTGAAAGGGAAGTACATGGATCTGAAAGAGCAGCGTGTAGTTTCTAGCGCATATTTCGCTCATGGGGTAATTAGTGGCAGAAGGTAAAAAGGCAAAAGGAGATGAAGACGGTCAAAACATCCAATCGAGTCGATAAGACACACCTTATTATCCCCTACCCACCAGGATTCCAAGATAGGAACGTGTAGCTAATCTAGATCGAGCAAGGCGACTCGCCTGATCGTGTGCAGCGCCGCAAACAAGCCGGCGGCCCACACGGCCAGATTGTGCACTTGCTCTCTCTCTCTCTCACACACACATAAGTCTAATCTCATGCACACGATGACCACTGTTATTCGTGTACGTTTGAGCCAGATGTGTTTGCTGCGACACTTGTCACACGCTCAGCGCTTCAAGACTGCACCACTCACAAAAGAAGAGTAGCTTCCTAGCTGCAGCCATGGCGCGGCGGCGCGACTGATGTAAGGTTCACGTAGCAATTGCATCATCCATCGCATTTTGTCCCTTATTTTACCGCTGCCTTTCTCGTGTTACATACTCCATCCGTTTAGTTTATTTAAATTTATAGTGTTTTTCTTAGAACCAAGAGCACTTCTCTTCATTAATCATAGGAGTGACAAAAATCGTGCTGCAAGCATTCGCAGTGTGTTTACAGCAAGAAGTCTGGTGGAGTTTCAGAGCACACAAAGCAGCCCTATGATAACGTGCATGTTGTGCGCATAGATGAGGAGACCAATTAGCAGTGCATTTTACAAAAGTCTAGTGAAGTTATGGTTTTGAGCATGCAAAGTAAGGAGGTAAAAAGGATGAATGGACATAGAAAACGATGAGAGAAGAAAGAAAGAAGAGATATCGATAGAGATGGATTGGAAAGTGAGAATGAAGAGAGCGATGCACTAAGAAATAAGAACTGCAAATATTTTGGCGAAACATTTTCTGAAATTAATGAAACAAAGGGAGTATTTCATTTCTCATATGACTGTTTTTACAGTAACAAGTATGATGGCCTATGCATTTGCACCACTAGTTTTATATTATATCGAGTAACTTTTTATTTTTATAAAGGCAATTACAGATTATGTTTAGAGCATGTAGAGGGAATTTTGACTAATTTTTCATAATAGCATGGGTGGATAACTTTTGAGATACATGGATGGCATTTTAGATTAAAATTATCATAATGGTAGTAATATGTATCTACTTTTTTTCTCTGGTTAATGTGGTAGTTTCTAGCACAGCTCGAGAGCGAACATAGTGCCCCCTAGCATGCTAATAATACTCAGTTGCAGCTTCTTTTGTATGTGAATGCGAGACAAAGACGACTCCCCTCGAAGCATGTTAGGTACCCGTTTCTGTAAAAGATCACGACTCCGCAGTACACTGCGCGCATGTACAGATTCAAGGCTACTACTGAACATTTGTGCATGCGTGCGGTATCCTGTTTGGACTTTGCACCTTTGCTGCTATACATTAGTTAAATTTTCATCCCTCATGCTTCAATGTGCCATGGATACTGATCCAAAGGAATTGGATTCCGACATCCGGCCACCACTTACTCGATCAGAGCATCCTCAATGGTAGAGTGAGCTAAGAGGTAGCAGCTAGCTCTTACAAACAATTGAATAGGAGTTAGGTCTATGTTTAAGTGTCTCATTTTTCTTAGAGACTGCCTCTTGAGAAAGAGTTAGCTGTCTTCTTTCTCCTCTTTTTCTCTATTAAACAATTCTAAAAGTTAGCTAAGAAGCAACCATTGGAGACGCTTTCAGTCAAAGAACCATATTATCCCATCGTGTTCTGCAAAAATAAACACCACAAAGATCGGATCCAGAAGCCTGATTGGTCCCAACCCATCGCTCCAGACTTCGGTAGCGGACTAATTAATCTCGCCAAGTTAACGTGCACAAAGATATAAAAAAGAAAATGCACTGAACAAGAAAATCGTGGCACATGCATCAATGGCGACCCGAAGTTGTTTTCCTGGCAGGAGTACAGTCACTGGATTGTTTTTGACAAACCAAACACATAGGAGTAAGTCCACAAGCTCAGAACAGAACCAATCAACTGTAAATTGCGCGTGTATCTGGCATTATGGTTGGCATGATCTGTATGCTGGCGAAAGTGATGAAAGCCAGTTTGCTCATTTGACGGCATGCGGTTGGACGGCGCCGAACCAAGGGTCTATTGGTGCCGCCTTTTACTCTCCACTCATCACGCTACTTAGCTTTTGAAGCTCACGCATGCGTATATATATACACACAAAAGATGCGGATACGTAGACGGTGACATGCATGTTATACGTAGTATTAACAAGCAGAGAAGATGAACGGAGCAATTACCTTTACTCACAACATGTTAAGAGAGTAGGAAGAAGGGATAGAAGAGCACATGTCCAACAGTAGTGCAAGTTGTTCGACTTTAGGTTGCAGGGCTGCCTTCAAGTTACAAAGAAATGAAAGCACATGTGTTGCAGGCCATGTTTAGAAACAATAGCAACAAGTGATTAGAACAACATAATAAATCTACTTTCGAGACCTCCAGTTTGGAACCATTATTTAAAAAAAAAAAAAACAGAGGACGGGCTTCCATTGACCCAAAGAATTGTGAACTGTAAAAGAAGTTGTGAACAAGTAGCCAACAACCAAACATACCACTATCAATGTACACCTTCTGAACTGGCTGGTCCCTTATCACTATTTTTATGGACTGTGTATCCATAATGTGGCTCCAAACTTAATCTTGATTCTTGCCGTGCTGGCAAGATCAAGAAGGTTACGCATATCTGAACCAATTGACAGTATCAACTGGGATCAAACATAAGTGTTAATTATTGACCTGTCTGCACCCACTGTCTCCCTAATTCCATCAGTGGCTGATTGTTTTGGACCGTAATGCCACTATAAAAAACATCATGCAAGCTCAAGCTTACATCTGGTAATGACTACGCAGTTAGTGACGCAGCAGAATACAAGCTATTATACAATGTGCAAGGTCTTCTCTGTCTTAGTTTCAGACCGCACGTAACTTTTTACATATATTGAATAATGAAATATGTTCTTGGAACAAACAAAAATGCAATTCACTAATGTGGATACATCCTTTTCGCCGTCGTTATCTACGCAACAGTTCAACTGCAACACAGTTTAACGACATATTCATCACTTGTCAGTAATTGGGAATAGAGAATAACTGAAAACACTAGTGACTCACTACATGTTTTCAGTTATCCTTAAAATAATGAGAAAAAGAAACAGATAATAAACTGATGAAAGTGCTTCAAGCTAACTTCAAAATTAGCATCAGTACGCATCATCAAGCAGTAGTTTACATGTTACATGTATTTCTTTCAGACAAGAGTGAGGGATATTTGACCCCACTGCAACTGCGAACACAGTTGCACCTGCCATACTGATCTGTGAAACTAAACTTGTGTGCAGCGAGTAGAAATACTAAGTTTTATCAGTGATCCAGTACAGGGTTTCAGTTGCCATCCTTTCTGTGAACAGTAACTGAGATATGGGTCATAAATCATCAGTAATTGTTGGAAGCTATAGGGAGAAATTCCATTTTACTCCCTGAATGATTTACTTTGTCAATTTGACCCATGAACAAAATATTGGCTCGATTTACCCATCAGATTATTAAGAGAGGGAAATATCCGCTCTGCCTGTATTCATAGGCCGCATCAGATTTAAGTTTCTTATTAGCTATGAACTATGAATTGAGAAATCCAAGCTGTTGACAGCTAATTGGACGAAGAAGGGAAACAGATGACAGACTGATGTAAATACTTCACACCACATGAAGCTCAAAAAGAGAAATGGAAATGCAGATATCAAAGAAATACCACATCGCATATGTCACAGTATTGGAACACATGCTTGAATGTTTTTTTCTTTTCTTCTTTATACCACATGACTACTACACAACTAAATAAAGGGAAACAGAAAGACATACTTATGGAATTCATCACCTATTCGAAAGTTGCATTGTCAAGCACAATCTAAAGTGCTATATGCACATTTATCAAGGACAAATATAATGAGAATATATCAGCTTCACCACCATCATCTACCATATATTCACATACTGCTGCATTACTATGAACATAAGCTTCACTCTGCCCATTCTGAGCAGAAGCTAAATTTTGTGTCAGGAAACACAGGGTTGCACCAATTCACTGCAAGTTCCCGTTGCCTTTTGGAGTATGTACATAAACTGTGTTATATATATGAACTCTATGTCAGTTTTCGTGGTATAATCAGCACATGAGGCAAATAAAAGAGGCCTTTGTTTTCCATCTGGTCGAATGTTTTTGTTCCATTTCACGGACTCAATGAGGCCGTGGAGCCAATAATGGTGCTTCCTCATCAGGCTTGGCTGCTGCAGCTTTTACACAATCATCCTTGCTTTCTGGATTAAGGGTCCAGGCAAAGCATAGGGAGATTACCTGCAGAAATATTCAGCATTGGAGATAATCTATCTCCGTTCATATTCCAGCTCTAAACAGTCATATATCACACTGAGAGGAAGCGAAGCACTAACCAAGAAAAAACCAGCCACAAGGAAACTGAAACCTTTGCAGTTGAAGGAGGCTTCCGGTGAAATGAAGTATGCTGAAACAGAATTGCAGAAAGGTAAACATGTGGAACATGTCAGTTCGATGCAAGAAAACTGATTCCTTACAGGTCAGTGGGCTCATAAACAGAGGTGCTAACAATACAGCTACAGACTCCATGGTTGCGATGAAGCCCTGCGCTTTTCCCTGTCGAAGTAAAAACCATGAATAAATGGCAGGTAAGCTTAGGATAAAAGTTTTCAGGCTTGAATTAGCAAGTAAAGCCACGAGAATTCATGACTGTATACCTGGTCGGTTGAGAGTACTTCCCCAGAAATGATTGCATAAATCTGCAGATTTGTTTTGTTTTTCAGGTAAGTAATTTTATCAATATTATGATGTGATAAGATATATACATCTGGAATGATCAGCCTCTGCCTTTCTTCGGACCAAATTTTTAATCATGTAATACGATATTATAGTGCATAGATAACAAATTAACAGGACTTACAGCTGGTTTTGCCAGCACATAGATGACACCCAACGTAGAGCTAACATAAGGAACCTGCAAGATAGAAGTTAGACGAAACAAAATTTTGTCACTAACAAATCCTTTCCATAAAAACCAATTAATTAATTATGCACTACATTCTTCTAGAGTAGCAATCAGTAATAGAACATGACATAAGTTTGTTTGAATACATACCCATGAAGCCCACGCAATACCATAAAGCAAGGCCTGTTGTTTTTTTTGTCAAAAATCAGTATATTAAACTATTGTCTCTGAGACTAGTATAAATAGAATGAATTAATGGAAGACCCTGGCCGATAACTTACATAAGCAATGGACGCCATAATAGAAATGCATAAGACTCCTTTTTCACCAATAATGTGGCTAACAATAGGGAGGATCAAAATCTACAATTTGAAAGACATTGTCACTGAACAGTTAATCATTTTGACACTCTGCCTTCCCAAATATGACTCTCAAATTGGTATCAGATGAACTTTAGAAGTAGCACCTGAGAAAAGATTGAACCAACCCCTACCACCATAAGAATTTCCGAGAACTGATTCTTGTCAAAGCCGAATACAGACTTCAGATAATACTGGTGAAAAAAGTAAAGAAATATGAAGCACCCAATAATTTCCAAACACTATAATATTGGTAGTGTGAGATAAAATAATACCATAAGGACATCGCTTATGCCAATCATGCCCAATTTATAGAAGAAGGCAACACATGAGACACGCCTAAGTGTTTCACTACAAATACAAAAAATAAAATGAAAAGTTATCAAAATTGTATCAGCAATGTTAAACTCTTGCCGATTTGACAACTAGTCAATCCTCATTCTAGCAAAGTTTCACAACCTGGACAGTGTTTCTTAACAAAGGAAGAATCTTGATTTAACACTTTCAGAAAACTACCAATACTCCTGTTTCTGCATATATACGTTATAGGGCATTTATGTCTTATCTTTGGATAATAATATTCTCACCTTATGTCGAATATTAAAAAAATAGCAAAACGGTGCTACATGAAAAGTCCTTTACTTTTTAAAATTTTCTCAGTTAAAACAAAAGTTAAATGTTCAACTATTTAGCTTTTTTAACTGATAGTAACATGTTTGTGCAGTTTATGTGTAAGCTTTACCTGTTTTTGATTATGTTGATATTCTCCTTGATAGATTCCCAGCGTTGCCGTGGTAAACTAACAACCAAAGATGACAATGATAAATGCTGACAAGGTGCAGAAGAAGCTCTTTGAACTGTCTCAACCAGATATATTTTTATGTAGAGGATAGAACAGGTCAACAGGACGATTGAGACCTGTGACAAAACAATGCAACAATCATAAGACATAACTTGTCAAAGAAAAGTAAATAACTAAAAAATGGTGATTCTACAGATAATCTCGTCTAGGATACCTGAAAAATAAACTTCTCAGGCAGAAACCTTGAAAAAACACTCCCCAATGTGTGTGAGGCAGATAAAACTCCTGACAAGATGCCAAATGCAGCAGCCCTCTTTGACGGTTCAACCGTATCTGCCTGATTTAGCAGAATTTTTTATAACTGTGAACCACTATCCATAATTCAAATATCATCCAAATAATAAGCTTATAAGAACCTTCTATTAATCATATCAGTATTTTTCAATTTACTCTATAAAAACATGCCACTTGAAGAATACTAAAAACATTTCTTATTATTTTAATTCTGAGAAAGAAAATGGTAATAATATTTGTGGAACATGGAGTATATTGTGAGTATATTTGTGATGTAGATATTTGGAACACAAAAACTCTAGATCCAAAATAAGAAACTGTTTGTACCCTTGAACAATAAATGGCTGAAAAATACTTAGGAATTTATGGATAAAGTAATAGGTCACTTCAGAATACAGAAGCAGTTAAACAAATGACATGCAGGTTTATGGATAGAGAGATGACAAGACTGGTGCTCTCACCGTGTATGCTATTGAGAGGCAGAATATGGTTCCTTGGCCAATCAGGAATGAAAAAGTGCGCAGGCAAAGGTAGACATACACAGCAGTCCTTGAGTTGTTCCATGCGAGCACAGCTGAACATGAAACAAAAATAAAATAAAATAGTAGTAACACATTATATATTGACGATTTAATGGCACTAAGAATTACGATTAGAAGGGGGATCAAATTACCGAAAGGGATGATGGAAGTGGAGGCAGTGAAAAGGAGGAGAGGCTTCCGGCCATATTCATCCGCCAGCTGACCCATCAGAGTGAACCCTACCGTCTTGAAAATCCCTCCTATCTGCAGAAGCCAAATTATCAGAGTGAACCCAGCTGCATCTTCGGAGAGCCATGAAGAAACAATCTTGGAAATACTGCAAGTATGCAACAATAGCCAAATCATGAACTGGAGGCCGGTGAGGTAGATGGCCTCCGCGTACAGACATACCGAAGACTGGAGGCCGGTGAGGTAGATGGCCTCCGGGCACGAGCTGTCGTCGGCCGGGCAGAGCGCGGCGGTGACCTTGTCGACGAGCGCCGGTACGGTCATCTCCTCCGCCACCCCGTACAACACCAGCGCCACCATCAGGTGCATCACCGGCTTCATCATGGCGCTCGTTGCATCGCCTCCAAGAACTCCCATTTCTTCTTTGCAGCTCCTCTGTTTCGTTCTTGAGTGTTGGTTCCAGGTTGCTTGACAACAAACCAGAGCAATGGCGAGCACTTTATATGTACAAGCAGCAACTTGACTTTAAAAATCGCAAAAGAAGCAATGGTGAAAGCTGAGGTCAGCTACACGACAACGACGGCTCTCGTTTTATACGCCAAATGGAACGGCAGAAACAAAGGGTGCTGCCGTGCTGGCACTTTTTGTGCCATGTTGGCGCGTTACTGGACATTGTGGATGCCCTTTTGCCATTAGGATATGGGAACGTCTAAGCAAGGGTTGGCTCTTTTCAAACCATATAAGACTTTTCTGTTTCCCAATCCTTTTACTGAGTCAGGAGAGGAATGCTTGCACATTTTTCTCAATGTGGATTATTGTGAGGGGAAAAGGCTCTATCGTATGTGTACAGGGCAACCACAAGGAGGTTGCAAGTGGAAACACGTATTACACGTTCACTACTTTTATATATAAAAAAAAGCTATAGCCGGAGAGAAGATAAATATCAATAGGGCCGTTCAAGCTTTTGTATGCACTTTTATCTTTGGCCTTTTTCCATTCATACCATCACTTTAGATACAATTTTCATCTATACCATCACTCTAGTCAATGACATGTGGGGTCTGGTCCGTCATTGACACATTGTGATGGTATAGATGAAAATTGCATCCAAAGTGATGATATGGATGGAATTTTTTTCTTTATCTTTAATCTAGGAGTTATCTATACTAGCATACTTGTTTCTCTGCTTTTGTGAATGATATGCTTCTTTTTAGCTATGTCGTGTTTAGCACAATTTATTTCTAAGTTTTTCAGGTAGAAATTCTGCCAAACACCAGGATCCTACAACATGTTATTAGTTGAGAAAATTTTAAGAATTAAATAGACAAAATAAAAATATGAGATATTTTCACTAGGTTTCAAATAAGTTTCTTTTGCAACTAATTTAAGTTGTGCCATGCAGGGTTCTACTGCGGTTCCCAGAATTATCATCTCATACTTAAGACATGTTAAGCTGACAGTACTATGGGCGATGGCTAGTTCCTTCGTACTCCCTCCATTCTTTTTTTGTTTTTTTTTTCGTTTCAGACAATAAGTTCATTCTTGTCTAAACAAAAAAAAAATTGGAGGGAGTACTCATTTGCAAAGTGACTGCTTTGATCAATCTGAACTGACTGCCAAACTCATTTGCAAAGTGACGTTGCTTTGGTTAGAGTAGATTTACTGTGCACAGCCTAGGATAAGGATGCTATTTACACCACATGTTCTGCAAACTGAATGGACAAGACACAGTGCTACAGTAGCAATTACTGTAACATTGTATCTTGTCCATTCAATCTGCATAGCTTGTGGTGTGAATAGCATCTTCATCTTAGGACATCTTTATTTTCTATTTTGCCTTGCTTTGGTCGCTCTTCAAACAAAACGATGGCATGAGTGAGTGACTTGTGAACTTGTGATCCGGCAAATCCGCCTGCACAGACAATCCCAGGCGTGTGCCGGTGGCAAGCCCGCGCGCGCGCGGTTGCAGCTCAAGCGTGGTCGGCGCGCGCCTACCTGCCACAGACGGAACCCGCACGGGTTCTACGCGACAAACGCATGCGACGAGCTGCTGGTTGTCATCAAGGAAAGGGCTTATCCATCTTAAACCTGTTCAAGCAACAAGCTGCGCTCATCGTATACTTTCGCGATCATCATCCAGTTGAATTTCTACTACGTATGTTAACTGTCCGCGTCTGAGCCGTACTTGTAACATCCTACATCTAAATACCCTTTTGTGCCGATGTTTTGAATTAAAACGAAAGCAGCAACTAAACCTACCGTCGACAGGGCAGACCACGGCGATGGTGTCGTCAAACCGCACCGGGAGAATATGGTCCGCACTATTCGTTTGGATGTTTTGCAGCAGCAGCTGCAGCAGATACAGTATTTACAGTTATTTTTTCAGCAGCAGCTACAGTGTTTCAGCAGCAACGGACAATACTAAAAGTGAAAAAAGAAAAGTGACACAAGTAAGAGGTGAGGTAAGTTATGAAAGTGATGTTTAAGATTTTTTTTTACGTGCAAGGAAAAAAAGGACGCAGGCACTTTTGGTGGCTTCTGTGCATTTTTTACAGCCATTTTGTTGGTGCGTTGAGTCAATATTATGGATGAACTTTCTGCCCGTTTTATCACATTAGGATCTAGGAATACCCCCCCTTTTTTTTTCCTTAGCGGAGGGTCTATCTATGAATTATGAATATCTAGTCAAGGATTGGCGTATCAATATTTCCTTCCCTTTGCAAGTCATGTTGTTAATACTTGCACATCTCTCTCACCATATTGTATACGTGCCACCCACCACAGTCCACAAGTATGCAAGGGCAAACACATTCACTATTGCAAACAAAAGGCTAGTGGTTAATTTGGTCCTCTGCTTTTGTTTGCAGTTTTGTAAATTTGGCATAGTTGTGGAGCCCAAAAGGCTAGTTAATTTGATCCCTTGCTTTTCTTTTCTTGCTTCTATAGACGATGACCATTTTACCTAGGGAAAATCCCTTATATGCCATTGGTTAAACTTTTAATCCCTCATCTGTCATTGTTAAAGTCAATATCCCGTATCTGCCATTGATCTTAAACTTTTATCCCTTATATGCCATTGTTAACCATTTAACTCGGGTTTAGTGAGTTTTGTCACTGTAGCTACATGATGACGGTAGATAAACCATTGTAGTACGATAGTTAACAAAAAATTGTATGTATGATATTCGAATAACTTTTAAACAACTAGCATACTTATTTAATTTTGTGCAAAAACATGAAAAAGGATAAATAATTTTTTATTTACCGCTGCATAAACAATTATATATCCTTTCTTACAACTGACTTAAATAAAAACTGGAAATATTTCCTTACTTTTGCATATATTTTTGTTCAGAAAAATAAATAATTATGTTAGTAATCCCGTAGTTAGAGTTTTACACCTCACTAAACTACCATTAAATGGTTAACAATGGCATATAAAAGATAAAAGTTTAAGATCAATGGCATATACGGGATATTGATTTTAACAATGGCAGATGAGAGATTGAAGGTTTAACCAATGGCATATAAGGGATTTTCTCTTTTACGTACCCTGGCTCTCCGACATCTATCAGCTCAATTAGAAATGAGAATATTCACTGTTTTACTAACGTCACACTAAAGGGATTGCATTTAGATGTCACCTAGCTGTGCTGGATGCTATCCAATACTACTACGTGCTTGTCCTCCAAAACAAAACAAAAAAAAAAAAAAAAACCCCCCCTACGTAGTGCTTCATCTCTACAAATGCATGGTAGATAACTCAACCGGGAGGCCCATCTAAGTTGTTTTGCGCGCGCTTTCTACAGTTGAAGCCCACACAACAGTGTCAATTTGATCTTCCTCTGGAGTCTGGACACGCGCCAAACAACAGTAATGGGCGAAACGTCGTGTGGGCTGTTACAGTCCCAGAAAACCAAACCCCAAAACGCCGTCAAATCAATTAACTAGCCGCATGTCCTTCTGTGCAGGCTAGAACAGAGCAGAGCAGAGCGGAACAGAGTTGGAAGAGATGAGGCCGCATGTTTTCCCTTGCATTTCCTTCCCCTTATCATGGTCACCAACAACGAAGTCCAACTTTATGGCTAGATTGATCATGATCAAGCTGATGAAACGAATCGATTTGTCACCTGCACGAAGTCCGGCAGCATGCCGACCGGCGGGCTGCCTATCCATGAGCCGCCGTGCACGCCCACTTGCCTCGGGGGTGACCCTGGTGGTGGGACCCGCCGCACGCAACAGGGCCGGCGTACCCGGCTTTGCTGGACCCAGCCACGGCGAGGCCCGGAAGCGCGTCGAGCCGCACGGGAGTTGGATGGGGCGGCGAACGGGCAAACCAGAGTAGGACCGGGACGGTGACGTCGAAGTTGCTGATGGACGACGGAGCCCCTGCTGGTTGCGTACGCGCGTGCTCCGGGTGCGGTGGCTCGGACACGGAGGCCGTCGCGACGCGCTGCTTGCTTCCCCCGACTGGCATACGAGCAAGTGGGGACTGCAACGACGCGTGAGAACGGCGCGGCGCGGTCACCGACTGACGTGTGAACGACAGATTTTTCTGTTTCAGTTTAAGCGTCATTTTAATCGACTGAAATGCATTAGGAGTACATGAACTATTTAGGGATAGTCATTTAGATACATAAACTCTTAAAATAACTATTTAGGTACACAAACTAATTAAGATGGTCATATAGGTACATAAACTCCTATAGTGACCATTTAGGTCCACAAACTAATGATTATTTGAAAAAAAGGTCAAAAAACTAATTATGTTGTTGCTGCCCAGGTCCAAAGCCCTTTATCGGTGAAAAAATTCTTACGTGAACATGCTAGCGTGGATGGAGGGGCACCTGCTATGCGCACGAGGAAAATTCTGACGGTGAAAATTACAGAAAGGAGACACTGTCCGACAATCGAGAGGTGAGGCGGTGATCGGGAGAGATGACCTGGCAAAGAAGGTGAAAAGCAGAAGGGCCTTCGTTCTATCCTGCTGCCGAGTGGAGTTGTCAGTCGTGTGGTTGGTCACCACGATATTCCTCACATATCGCCGCTTTGCCTCCCGAAGGGCTTTGGACACACTATTGGCGGTTCTTATGTGTTTCAATTAATTTTCACTAATTTCACAAGTGCACAGACCACCGGTAAAACAACCACTAACATGCACGAAAGGCTTTGTATCTGGACAACTACAATATAATTAGTTTGTAGATCTAAATGATCACTTAAGAGTTTATGTACCTAGATGACTATTCTAAATAGTTTGTGGACCTAGATGTTCACTAATGAATTTATGTATCTAGATGACCATTCTTAAATAGTTTATGTACCCGAGGTGCATTTCACTCTTTTAATCAGCTTGTTCGGCAGGCTGCTTTGCAGCTGTTTGCAGCAGCTGCTACAGTGTTCACAATTATTTCTTCACATCTGATATAGTGTTTTCTTCTATTTTTACCAGCAGCAGCTACAGTAAACAACTGCAACACACAATTTTTTAAAATAAATGTCATTCTCACTTTTTAATTCATCTTTCTCTCTATCTCTCATTCACAGCTCATCGTTTTCGGCGTATTTTCTATTTTTTTATCTCTTCTTAATTCTCATGTCTATAGCTAAAATGATATTTATTTTAAAACGGATGGAGTATTAAGATCCTTACTCGAAGCTGACTTTACCAGTTTTCTTTAGTTTGTTCCTGTTCCCTCTCTTATTTTTTTGCCAACAGCTGGTTATGCTGCTTTTTTTTTGGCGCGTATTAGGGGTTTGGCTCGTGCCAGAATGCGAATGTCCTTACAAACCTTCCCGACCACTTTTTTTTTATCTAACCAAATTTGCTTGTTGATCGCACGGTTCGATGCGAATGCACGAAGACCCTGTTTTTATGGTTTGGTTATAGTTGTAACATGACGATATATGCCCATGGGCCGTGGCAAGATCGGCTACTGTTGATGTTAACAAGACAGTGCATGCCGTCCACCAAATGGTATCGGTCCTCAAAGGCTTTACCCAAAAGATACAGTTCGATATTCAGCTACAACCAACTTGCTTCAAACTTCTTGGTGAAGTTTTGGCTACCAGACAACATTCAAGATGACACCTTACATGGCAGTTAGGTTGCCATCGTGAACTCTTGCAGAGAATGCAGAAATTTGGGTTTTGGGAGTTCTGGACGAGCTAACTGTTTCGGCTACAAGAACATACAGTAACATTTAAGATGGCTCCGTGTATGGCAATTGTGAACTCGCGCAGAATGCAGAAATTTCAGGAATTTTTTTTGGCGTCCTGGACGACCTAACTCATCTCGTGCCCATCGTGCATGCCGAAAGAGTTGCACATACATAGAGAGCAGTTTTTAAAGCCTGCAAGTTAAGTGCGGAGAAATGGGACCTTTACTTGCAGATTGATTAACGGAAGTGACAACATCTAGCCGTATCCTCCAGCTAATCCCCGGTGGACCACGTCATTTGGCGCACCAGAGTACACTGGATTAAACATATCACGTCGTTGACATTTAGCTTGATGCATGGGTAATAGAAAATGTATAATACAATAAGCACCTAGTAGGTTGATGCCAGGTGGCAAGCGCCAACCTCTTGTTAACACGGAGAGCTCCCCATAACATGTCAAATTTATAATGTATTAAGTGGTCGGTCATCATTACGCGGTCGATTATCATTAGGCAGGCTGGCAAGACTCTCATTCTTTATTTTCCTGAAAAACAAAAAAGACCATACCATTCAGAACACCGAAAAAAAATCCTCATGACAGAGAAAATGTCGTGGATATATATCTTAAAGGAGAAGCAAAAATGGTAATGCCAAACGCCTAAACAGGACTAGATATCGATGGACGTGGACACGTGTACTCGATCAAGCTGCTGTGGCACTTCAATCTCACGCCAGACACAACGTGTCTGACATCATCGTCGTGGACTCAGCCGGAACACGAACCGCCGCCCGCCGAGGAACGCGGCGTCCGCGCCACCCTTTCCCGGCCTGTTCCCCACCTCTACACTCAACGTTCATCGAGTGTCTCCAAGTTTCTTCAGAAACCCAAAACATTAACAAAACAAACAAGTTAAGTCACCCAGAGAGTTGACAAAAGCAGCATATCCTATGTCAGATTCCGACCTGAAGTTGGATCCGTGCATTCATCGGCAGCCCATTAATTTGTGTTATCCAGGTAGTTGGCCCCGTGTGTACAGCCTTGTATAAATACTCGTGTGATCCCGGCCATTCCTCTCGACGACTCCATTTCCATTTCACCTTGCATGCTACGAGCTGTGTTTAGGTTCAGGCAACAAAGCATATCATGACCACGCCAACGAGAGCCATGGCGTTGGCTCTCCTCGTCCTCGCCGCCACGGTGCTGTCGCTGCCGACGGCGTCCCTCGCCGTGACGTCGCCGTACGTGCGGCCGCCGCCGAGGGAGACGCTCTCCCTGTTCAAGGATGACGACGCCGATGGCCAGACGCCGGAGCAGGTACCCCGCTACACTCGATTCGATGCTTATCATGCTCCTACGTGTTTAAGTTCTTGGTTGCCTTTGCATCTCGATTTATTTACAAACCTGAATTTCGAAACATCATGATGTGAGATAAGTCTACGACAAGATTTCTGCTGTATGTTTACTTGTTTGGCTGGTCATCTAACTTATATCTGGACACGAAATGGTCTGGGTCCAACCAGAAACCCCCTGCCTTAGCGGCGAGCTGGTCAACTCGTCCATGTGACACAGCGTGGCGTTTAGGATGTTCATTGATTATAGTACTGGGAAAGTGCTAGGTAGGCAGGCAAGAAGGAATTATGCCTGTCAAGATACTCGCTGAAGTATCTTGGACGAGGAACAATATATTTGAATATGGCCGGATTCACACTAGCTTGAGCAAATCTTGATTTGAACGTCGTACAGCTAAGTTGCTTTTGTTTAGTTTCTAGCGAGTCTGCAAGTGTGACAAGGGAGAAGAAACAAGACTCTGCTTTGGGATTCTGAGTTTCTTGCTTTCCCATTCACCCCTATCCTTGTTTATCGTTTGTGACGATGTCGGCATGCGCGCGGTTTGGCCAAATAAGTGCTTCCGTGTCTCTTCTTGTTGCTTAATCACGAATCATGAAAAGTACCTTTAGGTAGGTTAGTGTTGCTGATAGTGCAATCAATCGAATGCCGGAGCTAATGCTGCACTCATGGCAATCTTCAGCCTCTCATCATCTTTTCATCTTCCTTTTCCTCTATTGGAAAGGAAAACAAGAGAAAGTATTTGATGTAGGAGACATATATGGAAGTGTTTCGCCGTTATCTGCATAAACGGCAAAAATTTAGTGTGGTCTGTGAAAACCATCATTACAAGCATGTACGGTATTGAAAGCATGACAGCCTGAAAACAATTCCTGAATATTCACACTATTTAAAGACATTGGATTCAGTAACGGCAACTTTAATATTTGCAAGCAACTTATGTCAATATATATGCTATCTGAAACAAATAAATATTTCCAAAATTCAAATTTGAAAGCAACTTATGTCATGACTCATGAGTTGCTTTCCATCATTCTTGTTTGAGATTTCTATCATAAGGGCAAGTCCTGCTGAACACTCCCCAAGTTGGTCTAGGAAGTTTATGTTTTAAATCTTCCAATAATCCATGTATGAGGTGGTTGGTCTGTTTGCAGCCTAATAAGAGAAGTGCTAGAGGCTTCTAACTTCTGTTAGACACCTGCTTTAAGAAATAGCCACATATATGTTTTCCAAGTTTGTCTTTGTCAATATGACATGGTTAGTACTCTAAAGAGTAGACAAAAATAGAGTTGAGCCAAACGTTTCGGCCACATAGACACAATTTTCAGTAAGCAAATTTGTGTTCCCTCTGCAGCTCCAGTTCAACATCAGAACAAACTTAGATATTGTGCAGTACTTGGAACTCAGAATGACTCTTAGCTTGCATCATATCAAGTGATTGCTAACTTTTGTTTAATATTTTTTCTGTTGTAGCTCTTATTTGAATCTGATCAACTAAAGTGGCACGCATGATCAGCTAACTAATAATGTAAATACTAATTGTTGTTAAATAACTAACCTGCATGTTGAACCTTTGCCAAAGCAAGAATTCATTAAAAAAGAAATATGCTTTCCTATCCCCTTCTGTTCATAATGTTTTTCAGAATCCTCAAAATAGCTGCCACTTCAATTCCTTTCATGATATTAGGACACCATGTTTCATTTAGTATTTTCTAAACTAAGAAAGATTTCATAATCATAAATAAATAGAAAATAGGAGTACCATTTCGCCTGCTAATCAGCAATAGCTCAATTTTATCAGGTGCACATATCAATGGTTGGCCTAGACAAGATGAGGGTGTCATGGATCACCGACGACGACGCGCCGGCCATCGTGGAGTACGGCACGACGTCAGGGCAGTACCCGTTCTCAGCGACGGGGAGCACGACGTCCTACAAGTACGTCTTCTACCACTCCGGGAAGATCCACGACGCCGTCATCGGGCCTCTGCAGCCCAGCACAACATACTACTACCGGTGCAGCTCCAATCCGTCGCGCGAGTTCTCGTTCCGGACGCCGCCGGCCACCCTCCCCTTCAAGTTCGTCATCGTCGGTAATACAGATAGTTTCCTGCCAATGTGTTCACTTTCGTGTGCTCTGGCATGACTTAATCTATGGCTAAATAATTAATGCACAGGCGACTTTGGCCAAACTGGATGGACGGATTCGACGCTGAAGCACATCGCCGACGCTGACTACGACGTGCTCCTCCTCCCCGGCGACCTGTCCTACGCGGACTTCATCCAGTCACGGTGGGACTCGTACGGCCGCCTAGTTGAGCCGCTGGCGAGCGCACGACCGTGGATGATGACGGAGGGCAACCACGAGATCGAGAAGCTTCCCCTCGTGGAGCCGAAGCCCTTCAAGGCGTACAACGCGCGGTGGCGCATGCCGTACGACGCCGGCGCCTCGCCGTCGGGCTCCAACCTCTACTACTCCTTCGACGTCGCCGGCGGCGCGGTGCACGTCGTCATGCTCGGCTCGTACACCGACTACGGCGCCGGCAGCGCGCAGCTCCGGTGGCTCCGGCGCGACCTCGCGGCGGTGGACCGCGGCCGGACGGCGTTCGTGGTGGCGCTGGTGCACGCGCCGTGGTACAACAGCAACGAGGCGCACCAGGGCGAGGGCGACGCCATGCGCGCCGCCATGGAGGACCTCCTCTACGGCGCGCGCGTGGACGCCGTGTTTGCCGGGCATGTGCACGCGTACGAGAGGTTCGCGCGCGTGTACAATGGGAAGGCGGACCCGTGCGGGCCGGTGTACGTGACCATCGGTGACGGCGGGAACCGGGAGGGGCTCGCGGACAAGTACGTCGACCCGCAGCCAGCTATCTCGGCGTTCCGGGAGGCGAGCTTTGGGCACGGAAGGCTGGAGGTGGTGAACGCGACGCACGCGCTGTGGACGTGGCACCGGAATGATGACGATGAGCCGGTTGTTGCCGACCAGGTCTGGATCACGAGCCTCGCGGCCAACCCAGCTTGCAACAAAAATAAAAACAAGATGTGATCAGCTTTGGAGACCCCGTCAATTGTGTTCTGCTAGAATGATGATTAGTGATTAAATTTTTTGTTTCATATTTTCAAAAACATTACTGTTCGTGTTGTAAACTAGTTTTTGTTAGTTGTAATGTCAGTGTATATTGTGCGTCAACTCAACAAAAGCGCAGTAACAATGTGTGGATGCCAAAACTGCTAATATATAATTCTGAAAAAAACAATCATGTTAATAGTCTCTGCACCATTATAAATTATGAATTGAGATTTAATATGTTTGCCACACACTATTATTTGTGTACCCGCGAGTATGTTGGACTTGAGCATAATGTACATGTCCTTTGACCCTATTCAAATTTTACTCAGACTAACATAGTAAACGTCAGAGCCCACATTTTTCTCGCCGCATCACATTGTGATATCTTCTTTTCAAATTCAGTTGCCCTCTTGGACTATGATGCTCAAGGAATATGCACATATGCAATACATTGGGCACAACATAACCATGTCCCCTAGATGATAGCAGTCTCGCACCACGTTGTACCGCCTCAATGTCTATGCATCACGGCTGCGGCTTCCCTGTCTCCCTCTCCATGTTACCACCGGTGTCTCCTAGTACGTGGCGACCATCCAGCGGCCCATTCCAAGAGCTGGGCCCCCTGATTTTATTCTCATCCTCTGTCCAACGTAAAAACAAACGGTGCCGTCACCTCTACCGCTAACATACCGAGTTCGTTTTCCCTTCCCTCGTCTCTCTCTTCGCTGAATCAAGCTGACCATCTTCATCCCCAATCAGAAGGAAAAAGTAAAGAATCAACCTCCATGCTCAATCTTCAGCGTTAGATTTCTCCTTTTGTTTGGGATCCTGGCCGCTTTGTCTAGCACAACAAAATAGAATCACGATCTGGATGGGAGGGACCTCAAGAGTTAGCACAAGAAGCTTGATGTTGGGAAGGAGAATAGTCATTGTTCAATCTCGGCAATGGAATGCACAATTTGAATTAGGGGGTTGGGCCCTCGATTCCAATGTTTCCTCATTTGTTCCATCGATTCATAGGCCAGCGACCGGAGTTATTGAGTGGCTCCCCAATTTCTGTTGGCGGCGCTGAGTTTTGGCAGCAGGCTGCTACGCATATAGAGATCATCAGTTTTTGTGGCAGACTGTAGGAGCGTTGTGTTTTCTTCCTAACGAAATTTAATCTGTCTTGGCTGCGAGGAAGAGAGAGAGAGAGTCATTAACGCTCGGAGCGGAGGATTAATAGTAGACTTCATTTTTGTACATTGGCCCAACTGGTGAAGGAACGGATGCCATTCATATGCAGGGAGACTATGCAGGGAGACACCGATGGACACAGGAGGAAGGAGACAGGGAAGCCGCAGCCATGCATCACTCGCTTGGCGCACTGTGCCGTTTTGAATCATAACAACCTTAGGCTTAAATTTTGTCGTCATTTTGTTGGCATTGCACGGTGCAAACAATGGCACATGTACATCACGAGGCACTCAAGTATTTGAGTTTTGTTCATAAATACATGTCATCACTGTACACAACAAGTAAATCTAACAAATAAAATTTGCTTACATGGTGTCCAAGTTCAAACAATCAGTCTAGCAGATAACTTTGTTTAAATGTCATCCGAGTTAAAACAACCTGTCTAAGAAATAATTTTGTTTAACCATATGACATCTCTGCATTTAGTGAAATGGCATATATGAGAAGAGCTACCAACTACAAGGATCTGATCCGACACAAACTTATATATCAATCGAACGAACTTTTTCACATAAATATTTTCTAGAAAACATTCTTAAAAATATCAAGCTTTAGTTAAACATCTACAATACTAGAAACTTTTAGAGTCTAAAAAATCATATAATACTTTGTTGTATATTCTAAAAACCTTTTTATTAAAATAAAAATTCATATGCAACAATTGGAGCTAACTGAGAATAGTTCCGATGCTTAAGTTCCTTCTGGTGAAACCGACCCACCTGAAGAATCCAAATGGAACAACATGTCGGATGACATATATTGGTCTTTTCTTTTTTTTTTTGCTTTATTTTCATAGTGATAAAATTGTTCATAGTTTCCTTCATTCAACATTTATAAGAATAATACAAACAATTTCCAAAACCTACTTCAACATTTTCAATACACTATTTGAACCTTTTCATTTCAAAGTGTTTAATAAGTGCTTACAAATGTTGAAATAGCATATTTGAAATGTTGATTTTTTTAAATAAATTTCAAACAAAAATATGTTAATATTATTTCTCATTTTGTTGAATTAATGATAAGAAAAATAACTATCCAAATTAAAATGGATTTTTATATGGACCTATGAGTCAAGAAAAAAATGAGTTTGAATTTTCAATCAAAGAAACAAAATTCCCTTCCCAGCACATCTATCCGGAGTTTGATACCTCTTCTGATACCCTCCTAACAACTATGCAACGCCTACCCATCCGCTTTGTCATGAGTCATCTATTTCACTCTTGCACAAATCTCAAAGCTGCCTAATGCAGAAGCCAAAACAAAATTTCAATCAAATAAATCTCAAAGCTCGAGGATGATGTGCGGCTCGCGGTGCCCAGTGCATAAACCAATGCAACAGCAGCACGAAACACAAGTTGCGAAGAGGGGAAAACGCTGAAAAAAGAACACCTTTTTACCTTTTTGTCCACTATGTAATATAATTGTAACACACAAATGTATACCTTGTTACCAATGCAATAAAAAGTTCAGGCAATCTCAAAAAAAAAATGACATGGTTCGTAGTACTTAGAAGAGTAGATAAACTAGTATGGCTGTCCGCGCATTTGCGTGGCTAGACTACTATACTATTTAAAACATTTTATATCATCATAGAATATTAACATAGTTATTATTATTATATTATTATTATTATTATTATTATTATATTATTATTATATTATTATTTATTTATTTATTT